>VXBT01005709.1:558029-581426 GCA_013400235.1 Oriolus oriolus | reverse complement strand
GTGGGGGGGTGGTGCTTTAGAATTACTACGAAAACTCTGTGCTCCAGGAAAATTTTTAAACTTTTTTTGGAAACATACTTCTTCTAAATGGAGATGTATTTTCTTTAAGATAGGCACTGAAATGGATTCTTAAAATGTTTTCTCTTAAAAAATTACAACTAATAAAGTCAATTTCTCTGTTGCTACTGACTACAGAGTGATAGCAGCAAAATTACAAGAATCAGGTCAAAGTCAGCCAGCAGCTACAAGGGCTTTTGGGCAGGCTTACCATTTGCAGGGATTCTCCCTAAAATTAGGGAAATGGTCTTCCATTGACAAGAAGTAGGAGGCAGAGAAATGCAAGACTGTGAGTCCCCTGTAATATGCTCTCCATGTACCCTGCAGGAGGTTGAGTTCAAGGAAGACAGAGAGAAAGAATAAAAGAAAAAAAAATGAAAAGAAGATGACCTTATATTCAATTTCTACACTTCAGGTGTAGTCTTACTTGGGGACCTCCCTATGAGTCCTAGAAGCTCTTTCTGGTGATAAAACTATTACTGTGTGGTTAATTTATGTCTCTATTTAATGCATGACATAACTGGACTGAGCAGTGCGTTTGGTGAAGGGATGGGGAGTCTCTGGTGACATAAGCTGGTCACCAGTAAAAAGTCCCTTCTAAGGAACTGCAATGCTGAAAATTTATTTCAAAAGCATTAAAGCTCATTGTCGTGGGTACCACTGCCTAAACCTCTTGTCAAACTCACAAGTGACTTGCCACTTCTGCTCTGACACTGTTGAGTTATTGCAATCTGTCAGAGAGCAAGAGCAACTTTGGTGGCTGTGCCAGTCCCAGCCAGGCTGAACCTCTCCATAAGTTAAAACAACTTAAAAAGCTCTTTTTAATTTTTAATTTGTTTTGGGTTTTTTTCTTTTTTCTGGTAAATTCCAGCACTACTATTTGGGCATGAGCCAGCCTAATGCTCAGTATGCCTGGGAGTCATGGGGCGTTTGCAAAGGCTGCACTGCTGCAGGAAACAGTCCCTGGGAACTGCGGGCTCCGAGCTTCCCATTGCTTACCTTAGGGAAAGGAGAATACCCCAAGCAGGAAGGGTCTGTTTTGTGGAAGGAATGTTCATATAACCCTGTACATCACTGAACTCCAGAAGACCTAAAGCTCCAGAGAAACTGCAATGTGAACACAGCAACAGCCAGACAACTCACAGACCGGCTGGAAAGCAGCAGAGCGAACACTTTGCTAAAGCAGCCAGCAACACAAGGGGCTACTGGGGGCTGCCACTTGAAATAAAGGTTTCAATATAATAATTTCTCTGTTATCTAAAACCATATGGGACTGGAATACCCTAGTAAAATATAAAACTTTGTACTGGGGAGATGCTGTCGCCATCACATGGCATAGTAACTGCACAAACTCAGGAAAAATGCTATGGTACACAAGAAAATCAACTGAAAAAGGATAAATTAGTTTGCTTAATGTGTATGGAAGATATTTATGTATATGAAGATATTTTAGAGAGATATTTAGACCATTATGTATATGAAGATATTTAGAGAATTTAGAGGAAAATTGGTCTGTTTGGAAAACTTCTGTCTCTTGACTGAATTTTGCTGCTAAAATCTGAGGACGCACATGATGCCATGCTGCAGACTCCCCTGGGACTGGGGCTCACCTGAAAAAGCATCAGAAAAATCAGGATATAAGCATTGTGAATAGTAAAAACTTTTTGCTGTCCTTCAGAAGCCAGTGTTCATAATTGAAACTCTTCATGTCATTAAAGCAGGGAAAAAAATGTATTTACTATGTATTTTCTTCAGTTACAATACTTTCATTGTAATTACGTTATTTCCATCTGCTGTACTACATGAGTAAAACTAACAGGATTCCTTCATGCGTTTTGTCACAAGGTGGCGACGTTGGAAGCAAGAAATGCGATGCGGAGCAGGGACAGAGCAGCACCCTGAAATGTTAACTTCCACCACACTTTGAAGGAAATGATAAATCGTGGGCAAACTCTGATCCGTTTATTTATGTGAAAATTCACGTACTGACTTTAAACTTAAAGCAATTAAAAGAAATGTCAGCCCAGGACTATAAATCCCTTAATGCAATATAATCCTTGAATTATAACCATTATAATCCTTTCAATATAAACATCTTGGTGGGAATTCAACCCACCTGTGCACACCTCTTCACCATATCAAATTCATTATGTAAATAAAATGAGAAATAATTGTCATTCCTTTCCAGGATTTCCTCTCCTTGTGGTTTTGTTAGCAGCTATTTTTAAAGAAATATATGGAAGCAATTACAAGATCTTGTTAAAGCAGTACAAAAACATGTCAGCAGAATGAGTTCCAAGGTAACAGCAGTTTTCTGCCACAGACCAAGCAATGCAGAGAAAATTTAAGACATGAATCTTGCTATTAAAATGCATCTGTAAGCTTATTAGCTCTGAACAGAATTCAGCATCCTATTCAAAGACACTTTATGCAGAAAACCTGCAGAAGCTCATTATTCACAGAATCATAGAATCGTTAAGGCTGGAAAAGACCTTTAAGATCACCAAGCCCAACCACCGGCCCAGCACCGACACTGTGTTCACCACTAAAACCTGTCCTCAGGTGCTATATCCACACGTCTTTTCAACGTTTCCAGGGTGACTCCACCACTTCCCTAAGCACTCTGTTCCAATGCTTGACCATCCTTTCAAGGAAGGAATTTTTCCTAATGTCTGACCTAAACCTCCTCTGGCGCAACTTGAGGCCATTTCCTCTTGTCCTATCCTCGCTACGCCCTCCTTTCAGGCAATTATAGACAACGGTAAGGCCCCCCTGAGCCTCCTTTTCTCCAGGCTAAACACCCCCAGCTCCCTCAGCCGCCCCTCACAAGCCCACCGGGTTTGCTCCCAGGGCTGCTGTGGCCGGGGGGCGCCTCAGACCAGCGGTGGTTCCGGCCAGCCCGGTTGGGGAGGTGCCGTACCTCACAAGCCCACGCAGACTCGGGAATGCACCCAGGACGGGCACAAGAAATTAAACCATCACAGGACTGCGCGGCCTGAGACCTCCGGGTGAGGCGCCGGCAGAGCGCCGAGGCGGGACTCGAACCCGACACCTCCGGATCGCCAGCCGCCGCGCGCCAACTCAAACACAACCCTCCTCCCAACCCCTACCGCGGCGTGACAGCACTTCCGTAAACATCGCGGGGAGTTGAGTGACAGGCGCGATGGCCAATCGCGGCGCTCGGTGCGGTGGAGGGGGCGGGACCCCGCGCGCGGCGGCGGAGGCGGCGCGCGGCGGNGGTGCCGGGAGGCGGCGATGGGAGCGGGAGCGGTGCCTCAGACCTGATTCCTTCCGTTCAGCCACGCTGGGCGCGGGCGCTTCTGCGTGTCTGGAGTAAGGTGCAGCCTCTCGAGAAGTTGCTGTGCGTGCTGAGTTTTGTTTGGGGCTGGTTTCCGCATCTGTCTCTTAATGGTACTGCTAAATCATAAGCACATGGAGCAAAATATGCATGCTCGTGTACTGTTTGTTTTTCTCCTTTGAATGGCACGATGTAATAAGTGCTTTGTTCTACCGGTTTATGTTTTGGTGTGTTGCTGCAGCCTTCCGATGGGGCTGAAAACAGCTGCCAAAAGGTACGAAACAAGAAGTAAGACAGCAGAGGCAGAACTGCCGTCATCCAAATCCCGGGTCGATTGGAGACACACTAGAAGGGAGCTCATAGTGCTTGACAGCAGTGACGAATCCTCAGTCACCTCCGAGGAGAAGGAAGAGTCTGCCACATCGGAAAGTGAAACAGATGAAAAAGATCAAACGGCTGTGAAGAGCAGCCTTTCAGATCGGGAGGGGAAAGACCACGATGGGGAGGTAACAGAAGATGGTGACGATGAGTGCATTGTGCCTGGGAAGCGCAAGAGGTTGAGCACCTCTGTCATGTATGACAGCGATGAAAGCGAGGACAGTGACATACTTGTTAGAAAGGTTTCTGCCAAACGCCGCTGTATAATAGATGACGATGAGAGTTCAGAAAAACAGCCCCCTGATAAAACATGCCCTACAGAGAATGTTTCTACTAATCGGAAGCAGGAAGTGCTTGCAAAATTGAAAGAACTTGCCAGAAAAAGTGCAGCTCGGAGATCCTGCAGCAGTGCAAATTGTGAGGTCTGGGTTTTATCTTTAAAATTTAATTGGAAAAAATATTTAAAGTGAGGAAGAGTTAAGAGATACAAATCAGTGGGGTTTTTTGGGTTGGAATACCTGACTAATGAGTAGTTCTGTAATATTCTAATAGTCACATTAACTAGATAACAATATTGATTGCTGAAAATTTATCAAATTATTTTTATCAGAAAGCCGAATACTTGCTGAAGTAACTTGGAGATCTCGTGTTAGCTTAATTCCTAGAAGTAGACTGAAGAGAGGTACCTGGAAATAGCTAATTTAAAGCTGAAAGTAATTGTTGTCCGATATAGAATGATGTATTTTTTGGAAATATGTTCTTCTTCATTGAACAAATGGTGTTATTAGATGGTCAAAAATCTCAGCTGGTGTATTTTGTCTGTGCAAATACTGAAAATTCTTGTGTTTGAAGTACTTTTTAAAATTTAATTAGGATTCTAATAGTGAAGCAGAAATAGAAGAGGAACCACTCTGCCAGTTGCCCCTCACACCATCAGAAGGTAGTGAAACTGACAGTGGCAGCATGAAAGATTTTATAGTAGACAGCGATGATGATGATGATGATGATGATGACAACGACAACACAGAGCACGTGAAGAGTGAAAATCAGCCACATCAAAAGCAGCCAAATCCATCAAACAGCAAGCTGCTGGCACAGTACATCCCACAGTGTAAGATCAAAATTAGTGATAATTCTTTATGCATAACTTCCTCATAGCACTGTAATAAAAATTAATGGGCTGAATACAGATGTTAAGGAGTAGGATATGATATTTGAAAGCAGATACCTAAAAGGCTTCAATTTATTGTGAAAGCATTCTGCTTTCCACAGTAAACTCTCACAGTCTTTTGGTATCTAACTAAAGAGAAGGTATAAGTTGGGGGGGAGGAAGGGCAACCTTATTGCACAAATTGTTTTTAAGTTGGTCTGATTTAGGATGAAGTGGGCTGCCTATGATGCATTGATTCCTGTGGAGACCTGACAGCATCATCCTCCATGCTATGCTCTTGTGGTTTATGCTAAAAGCAGCTATGTTAATCTCTCCAGATTCTGTTCTTGCCATGAGTTTGCATCTTGGGATTTTTTTTTTTATTTTTTTGTTCAGTTGGTTTTTTGGGGGGTTTTTAATGTATTTTTATTCTGTGGTGGTAAGACTTGGGACCAGAGGTCTGGAGTGGTTTCTGACTTCATTGGCCAATCTCAGCCAAATTACATAGAGCAAGAAAACTCTTCAAACTGTTCTTTTATGAAAACCAGTTTCTGGATGGAGCAGAGAGATTTGAAACAGAGCTTTTTGCGAGTTATTTTCTTCCATATTTTGTTGTTCAGAAGCAGGTATGTAGTGACTGCACATACCTGCTAGTGCTAGTGTAGGTGGTCACAAGCATTCATGGTATTTCTTCCCCAGTGAACACCTCAGCAGAACTGTATTTGAAAGAAAGAAAAAAATGAACAAAACAAACAAAGTGCAAGCAAAAAACCCATGAGCAGAACATAAGCCTGGCCTTCTCTGATTTGCATTATTTTCTGCTACTCACAGAACAAATTATTCACTTCTCTTAGTGTTTATAGCTCTTACCGTGGACTCTTCTTGCTGGAGGCATGTGTGTCTTTAGGATGCTAAAATTCCATCAGATCATTGGGATGAGAAGCACAATTTAAAGGCAAAATCCTATAAGTGTGGATTTTGTACATTGAAATGATTTCTAAATCTATTTAAATAACTTTAAAATTCTAAATTTACAATACTGGAGAAAAAGAATTCTTACATGACTTCTAACATGGCTTTTTTTCGGAATTTCTTCCTTCATTTGGTTAATTTTGGTTGTATTGCTTTCTTCCCAGTGTCTCGCTGTGATCATTATGTACACTTCAAAAGAATAGTAAAGGCTTTCCTCATAAATGCAATTGATGACACTTTTCTGAGCTCATTATATGGTAAGTAAATTGCATTGAATGATATAATAATGCATTCAAAGATATACAAAGCCATTTATTCTAGGGAAAGGTGTTTCTCTTGTTTAGGGTATAGAACTGAAGGTCCTGAAATCTGTGGTTTTCCTGCTATCTAACTTTGGTGGGGGAGGGCAGGGGAGATTCTATCTGAAAATGATACAGTAATCTTGGAAAAATGTATAGACTTAAATCTTAAGCACAGAAGGCTTAAAATGCCCTCTTGAGATGTAGGAATGTGTTCCTGTGTTACTAATCAGTAGTAACCTTTCCAGCATGAAAACCAAATTAGTTTCAAAGCAGGTGTCTCAATGAAAACATTGCAAGGTCAGCTGGTTTGTCAAAGTCTCTTGTGCTTCACAGTTTTTTTCCTCAGGAATTTGATAGATAATGAGTGATTTTTAGTTATGGAGATGACTCAATATGAGATTTTTTTTTCCTTTCTTTTTTTTTTTTTTTAAACATTTCAGATAAATAAACTTCAGCTGCTGTCAGTACTTGTCTTATTCTTTCTGAGGAAGTACTTTTTGGCATTTGGCCTAGTGGGGCTGAATGACAGCCTCACACATAGTTTCATTAGCACTGTAAAGAAGGGATTAAGGAGAGGACTCTCAGTGTCAGATTGTGGAAGGAGTCAGTAAAGTGCCAAAGAGTGGAGGTTTTGGTGTCATCAGGAACCAAGAGGGAATGGAGAAACTGAAGTACCCCACAGACCTCAGAATAAAGGCTGTATAATCTTGGAGCTAAAAGTGTCTTTCATCTACCACTGCTAGTTCTTTCAGGTGTTTGGTTTGTTTTGTTTCAACAAGTAAAAACAAGCTTATGAAAAATAATAAGTAAACACTGCCAGATTGATGTTGTAATAGCTTCCTTCTATTTCAAATGGTATCTGCTCAATAAAATGTAACCGCTTACTGCCAAGTTGCTGGAAGTAAATGAGCTCTGCGGGTGAGCTGGAGGTTGTACGTGAACATTGTATGAACATAGCCTAGCATTACAAAAATGTATTTTTGTAATGTAGAATGCATTGTTCCAAGTTAATGGAAGTGAATCTCTTCATTAGTTTTGACTCAAGAGCAGCTACTAGAGTATTGGAGTTCACACTTGCTTTTTGTTGGGAGGGATTTTGTTCTGTGGTCTAGCACAGCCTCTTCAAGCTCACACTGCAAATGTGTCTATAAAGTAAGTATGGACAAACAGTTAATTGCAATTGTGGGGGCTATAATGACAACTACTTTTATATAGAAAGCTAGATAGCCAGTTGTCCTTCTCAGCTCTGCTTTTTTTTGGATAACAGCTTTGCTAGAGGACATGGGAAGGTAGCTGAATTAAGTTTTATGACTATACACACTGAAGTTCCAGGCCTGTGTGTATTGCCTTGCATCCAGGGAAGACCTTTTTAATTCCTGAAGTCCAGCATGTATTTGGGAAACTGTAGTGAAATAGTGGTAGTTTTACACATCCTCATGCTTTTTTATTTGATTTGCTTGAGTAAGTATTTGGAAGTACTTATGCTGCCTAACTTAAAGCATATGACTGAGGTGCTGCTGAAGTAAAGGTCAATTTCTCTGTGCTCTTTGTAAGTGACAAGGAGAGTTGTCAAAATTTCTGCTCTGAAGTAGCTCAGAGGAGTTTGTTTTCATGGATTCCAACCACTTCCCATATACATTATGAACAAATTAAACAGATTGGTCAAAAAGCAAGACATTCCCTCTCTTGCTTCTTCCTTTTCCATTCTTTTAAATGGAACTGAGTGAATGAATCTCAGTTTGGGATGAGACTTGATTGTAGAGTTTATCTATGTACCCCTTTTAAAATAACAAAATATATCCCTTTATCAGGATGCATGGATTGCATGGATCACTTTTATGAATAACAGTAGCAAAGGTATTGAATAATAGCTTAGTAAAATCATTCATAGTTCTCAGTACGAAGAAGCATAATGTCCTTGACAATTTTATCTAAAGAAACTTGTAAAACATAGGGTGGTCAGCAAATTAGTAATGATTCTCACTGAACAGATGGAACAAGACAAAAGAAGTATGCACAGGATATGCTGCTCTCGCTTCATTATTTGGACGACCGCTTCATTCAGCCACGTCTTGAGAACTTAATCTGTAGAAGTCGCTGGAAAGATCGATACAAGGTGTGTAGATTCTACTTTAAATACTGAAATGGCATCCAAATCATTTTAACACTGTAATTCTCAATTAAAGGTGCAACAATCACTATGATTATATATACTTTTTAATAGAAACTATTGTTCTTTAACTTACATAATTTGTTTTGATACTTATATAAATATCAGAAATATTTTGCGTGTTTATAACCAGATGAGCGTTCAGGTGGCAGGACAGAATCTGTTCTCAGCTACCTGAATGTGTCTCCTGCTAACTTCAGCAGATGACTTTTGAGGATTTTTTTGTCACTTGCTAAATGTTATAACAAAATGTTTTCCTCCTCCTACAGAAAGGTAAACAGTATGTTCATCATGAACCTTCTGCTACTACTATTGCAAAAAATTAGGTCCATATAGAACAATTAGTCATTGCATGTATATTACTAGAAGAGTATTAGTGTAATAGGTGTGATGATCTAATAATCACTGTAATAATGGAGATTTGAATCTCTTTCATGTCTCTTGGACTAATTTTGTGTGAGTGCAGAGTACTCAGCACCCTGTTTGAGGCATCATTTAGTTTACAGTTTAATGTTATTTGGAATCTGCTTTTCAGGAGCGTGTGGATTGTTACCCAGACGTTCGCATAAGCTTGAAAAATACAAAAAATATGTCTTGTCAGGCCTGTGAAATGAAGCGGTGTTGTAAGTTCAATGTGTTGCTCTCTGGAAGGCTTTATAATAGTAAAACTTTGGAAGTGGATGACTTCATGTCAGATGATAAACAGGTAATTTCAAACCAGCACTCTTATTTTTAAGCTTTATGTAGTATTATGGAAAATCACCTATCAGCACATCTAATGTCTGTAATTCTAGATGCAACTGTTAGGCTATTGTTTTTCCATGTCTAAGCCCTGTTAATTTTTAAATATGAGGAATGATTTGGAGGAGTACAGACTTGGATTTAGCTTCATAATTATGAAGGAAGTTCCTATGAAACTAGAAAACATGAATGGAGGCATCCCTGTCTGCCTGCGCCTCCTCTTCCCCCTTTCTTATATGTTGGGAAAGAGGTAATGAAAATTATCCTCAAAAAAATCCAACTTTTATAAAAAAATAAATCAGATGTTTTTCTATGACCTTTGGTTTTGCCTGCATCACAATGACCTGTGTGCTGTTTTCTCCCTACTTCTGCCCCTTAATGAAAAAACCCTTTACCTTTGTGTGTGCCTATAATGCCCTTAAGACTTTCTCAGCAGGAATCTTGCCTTGATTAGCGGTCAGAAACATTGTAAAAGTAACTTTCTGTGTGATGGACAATCATTGCCATTGAATGATTGTGTTTTCTATTTCGTGACAGCTCAGGTTTGTTCTACGTTGGGTCGCTAGGTTTGCTAATTCTGTGCCTGCTCTGCCTCTAGCACTTGGAGGCTCCATGTGCACTCCAACAGTTCTTGTTTGCTCTAGGTTCAAACACTGAGTGAAACAGTGCAATGGTCATCCTAACAGTCCAAGTGTGACCTCGTCAGAATTTACTGCTTCATTCTTCAGATTTTTTCCCACATCTGCTATTTCCCACATAGCTGTTCACTCAGGACAAAGTACTTGACATCTCAGATGCAGTGACACTTGAAGTTGCCGACCTCCTGTCAAGACTTGTTCCTACTTACATCAATACATTTTATTAGAGCCTTTTCCCCATTACTGCATTATCAGAACTACTTGTCCAAACTAGAGAACACTTCCATTTAGGTAGTCTTGCATCTGTTTCTCCCTCAGTTGTCCCTTCTAGAACATTTCGGATTAATTTTTTTTTTTGACTAAAAGGCATCTTTCATGTTGTTGAATCATGTTCCATTAGGCAGTCATTTTAGGTGACTTGAGAAGTCACCTAAAATAATTTAATAATAACCTAATATAATTTTATTTCACAGCTGAGCATTCTGAAAACCTTGACTCTTAAGAACCTGGATGTTTCTAATATTTACAGATCTTTCCTTCAGATTTACAGCTACGCATAATTGTTATGATTAGGTATGCATATGACCTTCAGTAATGCAATTCATGACCTCTTATGATAAATTCAAAGCACATGATTTGTCAAGAATAAAATATTGCTACAGTTGTTTACCAAGCTGATATCCGAGTTCTGCCTTTCTTCCCTTTCCGGAGATGCAGATGGTATTTTATTTGTGAGGGTAAAAGAATTTTTGAGTACAGCTGAAGTTCCTCACAGTATTTGTTGAAAATAAAAAAGTTTCAGAACAAGGGGTTTTTTTCAGTGTATTTGGTAATGAGATAGAATAGGATTTCTTCAGTAAAAATAAATTTAAGCCCTTGTCAAACAGGGAGTGTACCTTACTGAAGCTCAAGCCTGTATTGTTGAAACTGTGGAAATAACAGTAGCAGTTCCCTCACAGCTGACCAAATGTTGCCCTGCATAAAGTGTTGGCTGTTTTTCACTTTGGAAAAAACTTGAAATATCCTACAGAATATTGAACTAACTTGATAGTTCATTTTGTCCTCTCCAGCTTAGCAGTACAAAATGAGAGCTTTTTTTACGCTGTGTACACCAGCATCTGGGGACATGTCTGCTATGTGCCTGCTCAGTGTAGCTCAGTGGCTGTTAAACAGACTCAGGAGAGAGAGTAACTGAGCACTTTCCAGTCATTTTTGATAGTCTTGTAATGCAACATTTGTGTTCTTATGGTGACCTGCAATTTAGACTGCTAAAAGTACCGTTCTCAGGTTTTCTTTAAAGCTCTGCTGGCAATGCATTGATCAACTTGTCCTGCCAATTTAGAAAAAAAATATAAACAAAAAAGAGGCTCACAGAGCTACATAAAACTGCCATTTCACAAATTTAATTGACTGATAGAGAAGGCAGTTCAGCACTGACAGATCAAATTGAACGGAAACACATAGCTGGACTGTTTTCTATAGATTTGTTTGAAAATACACGAGAAAAGTGGATGTGAAGAGAACAAAAACAGACCTTCAGCCTCCTCCTTCTGCATAAAACTTTCCTTTTCTCTCATCTCTGAAGTATTCTGCTTTGCCAGTAGAAAGAGAAAAGAAACAGCTGTTCCAGTTTTTCTTAGGCTTTCAGTGACTGTTCAGTGTGTGGGTGCCAATTCTCATTTCCCCATGGTCAGGGAGAATCGCAAGGTTTAGAGATATAAGTGTCCCCCACACTTCCTTGCTCCCTATGTCACCTGGATTATAAACTGTTTTCTGCTCTTGGTGTTCTGTTTATAAACATGCTTAGAGGACATGGATTCAGTCACTACATGTTGAGCTGCTGTCCAACCATGCTGCTACATTCCATACAAAGTGATTTAACACAGTTTTGGCTGATAGGGCCAGTTTGAGTAGATAAGTTAAGCATTAACACAGAGGGACTGAGAACTGTGAGGGGAAAGAATTAGAGTGAATACGGTACTAAGATTCTTTCCAAAGCTGCATTCTGAAATAGCATTATATTTTTAGACTATCTTTCTTGCTTAAAAACACAATACATAGTTACATTTATATGATATTCAGCTATTTGCCTTTTGCATTTCTCCACCTCGCACATAAATAAGCTGTGAAACTCACTGCCACAGGATATTTTGGAAGGGAAAAATAGTCTTGGGTCCCAAAACAGATTAGACAAATTCTTGGGGAAGGTTCTTTCACACTATGGAACGTGATATTTGGGATGATACAGATGATTTTAACTCTTGACTGCCAGAAAATGTGTGGTAGTCTCATGATCATTCTAATGTTTGTGCTGGATCTTATACTAACTTCCTAAATATCTCCTGCTAGCTGTTGTCACAGGGGAAAAAACTGGGCCATCAGTTTGATGCAAGATGGCATCTCCTATTTTATATCACATAATGTTCCAAATGCCACACCTCATTGCTTGGGATTGCTTGGGATACTTGAAAGGTTGTGCAATGCTCTACGAAACCCTGCAGCTCAGTTCTTCATTGCTGCAGTATTTCAAATGGTTCTTCTGGAAATTTGAATTAATCAAAGCTCAGCATTGGTTGGTGGGTCTTGCACTTCAGAAGCACCTGCGCCACCAAACACAAGCCTTAGTTTTTCAGTTTAGGGGATACTAGAAAATGCAGCTGTATATAGGTACAACATGTACCTGATTTGTAGAGAATTAAAATACAGTAATAGGCTTTTTTTATCTCAAAATGTGTAAAATTTCAGTTAATAACCATTTACTGTAGGTCAGATCAAAAGTTCTTTTGAGTGTGTCTCTTTTGACTTAACTGATACTATGCCTGGTGATATCCACTGAGCTGCTGGTTAATATATTTAAGAAATGAAGATATATTAATATAGTTAAGAAAATATATAACTAATACATATAAATTCTGTTTGCATAATCTTTATATATACATTTTTCTGTTACTTTCATTGTCAGCAGATAGAGCTAATGCTAGGTTGCACAAGTAGGTCAGGTGTTTTGGGGAACTGCTCACAGATGCATACATTTGGTCATGCATTCGGAAAAGCTCCCTGAAAATGTGGGTTGTAAGCATTTAATTAAAACTGAACCTTCTTGTAATTTGAGAGTATTCAGATTATTAGCAATAAAATGTATCACTGTTGTGGCTCAGAAGAAATAATTTTGCAACTTAAAATTTGGTTGATTCTTATACATATATATGTGCATGTAATCTAAAACACCAATGCAATTGCAGCTTGCATTACCAATGCAGAGAACTTCAGCCATTTACATGCTTGTTATGCAAAGGTGTGACAAGACATCAGTCCAAAACAGTGCTGTCCTTGGAGGATAAGTTGATGAGGGTTTCTTTTTTCAGAAGATCTAAATCGATTTCTTTACCTGTATATTAATTATGTTGCTTTTTAGAAAACCTGACTTCCAAAAACCAGCCGGATGTGGATTTATTACCTGGTAGGCTTTGTCTCCATGGGTTGGAGTAGCAATCAGTGCACCTGTGGGTCATTTACCGGGGATAGAATCCTCTTCTGACTTGCCATTGGATCTACTGGAACTACTGTTCTTGTAGAAGTGGAACAAGACATGCTCTTGTGAAATGCAGGATGTGCTTAAACACAGGTGAAAATTGAGTCTTGCTCCCTCCTTGCACCTCCAGTATCACATACTCTTAGTGAACACTTAGGATAGCCAAAGATTCTTGTAACCAATATATTACTTAGTATTTTCATGGTCGTGCTGATAGATCTGTTCTAATCCATGCTCTGATTATGTAGTAACAGGCACGTTTACCATTTGTTTGTCTATAAATACTGCTGTAAAGAAAACTGTGAGATAAGACAGTTCCATCTTTTCTGCATGGAAATCATATAAATAAGACTGGTAATAACTGGGAGATGCAGAGGCTTTATTTTCTGCAGCATTATGGTTTAGCTATTCCTCCCAGACAGTTGCAGATGAACATTTGTAATGTATAAAACTTCAAGTTTAGATTGTATTTATTTGAAATTCCCTCTCCATTTATTAAGTAAATGCTTTGAGGCATATGTCTATATGTGTTTATATGTATTTCTTGAAGAAATATTGAATGTTATTCAGTCTACAAAATGTTAAAGCTGGTATTTCATGTACCTAGGAAGTACTTACATATTAAGCAAAAGTAAACAAATAATTCCTCTTTCTCTGCTTTCACAATATGATAGTTGTCTAAAGTGTTAGTGATTTTGTAACAAAGTTCCACCAGGAGATAGGAAAGATACAACCAATTACAAACAAGACTGTGTTTGCAAGAAGACTGCACTGATAAGCTGCCATTGCTTGGACTTGCTGCCTGCCTGCTTGCTCAAAAGTCCTTGTGCTATGGCTGTGAAAACTACATGGGTGTGTGCTAATTTTATGCACATAGTGTCATTCTGCTTATTTCATTATTCAAAAAAATTTCGTGGACTGAGTGGTCAAATCTTACTAGATTAGCCCACCAATTCTGTATATTGTAAAGATAATTATGGTTCTGTCAGAGAGACTGATTTCTTCGTTCTGGCCTAGGTTTTGAAGGTTGGCGTGGTGTGTGCAAATCGTACAAGAGTTTATCACAACTTGAAGCACTTCAAGTACAAGTTGTACATGGGTTGCAGCTCTGTTGCTGAACTGGATGGTGTTGAGGATGAACCAGTCAAAGACACTGTAGAGCGGCTTTTCAGCCACTTGGAAGAGAGTGGGTGGATTCAGGAGGTATGACTGGGTTATTTCCTGTATCCTTTTCCAAGCAGATAAAAGTAAGTTCAGATAAAATGTCTGATTTAATGGATCAGTTCTGAATTACTGGCCGTCAATAATACAACTCAGCCCAACCATTCTCCCATTTCTGCTGACCCAGTGTTTCCAACAGTGGTGTGCTGCTGTGCTCACACAGAGTTTGCATCAGCTTTTGACATGAAGCTTTTTGACAGCTGCTTGATCTCTGGGCTGTGGTGGGCAGGCCCCTGTTCCTTTTGGAAGCAGCAACACAACAAACTTGAGCTGTAACTTAGAAAGATGGGAAAGGTGTACATGAGGCACAGCAAGAATATTTTAGAATTCTGTTTATGCCGAAGTACTTCGAGTTATTCAGAACCACTTCATGAACTATTTAAGACAATTTGTAGTACGATTGCATTTAGTATGCTTTTAGATATAGCTTCTCAATTGTTACTGACATGCTTGGTCATGTGTTGAACAAGAAAAAGCAGTCTTTACATAATACGGTTAGTAAATATTGATAAATTATACAAATTTTATTTCATTCACAGAGATACAATGATCTTGAAGATTACATGGAAGATGCAGACAATTTTCAAGAAGAGAAAATTGATTAAGAGGTCATATAGCTCTTTGAAAGACATCTTAGAAAATGTGAATGGCCTACTTCATCTGCATGCACTTTATCTCTGCCTGGACTTCGAGATTTCTGTGTAGGCTGTTACACCTAAATTCATATGCGTTTAAATTACTGTTTGATAATGGGCTGTATCTTTTTTTCTCATCTGTATCAATATAAACCCAAAGTTTTTACCAAATCGGTCCTTCCAGTTTTACTGCATTAATCACTTTAAGTTTCCTACTGTTAGAAATATCAGTTCAATATCTATTTACTTGTGAAATACAACTTCCACCTATTTAGATTGAGCTGCATTGTAGGGAACGTAGGAGATGCTGAGATCTCTTGAAGTGGGTATATTTGGAAAGGTAAGGCTTTGTTACACAGGAACTTAGGACTTGCATCTTACCTTCCTTATTGCTCATTGTATGTGAGTAAGTCCAGTCAGGTAGAATGATAGTTACAACAAACAGCACCCAAATGCAAAGATCTATTTCTCGGCTGAGGAATCAGTATAGACGGTTGCAAGGCAACAGAGGAAATATTCTGCAGTCCTGACTACATTTGCAGCACAGTAGTCATTCCTCTCTTGAGAAAGTAGGTGATGAGTCACAGTATAGGCGTCATACAGACTGAGTCTGGCTTAGCCATCTAAATGAACACATGGGCCCACATTGCTGTCTCTGATAAGCAGCTGGGGCAATTTACTGAGATTTTAAACATCAAGTTACATTGTGCAAACATAATGGCAGCAACTTGGAGTAACTGCAGTCCTAAGAGAATGGATTAATACGCCCATGCAAGATAAGCAAGAATTCTTCCAGAGTAATTTAACAGAAAGTAGGAGTTAGTCAGAAACAGGATGCATGGCTTACCAGAATTGCATGAAACCCAAATCAGAGTAGATTTTCAAGGATTTAGGAAGGGTTAAGTATGGTACTGTCCATTCTGAAAAATTGGACATGAACTATAAATGTGCACTTGCAGCCCAGAAAGCCAACTGTGTCCTGGGCTGCATCCAAACCAGGGTGGCCAGCAGGTTGAGGGAGGTGATTCTGCCCCTCTGCTCTTACGAAACCCTAGCTAGAGTGCTGCATCCAGCTCTAGGGTCCTGGGACAGGAAAGACTGGACCTGCTGGAGCAGTCACTAAATTGATCAGAGGGCTGGCTGCAGATAGACTGAGAGAGTTGGGGTTGTTTGGTCTGGAGAAGGGAAGGCTCTGGGGACCTTACTGCAGCTTCTAAGTACTTAAAGGGGGCCTACAAGGGAGATGGGCAGGGACTTTCTACCAAGGCCTGTAGTGACAGGCCAACAAGTTTTAAACTCAAAGGAGGTCGGTATAGATGGCCATAGGGAAGAAATTCTTTACTGTGAGGTTGGTGAGGCATTGGCACAGGTTGCCCAGAGAAGGTGTGGATGCCCCACCCCTGGAAGGGTGTTAAGCTTAGGTCAGGATGGGGCTTTGAGAAACCCTGGTCTACTGGAAGACATCCCTGGCCATTATGATCCTTAAAGGTCCCTTCCAACCCAAATTATTCAATGTTTCTGTCCCTGTATTTTGGGCTGCATATAAAAAGAATCAGATATAGCCTAAGATAAAATGCAGGGCACATGGTTTTGAATCCCGTTAGGAACTGTTCCTACATCTTGCTGTATGCACGTGCTCTATTAGTCTTTTGTAGCTGAGCAACTTAGTGAAAGATACTGTTAACACTCTGAACCCTTTTAACAGGTTACTCTCTCAGTAGCAAAACTAATGAAACCTGATTTCTCATGTATTTGTCCATAAGAAATCCCCACATTCATTTTGCCACTTTCCTGGAAACAGATATGCTGATTGGGTAGGCAACTGCTGCCAGGTGTATTGCTTAACAGTGAACATCTGCTGGCTTTTTTACATAGATACTGTACCTTAGATTGATCATTCACTACCCTTTTTCTAGCATTCATTGTGAGAAATGAACTGCTTTTACTTTTTTAAGGACTTGAAATTCAGCAATGTTTTAAATGCTATTAGGCTGAGTTAGCAGCATCAGTACTCCTTTGTACCACATACAGATACAAGATAAACAAAACCAAGATGAAAATTCCCGGTAAACAACTGAGACTTGCTCTCAAGTAAACTTATGTTGAAGATATTCTTTCCATACCTTACCTGTGAGTTAGACACATAAAATTCCACGGTTTGGTATGTCTTGCATCTATCTCCCTGGTTACCAAAGCTGAAGGTATTCTCTCTTCCTTTTCCTCCCTCATCTTTGTTCTTCTGGGAATATTGGTGGGAACACACCCATCAACTTAAAAGTACTCCGGAATCCATCTTGAATATATCCCTTTTAGTTAAAGTAATCTTCTTGATACCTCACTTCTTTCTCTTAACAAAATCTCTATAGTTTCGTTTGCTTCTTTGGAACATAACATACATTTGGTGTAACTTTATTCTTACAAAGGAAAACCATTCTGAAATGAGTTCTATGCCACATAATGGAGTATGACCCCTTAGAGCCTTCCTGACTGGCCCTAATTTTTGCTACTGTATGAATTTTCTGAAATCTCTCAAGACTGTGATTTTTGCTTAAAATTTTTTTTGTCAAAATGAATGGTTGATCTCTCATTTTGCTGCATTTAAGCAGTTCACTACCAAAGTAAAGAATAAGTTTTTGAAATTCTGTCTTGCTGATTACAGGTAATATTTAAAGAATACATACAGTTGGATTGAAAATTGAAATGGTTAAATTGTTGAATGATTAGTTTTACTCATTTTTTGGTATCCCAGACCTTGTTTCTCACCTCCTCTTCATTCGACTAAAAAGCGTGTGCTACGTACTTCTTGTTCATGCAGGCAATTTTTTTCCAGATCATTGTTTTTTCTGTTGCTAACAGGGATACAAAAGTATCCTGATGGGATTACTTGGTAGAAAGTGCTTCCATAGGTTTACTAATCTTGTCTGTGGTATTACCACTGGGACTAAGAAAATGCCTTAAATTGACATCACTGATTCCTGTTTCAGTAAGAAACAGATATTTGATTTGGCAGGAGCTGATGTGATGTTTTTGTGTGTATTGTGTCTCTTACACTCTGATATTCCCCTCACTGAGATGGGAGGAAGTGATAATATTTTTGTGGCTGTTGTTCTGAAGTGTTTCTACAAGACAAAAAAGTGTCATTACATCACATTTACATTTGTCTTCACCACAGGAAGTTAAAAAACTGTTTAGAAGAGTAAATATGTAAAAATTTAGATCAAATTTTCCAGATTTGTCTGCAAATGCTAGTACAGCATGAAGCACAAAGAAGACTCTTACCCCTGAGACTTTCTATATATAGGAATAAGCAGTAAGAATATTTCTAGCAGAATAAATATGTGCAAATATCTAATGATGGGAGAAGTTAGAAATCTGAGCAGTCTTTCATGGTTTTTTTTCCACCTCAGAGAAGTTGAATGGAGTTAGGAGGTGAGAGAATAAAATGTTTGTTCCAGTAGGATATTTTAAATTGGTTTCAGTGTTAATTTTTGAAGCAGTAGCTCTAATTAAGATAAAGTACCTGTCTTAATGGAACAATGAAGAGAGCTCAGTATGCGATTACACTTCGCACGGGTGATTAATGATCATACTTGGAAATTACTTTAGTTCCTGTAATGTTTTGATAATCTGCTCTAGTTTAAGTTCTGTAACTGGAGACGGTGATAATGATGAAGTTCACACAAGGTATTTATGCACAGGATCAGGCTTACTAACACGATGTACTTCTGAGACAGGAGGTTCTTTTTGCTCTATATTCCGTCCAGTTCTTGGCAGTGAAGTATGAAAAGAAACGATTTTTCTCCCTATGTCCTTCAGTTTTTGGAAAGAAAGTTGCTTGCTAATAGTAGATGGCTGTTACTGTCACTTTTTCAACAGTGAAGGCTTCTCCTGTTTCCAAAAAGCAGCTATTTTTAGCACTTCAGCAGGCAATTACAGGCAATTCCCATGCTTAACTCCTCTAGTTTACATTTATTTGGATAAATAAAGACTTCTAGTTTTATCCTTTTTTAAGTCTGCCTGGATAAACAGAGTGGGCTAGTGTGCTACACAAACACTTGTAAATACAATACCATTCCAAGAGAAATATCCAGCACACACAAAGTGGACTTTAAAAAGTTGCCTCTCTGATTCTGCTTTGAGAAGAAAGAAATACCAATTTCTAATCTGAATTTAGAGATTAGACAGAAGAATGTAAAAAAGGATGATCTACCAGCCAAGGAATAATATGAGAAATATGTGAAATTATGTTAAAAGAACCTGAAAATAACCTCTTCAGTGGCTCCACTTCCCTGAATAGTTGATGTGAATTCTGGTAATTGTCTAGGTAGTAAGTGATGGCATGGGGTTGTTCGGGGTTTCTTCCCCTATTGTTTATTAAATAAGATGTAAACACAATTTCCTTGTAATAATTAGTCTTAATTTAAAAAAAAAAAATGGAAATGCTCTGTTCAAGATTGCTTACTGTACAGTTTAAACAGAGCAGCAATTGCATGCGCCTTGTGCCCAAAATTTAAAGATGAGAAAACTGACTCAGGTGCAGTCAGACTCTGCTTCAAAGTTAAACAATTTGCCAAGTGAGCAGCATCATTCGTGAGCCTGCCTAGCTGGGAGGACCCCAGGAAATCAAAATGGTGAAGAACCCTCACTGAAAAGCAAATAATTGAAATGGCTGAAAATTCAAAGCTCTGAGTTCAGAAAGTCCTCTGCAGGACTGATATTAAGCATACGCTGTTCCAGTGGAGTTAATATCACTTTGAAGCAATTTGATATGTGATTTCTAAACACAGATGAATGAGGCATGTGCTGAGATTGAAGCATGCACTCAAGATTTTAGGCGACACAGGTTCAGCACAGTCTTTTTGTTCTATTTTTGGAAAGTTACTAGCACGATGGGATGTCTATGGTAAGAATTCCTGGCTGTGAACCCAGCACAAATAAGTGCTTTTCTCATCTGGAGGGGGCTGTTGGTTTGGGAAACTCAGAGCTTCAACAGCAGTAGGGAATTCACACAGAAAAAATGCTCAGGCGTGACAATTCATGTGAGATTACAACGCCAGGTAAAAAGGTGACAGATTAGTGTCAACAGAAGGAAAATAATTAATTGTTCAGGATCTGTCATGTTAGTTGTTTTATCCTGAGTGTGTTTACTAGAATGCCACTAATCACAAGGGATGTTACAACATGTTAAGAACCGTTTGCTTTTAAGAAGATTGACAACCAACCAGTCCAAAACTGATGGCAGTATCCGGGGGTTGGTGACATTCGCCAGGGTCTTCTGAACAAAACTTGGAAAGCCGAGGAATGGTTGTGAGGTATTTCCTGCTCGGAAACACCAGGGGCAGCATTTGCTGCAGATTGAGCGAGCGGGACTCGCAGCGCAGCCCGGCAGCCGGCTGCCTCTCGCCTCGAAAGGGAGAGATCAAACCACAAACCGAACTCTTGAGATGCTGCTTGGCAAAAAGCGAATCTTAAACGTCTCAAGTTAAAATGATAAAAAAATCTTTGTTTGGAAAGATCACTCTCTGAGTTCTACAAAATCTTGTAAGAGAGAGAGAGAATTCCTCCAGATGTCTTGGTAGTTTCCGGAGCAGCACCATGGATTTCATATTCCCACAGCCACTTTGAAAACCCCGGCCAAGCCATCATTTAAAACACTCTCGCTTATTCTCCATGAGATTCGTGTGTTACTGTTCCACGTGTGTTCTGTGACTGACCCCCTTAAACACAACAATGACATCTGAGCTGTAAAGAACAAATAAAAGACCAAGCAAGGCCTGAAGCAAAGGTAACATTGTCTACTATTTTACAAACATTATAATTTCATTTTATTTTCCAGCTGTGCCAACCTATTGTTCTCAACAGATGCAAGCTACTGTTACGTATCAAATAATAACCCACTCTTCCTCAGTTGTTCAAGGTTAAACAAAACAAAACAAAACAAATCTCTTTTTCCTGTTAGCAATAATGCCTTCCTCTGAAAGCAGCACAACCCCAAACCCTCTCCCCCGGACCTTATCCCCAGCAAAGTCTCAAAGCATTTGCTGAGACAAACATGGGTCTGAACGTGCTGGAGGCTCTGGCTGGTGCTCACCGAGCCAGAACCTGGAAACCCACATGTTGCAACAAACCCTCATGTTTGTTGCAGCATGAAGGAGATGGGGGTCATGAAAGTGGGGGCTTTTCTATTTCCCGCATGTCTAATGCTGCATATCTTTTACATTCTGGAGGATTTTCCAGGAATGTGCCACTTCATCACTGGCATTCGAAGTATTTATTTGTGTGACCTTGGAAGGGGATAAAACCACCTGAGAGGGTTATTATCAGCTCCTCCTCGTCCTCAGCTTAATGCTGTCAGCATGCTGTGATGAAATTTGTGTATTTTTCTGACTGGACCCATTGCAGAACTGAGAGAGATAATGCATCCATGTACTCAGGGCTGTACAGTCCCCAAAGACCTTAGAGGTTTTCCATCAGGGATGTGTCTCTGCGTGCTTGGGGGCCATTTTTATTCCCAGAGGTATTTGGGAATTTGGCTAATGCAGCCACAGTAGTACAACAGCATATTACTTTAATAAAGCCGGCCAGCTCCCAGCTATTTCTGCATCCTCCTTTACAGCTCACCTACAACAACACGCAGAACCTGACGGCTGCCAGTTGCAGCAAGGCCAGTTCTAGAGGCCAGATCTCACAGTCTAAAATTGCCCTGCTCCAAATAGCGGAGCCGGGCGAGAGAAGCACTAAGCCTGCGGATTTCCCGGGGAGGAACCACAGTGCAGGCGCTACGTGACTTGCCCCGGACACCCAAGAAGCTCCTGTCAGCGCGCGAGCTCCCACATCCCGAGCCTGACCTCGCGTCGTGCACTCGTCCCGTGCATGCGAGCGCCCTAGAACGCACTGCTTGTTTCTATACCGTCTGTTCCAGAGAAATCCAGCTGGTAGAGGAGCGCAGCGCCGTGATTTATTTGAGAACTCCCTCGTACTCGCCTGAAGGTCTCGCCGCCGGGGGAGGGGGGAGAGCGCGGGAGGCTGCGCTCCTCGGCAGCTGCTCCGCGCCCGGCCCGGCACCCAGGTACAGGGCGAGCAGGGGAGCGGGGATTTCCTTGGCTTCCTCCCATGCACATACCTCCCGGGGAGCGGCAGCGGCCCGACTCCCCTCGGCGGCCGCTGGGAGGCTCCGCGCCTCGCCCCGGCCTCCCGGGCGCCGCGTCCCCGGCCGCGCTCTCTGTCGGTGACACCCGCCTCCCGCCCCCGCTCCGCTCCGCTCCGCTCCGCTCCGCTCCGCGCCGCGCCGCGCCGCGCCGCACGGAGGGGCCGCGGGCAGCTCCGGCACCGGCAGCGCCGACAGCCCACCGGCAAACACCCGCCCGCCGGCGCGGGCATGGAATATACAAAAACACAAAGAAAAAGTGGCTGCTGGACTGTTCTGGGGGCAAAATGCTGGAAGTTTGTAAGTGCAACTCTCCGTTTGTAATTACTGTCTGAAGAGGGGCTGGGTTGCTTGGGGTTTTTTTTCCCTCTTCCCCTTCTCCCCCCTCCTCCATGCTTTTCTTGAAACTGTACTTGAAACTGTTCAATATCTGGGAGTAAAAGGGAAAGTACGCGAGAGGAGTTCTTTGCCTGGGTCCGTAGCCTGCTGCTTAATACTAAGGGGGGAGATGAGCACTGAAAGCAATACGGATTTATCCAGTGGCTGAATTAAGTGAAGGCGAAGCGTGGTCTGGAAGTCCACTGACTGACATTGTTCCGGACCGGGGGATCTGTCTCTCTGATTTTTAGAGGAACTACAGTTTAGCGGCAGCCAGCCGGACACAGTCACACGCCGCAGAGTGGCCAGCAACGAGCGGGCGAGAGAAACGAGAAAGCACAAAGACTGAACTAACCCGACCCTCCTCCTCTTTCTCCTCCTTCCCCGGCTCTTTATTTGCACATTTACTAAAGATTTAAAAGAGGAAAAAAAAAAAAAAAAAAAAAAAAGAGAGAGAGAGAGAGAAAGAAACCCCAACAAACCCACTCCAGCTAACCTACGAGATTTTCGGTCAGCCGGGGGTTTCTCCGCGCCGCCGACCACGGCAATGCCTTAAATTTCCACTTCAAGGAATAACACCCCCCGCTCCCCCGAAATAAAATAAACCCAATAAACCTGCCAAGTCTCACTCATTCCCGAGGGAGAGCTCCTTCGTCCAGGGATTCATTTTGAAGGCAGCGGCTCGCTTTATTTAATTTTTTTTTTCCCGTTCTCCTCTCCCGGCAGAGCCCCCCCGTCCCCCCTCACCGGGCGCCCCTCGGCCGGGGCTGCCCGGCCC
>VXBT01005709.1:509461-557560 GCA_013400235.1 Oriolus oriolus | reverse complement strand
CGCCCCCGGACTACCACCAGCACCTCCTCGGCAACGGCGGCATCAACGGGGAGCAGCCGGCGGGGGAGCAGCGCGCCTCGGCGCTCCTGGCGGTGAGTCACAGCGCCCGCTGCCGGCGGGGAGGCGCCGCGCCGACCCCCGCTCGCTCCTCGGGGCGCCCGCGCCGTCCCGCGGGCCCGGCGGTGTCCGTGGGCTCGGCCCGCTGCGCCTCGCGGTGGTCCCTGCCAGGCGCTGGACCCCGCGGTGGCATCGAGTGTGTGGGGAGCGGTGGGCAGGCGCCGAGCCGGGGAACTGAGGGTCGTGTGTGTGCTCCTCGAAGGGATTTTGAGACTGCTTGGGGTGTTGTTTTGGGTTCGGTTTGGGTTTTTTTGCATCACGCTGTGGACCTAAGAACGCGTCGCGCGCCTCTGCCGTCGCCCTGCCAAGGCGGTGGCGGCGGCATCCCTGAGGAGGGCACCGGCAGCCGACGCTGTCAGCGCATCCTCGAGCAGGGGTGAAAAGTAGCGCTAAGAGTATCGCCCGCGTTCAGAACTGTCCGCTCTGCCCCACTCCATCCCGTTCGCCAGGGCTTCAGGCGCCTATTCTCGCTCAGTTCTTGCCGTGCCCCTGGAACTCGGAGAGTGCCCACGCCCGGGGCAGCGGGCACTGCCCGGAGCGGAGCGCCCGCGCCCGCGGGGCAGCTCCGAGCGCCGGCCTCGCCAGCGATGCTCAGGTTGTTATTGTCACCCAGAGTGTTTCGCGGAGCAGAGTTACGAGAGTTTTCCAGGCACTGCCTCTCTGTAAATGATAGGTTGACCTTTTTCAACTGGAAATTGC
The DNA here is from genome assembly GCA_013400235.1 of Oriolus oriolus. Classification (NCBI taxonomy): domain Eukaryota; kingdom Metazoa; phylum Chordata; class Aves; order Passeriformes; family Corvidae; genus Oriolus; species Oriolus oriolus. Next base: position 556,744 of record VXBT01005709.1, on the reverse strand, counting down.
TCTGAACATGTCAAGGAGGAGAAGGCTTGTCTCTTGTTTCTTTATTACGAGCAGTCAGTGCACCACGCTTTTGAAGGCGTATGCTGCGCTGTGCGGCCTCCCAACTCTTGTAATTCTCGGCACACACGCGAAACATTGAGAGGAGTGACTGCGTCCTGATAGGCCCACGGCTGCTATTCGAACAGCTGAAAATAGATCGCTCCCTCTGCTCCAGACATCAAACTTATCTTTCTTAGTGCCTGACGTATGCTAAAACGGGACCTTTGTGGTCGTTTCTCCCTTCTTACCCGTGCGGTGCGCGGACCGACGTTTGGGGCTGCGTTACTCAGCATCATTCGTGAGGGTGATGATGTAAGCGTTAAATGCGATAACATTGTGTCCGAGGGGAGTTTAGGCGCTTCCACCTGACTCAGTGTTCAGATTAAATCTCCCCACATTCCTCGTCACAATCAAGAAAGCCATTATCTTATTTTTCCAGTGTGTATTAATGTAATGCTTTGCACTTGCCTTATGGGAAAAAAAAAAAAAAAGGCATTTGCCTAATAGTGTACGTCCCAGAAAAATTCACTTTCTGAAATCAGGCGGCAGGCCTATGTAGGGCTTTTTGTTTTGTTTTGTTTGTTTGTTTTCAATTTTATTTTTTTTTTTTGCTAGTTGTTACTATTATTATGAAATAGCTGGAGACAGCCGTTTGGAATTGCTAAATGAAACAACTCCCAAGTAAATACTGAAAGAATTTCATCTTCTAAGTGCAGAGAGGTTGTCCTTGTTTCTGAAATACCACTAATAGCTACCAGCCTGCTGCTTGCTGGAGATGCTGTGCATGGCCCTCACTCTACGTTGCATGTCGCATTACCTCCCAGAAAACTCCACACACATGTCCTTGAGAAGCAAAAGCTCTGACAAAGTCCCCATCATTTTTGCACACTAGCCTTTGGTAATCCTGCTGACAAGGTGTGTGACTTCAGTGAGCATGATGTTTGGGGCCCTGAACCATGTTTTGACACCGAGGAAATGCTGGCTCATGAAGCAGCATTGTTGTAATGGTACCGCTGCACATCCTCCCACTCTGTTCTTGACACAGGCATTCCTCATTTGCTGCTCTGGTAGGGCTGCCTAATTAAGAAACAGAGAAAGGCATCGGTTCAAAGTCATGTCTCTGTGTCATGGAGATACACCTTCTCCTTACCCAGAGCTCCTTAGAGCATTGTTGCAAATATTAACAAGGAAAAGCAAAACACACAGTGTCTGAGTGGGATGAATTCAAGCAGCTGAGGGTCATACACCAGGTAGTACAGCTTTGTGTTCTTGTTCTTTAAAATTCAGAGGGCAGGGATGGACCAGGAAAGAGCAGACTCTTGCTTTTCCTCCAGCCGTAGATGGAAAAGGAATTTGCTTTGCCAGTAATTCCAAAGGTACTTGAAGAGGAAGGACGAAGTAGACTAAGCCTGTTGTCCTGTGCGTTATAAATGGATGGGAGGAGAACAATCTCTAAGCAGAATTCATCCTCTGTGGGGTGATTCCCAAGAGGAAATCCAGTGGAAGCCTTACATGCACTATTCCTTTACTTCCAGATATATTCCTTACAGCAGATGTGAGGTGCACGGGGTCCTGGAACAAGGGGCAGCTCTGCGTTTCAGTTGTGGCAGGTGCAGCTCTGGCACAGAGAAGCACAAGACAAGAGCATGGGTGCGAGTGTCACACTGAGCATGTGACACTGGACACGTACCTGACTCCAAGGGGAATGTAAAGCTCCACCTGCCTTGCTGTGGGTCCATCAGTTAAAAAAAACTCCACAGCTCCACACAGATAAGCGCAAAGGCAGTCATAACTCTCGCTGGGGAGTTCTGGCTATCAGGATGCTCTTTGTCTGCAAAACCCAGCTGGGTTGTTTCCTCTGCTTTGCAGGTCCCACTGCTCTCATCACACACGCGCCTGCCGTGTTTAGTGGCATTGGATGGGTCATTTACACAGTTGGACTCAAGAGTAAATATTTGACACTTGGTAACATTTGAAACAATGTTTCCTTGAACATATCAAAGAGCTTAAAGTGATTATCTGGCATTGTTGATACTATTATTTGATAATTATCTTTTCCCAGTGGACAGTTTAAAACTGGCAGAAGAGAGAGTTTTTAGAGGAGCTTGGTTTGGCCTTAATTTAACAGTGTTACTTTGAGTTTTGAGAAAGTATCTTTGGCAACAGCATTTTCTAATTGGAGACTGGGGATCAGATTTTTTTAGCTGGACCAATGGATGTGGGTGTGTGTGAATGAGAAATTTATTCTCCAGGACACAGCTAGGGAAGCTTTTGTACTTTCTGCCTTCCTGCATTTCCCAAGAGCTGACATTTGTTTATTTATATGGTGTTGTTACTTTTCATGGTGTAGAGTGGAACAGATAAAATATTCTGTCTTTCTTTTATACATACATCTATATGTATGTATACGCCCTCCAGCACTTAGCTGTTTATACAATTTATGTTCTATATAAACAGTTAGCTCTGGAGGGCATTCCTCAGTGGCTTAAGCACTGAACTGGTAATACCAAAGTTCTTGTGCTGCAGTTTCAAGTCTCTGGCAGCCAGTTCATTCCATCGTCCTTCCGACACAGGCTGAGCACTGCTCATTTTGCTCAGTGCAAGCTGGGAACTCTGTCTCATGGGCATTAGTGTATTATTCCGGTCAGGTTCTTTCATTGAAGCCATCACCCTGGTGGCTCTGACTGTGTTAAGTGATGTTTGTCATCAGTCACAGGTGACTTGTTCTACTTTCACCCATCTCACGGTTGTGTTGAATTTATCATTATAAGAATTCATTTAGAATAACAGTTAAATACATTAATATCTTCCGTACTTGGAAAAGTGACTGTGAAAGTGGTCTGCTCCCCAGATGTAGTCTGCAAGCAGGTGAAAAAAGAAAAGGGAAAACAATCCCATAAAAATGATGTATCCAAGGAAGAGGGGGATGTGTTAATTCCTCCTGCTCCCCTAAATTCTCATCAACAGCTGTGCAAATCTAGAAGAGTCAATGGGTTTGTCCCAGTTCCCAGAGGACCTCAGTGCAAAACAGGGTTGCTTGACTGGTACCAAGAGCCAAGACTGACTTGTAAAACCTCAATTTAGGCAGTTATTTTATGTGGAGATCCTGAATTAATTTCCTTAGGACTTTTTTTTATGACCCACACTGTGTTTGCTGAGGTTTGGCCTCCTCTGTGCTAGTGTTAAAGATCCTTGAGTATTTTAAAAGGAATGATTGTGCTCTGGTATCTTTGCCCAAATTGACACTTACCCCATCTCCCAAGCTCTTTGTTTTGTTTGCTGGTTGGCTGCCAGGGTACCCTGCAGAAATACCTGCATTTTTTGGTTGTGGAGGTACATAACATTTGGAAGCGCTCTCAAGCAAGCAGGATAAGGTGACCAGCTATGGGGTAAAGTGACATTATGGTGTGGTGAGGAGAGGTGGATTAAAGCAAAAACCATTCTGCAAAGCTAGAGTGCAATCTTTTGACTGACACAAAGTTTGGTGACAAAGCAATGGCGATGTTCTGTCTGTGAGGTGAAGGACTGCTGTCCGCTCCTTGGGCTTCTGCAGGAGCCAAGCTGTGTTCTGATAATGACAATTTATGTAGCTGAGTCAGGTAAAATTAGTAAGTCACATGCCTGTGTGGGTGGAAAACATTGATCTGCTGTTATGAGCCCTCTGGCCTGCTCCGAGCCATTTGGTTAGGATGGGCATAGGTGCCATTTAAAATCTTTGCTCCCCTTAACCGCGAGAACATTTTCCAAACCAAAATCAAGAAGACTCCCTGGAAGCTGCATAGAAGCTCTATGTAATGAAGATTTCAACAAGTGAATTTGTTAAATTTATGCTAATATGTAGGAGCCTTTTCAGGCCTAGCTCTCCCATCAAATCACTTGGCCCCTTTAAAGCTTTTTAAGCTTTGAATACATTTAATGAAAGTCTCCTCCATTCTGAAACTGTTTAACAGACTGTTTCCACCACCAAAGTTCCCGTAGGCAGTGAGCAGGGGAACAATGTCTCTGTCTGGACTTGACGTGCTCTCCAAGGCCAACCCGTGGGCTTATTAACATCCATGGCTGTTATGGCACGTCCACTGAGAGAGCTCTTGCACCCCCTGCAGTACTCAAATTGAGCCCCTTGTCTGTAGCACCACAACAAAGGAAAGTGATATTCAGCTTCTGTTTGTTCTGCTTTGAAAAGCGTGACTCCAGCAAAAACGTGAGCTGTTCTGTGGGGAAATCTGAACCTTAGAAAGGCACGTCTGAGTCAGAGGAGCTGTTTTGCTGTGACTTTGACTCGCATCACTATTAGTACTTCTCTCCTTGCAAAGAACACTCCCTGCAGAAGGAGTCTGTGGGGTTCAGTTAGGTTGCAGTGACCAAAAAAGCCCCAGCAGCTAGGTTAGTCAGTTAGCAGGTTAAGAAAGGCCTCAGTGCCTCTCTTCCTCTTCCTAGCTGCTATTAACAGTCCCTTCTACCAAGATATTGTCTTCAGAGGCCAGTCATAGTCTGCCTTTCTTATTAAGTCTGCTGCCTTATGAAACTGAAACTTCACCCCTGTCTCATTAGTGGACAAGAATTGTTCCATCCAGGTCCCTTTGACAACTTTGAGAAGGGTGGTATCTCCACAGCTCCATTTATATTGCACTCCCTAGGTGGTGTAGGGGGAGCTGGAAGCTGGCAAGCTGCTCCAGCTAACAAAGCACCGGCATAGAAGTGCCAGCTCTGCCAGAAAGTGTCTCTGTGGTCTTGCAAATGTGTCCTGCTGCGCCACTATTTCCCTTCGATGCTTTAGCTTTTCTGGTGGCACTGTCTCACTAGCACATGGGACTTTGGGTGCTGCTGAAGGCTCCACTCTTCTGCATGACAATGACCTGACACCATAAGTCATGGAATTCAAGCAGGTGATTAAAGCAACCACTGTGTTACACCTTAGAGGGCACACAATCAGCTACATGCTGCCTAGAAGAGCTTTGGCCACCTGGCTCCTCTGAAGAGAAGAACAAGGTCTTTGCTCTTTGAACTCTCTGCAGTGTCTGCATGTCAGCATTGCCCTGTATGAATTCCCAGTGGTGGTACTCCCAGCAGCAGCAGGATGAGGCTGATGGGACTCTTGACAGGTCTGTGTTTTCCACAAATCCTAATCAGCATCTGTAAACCTGAAAAGGGTCTTACCTTTATCATGCTACTCCAGTTTGGAACAGCTTTGAGCAGTGAAAGAGACAGTGGTCTTGGCTGCAGAAAAGAAGGAGTTGGTGCTGAGTGAGATTTGGATCAAATTTTCAACTTGACAGTAGGAAGATACAGATTTTTTTCTGTGCTTTTTTTTTCTTTTAAATAAAAGCATAAACTATTTATGCCCTAGATGCCCATTGGAAAGCTTCCTAAAGCCACTTGAGAGCCAACTTGAGAATTTGTTATACCTTGTCAGGTTCTTCCAAAGTATTTTTAGATGCCGGGAATCAGTCCTTAATTGTACTGTAGTGCCCACACCAATACCTCAACCAAAGTACCTGCAACTCTCAAGCAACAGTTTTTAGGTGAGCATGCTGCAAACTAAAATCTAAGTGTTTCTACTCTGACTCTAGGATCTATTCAGGATTACTCCTGTTATTTCACTTCCATAAACCTCACTTTCCCCTATGAAAGATGCTATGTATCATTTCTGTTAAGTGCATTGAGAGGTGATGGTGAATTGTACGGCTCAGAAGCCAAATTAATTACTGATGGAGCCTAAGACAGGAGTTTAGAATGTTTGCTTTGACAAAGCCTTTGAAGTGCATTCAAATCACCTTTTCAGCCTTTGACCCACAGACCTGAGTACTGGAAATACAGACCCGAATGAGTTTTTTACGTAATCACATGACTTCCAGACCTAGGTTTTCATGGCACCATGTTCCCAATATTCACAATAAAAGTGCAGGATGTGGCAGTGACCCTTCTTTTCAGGAGAAAAAAGCATTTTTTGACTTTCTGTTCATAATCATGAATGTGTATGCTTTATAGTTTCTTGCTTTACTTGCTCTTGATTCTGCATCAGTTTGTGCTCAAATTAATCTCCTAATTAAGTCATCTGTGTCCAAGTTTCATGTACTTGATGCTTCAGCAAACTGGGAGCAAAGTGGGACTGAACTGAGAGCATATACACAAGTCATCAACTCTCTGTGAGGCTGCAGCTGCTGCCCAGTGAAAGCAGGTGGGAGCTACCTTGCCCTGCATGTGTTGCCTCCCATCTGGTAGTAATGGAGGATGGTTCACATTTATGGCTCGGGGTGAGAAAAACATTGAGGAATATTGCTTAATTGAATAATTTACACAAAATTCCAACGCACTTACTGAAAAATAATAATTTTTTTAGTTTTAATTTGAAACACCTCACGCCTGTGGTTTCACCTACAGGTGTTGGCATTTCCCTGAAGAAATTCCTTTTGTTCAGAAATGGCTCCTCTAGCTATTTTTATCTGTGTCACTCAGTTATAATTCTAATGTGCTTGCAAACCCAGCTGAATTAAGGTGGAGAGAAATTAGTACCAATTAGGAATCGATGTGAAAGTGCTTCTGACAAGTGAGGGTGCAGATCTCACAAACCCATTTACCTGCTTCCTGAGCCTGAAGCTGGCTGAAAGACTTGGTAAGATTCTGGACTAGCAGATGAAACTCCAAGAGGGTTTATCATGGCCCTTCTGTTTTGAAACAGAACATGCTATTGTGCAAGAGTCATCCCGGTGGTACCCTGGCTTTATTGTAGATCTCTGCAGCCACCTCCCTAGAGTAGGTGTTATGCAAACACCCACTGAGAACTGTGCCCTTCCCTGCGTAGCTCAGGGCCTCGAGAGACAAGATAGACAAAGAATGGAAGGAGGAACAGAAGCACAGAAAGGTCAAGTGTCTTGCCCAAGGCCAAACAGCAGGTCAGTGGCAGAGCTGGGAACGGAGCCCAGATTTCCTGACTCCTAGTCCAGCACTCTATTAATCATCTCTTTGCTTTGTGTTCCGTGGCCTGTTACTGATCATAGGAAATGTGAGGATGACTTTCCGACAGCTTCAGAATTGCTTCTTAGTTTTGGAAACTATTGATCATCAGCACATTATTGAGATAAAGAGGTCATGTACTGGACTCTTGTACATGTATATGCACTAGAGGATTCAGAACTAAGTGTTCTAGGTATCGATTTCAATCCAGGACACTGAAAAGCCATATTTCATAATCCCAAATGTTTCTTCTAAGTCAAATTTTTAAGTGTTTTTTTTCTCCTTATATTATGTACAAAGTGGCTTGTTTTTATAGCATTATCCGTCACAGTTGAACTCCTATATTAGTGCTTGCCCTGTAAATTATTTCTTCCTTGAAAATGAGTTACAACAGTTATTTAGCTAGCAGGGATTTTCTTCTCAATGGAATTTACCCATGAAACAGTCAGAAAACCAGTAAGTCAACAGTCCTGAGACACTAGTGATCCTTACTTATTTTCATTCCTCACTGTAGGATATATTCAGTTTCCAAAGTCTTTCAATGGATTATCTTGATCACAAAGTTAATTACACCTGTGAGATTTTTTTCTCTTCCCAAAAATTTTGACTTGAGGCAAAAATCTGGCTACTGTGGTAATGAGTAACTGAGAGTCTCTTGTAAACAATAGTATAATCACTTTCTTATAGTCATGGCAACAGTGTTTAAGCAATGAGCTTACTGAACATAATGTGCACTGTCTCCACTGAGCAGTTATTGCAGCACTGAGGTGTATGCTGCTCATTTTCAGAAGACTCTGAGACATAAATTATTCAGCAAAACAACACTGCTCCAGAAAGCAGCATCTTTGAAATCGTTGCATTCTGTACTAGCCAAAGAAGGGCGTTCATTGGTGCTGACAGGGCTGTGTTTAGTTACTGCACAACAGTGCAGTCTTTGGTCCGGGTTTGCTCCCACAGAGTTTAAGGGTGTCTGTCTCAAACCACCTGAAGACTGTGCTACCCGTCGGCAGGGTCATGCTTCCCCTGGTAATGTTTGCTGCTGTGCAGGGCAGAATGGCTCAGGAGGATGCATGCTGCACATATCCATCGTGTGAGAGGTGGTGACTAGGTGCAGAAGGAAGAATTCGGTTTAACAAACAGGGGGTTCACTCCAGCAGAGCCAATCCCTTCCTTGGCCCAGAGGATCACATGGATTCCTACTCAGTAGGTTGGGGAGGCACCTTGGAGAGTGAGCAACTTCACATGAAGCTTCAGAGTTGAACCCCAAGACTAGAAGTTGTCCCTGAATTTTGGTTTTGTATCTCTCTTACTCAAATATCTAGACCTGAAGGAAAGACCTTGTTGGCAACAGTTGTTGTTCTGGGATGAGTCATTCCACCAGATTTTAGAAATACCACCTCAGTGACAGTTGGCAAAAATGCTGCATGGGCTGTTCAGTTTATGTTTTTCACTTTGGAAAATCAGACCATTTATTTAGGGTTCTGTTGCTTTAGAAACCATTTCCAGGCAGTCCAGGTTCCTTTCCTTTTTCCTTGCCTTGCCTTGCCTTGCCTTGCCTTGCCTTGCCTTGCCTTTGCCTTGCCTTGCCTTGCCTTGCCTTGCCTTGCCTTGCCTTGCCTTCCCTCTTTTTCTCTCCCCCTCCCTCTTTTTTCTTTACTGTTATGGCATCTCAGCATCTGACCTTTTCAATCTTTATTCTGATCTGATTTTCCCCTCCTGAAACTGCCTATGGGAAACACTATGGACATCAGCCTCATGTAGGATCGGGCTTTTTATTTCTGATCATTATGCTAGTTTACAGTCAATTATTTTGTTTTCCAAAGAAATGCATTCTCTCTGCTTCTCTGAAAGCTTTTGGTTCGACATCCTTCCAAGCTAGATAGACTTGGTGTTCAACACGCGGCCGCTTACCTCCATGGCCCAGTTCCCGGAAACACTTATGCGTGTGCTTAATTGTGCACACGTGGGTAATCGCACTGAAATCAAGATGTGTCGAATTAAGCAAGTCAAGAAATATTTGCAGGGTTTGGTCTTTGTTCAACAAACAGGCCTCAGCCTGGCTGAAATCCACGACATGCTACAAAAAGAATCCTAATTCAGAAGTAAGTAGTGTATTAATTATCAATTGACTTATTTCCTTAAACCAGTTAATTCTGTACTTTTAAAAACTACTTTCCATTTTTCCTGAAAATCCAATTGCCCTTCCTTTCACACTCATTTTTCCTCCTCACTGCTCAACTCCCAGCAGACCTGAGCTGCCAGCCACATGATACCCTTTTATAATGACTTGAGTTCTGACATTTCTTTTTTCCTACCAACTTTGTGTATTACCATAATGGTTCCTAGGACATATTTTGGCCAGCTTTTAGGGAGAGAGAGAGTGTCACAGTGTTTCAGACCTTCATTTCCAAGTGCAGTATTAAATATAATCCTTATAATTATAGCACTGCCACTTGGACCACTGTAGTTCGGGCTATGTCAATATGTCGTCAAAAGCTCTCTTTTTCAGGAGCTGGAACTCAGTCATGTTGATTGAATTGGAATTTGATGGCCAGCAGCTGCAAACACACTCTGGCCCCATCCCCCCCTCTCGCTGCTTTTTCCCCGCCCTTTACCACAAAATCTTCTTGCTTTCTGTCAAAGTCATAGTTTAGAGAACAGAGCTAATGGCTGGTTCCAGGCTCAGTTATTCTGAGCCATCCCTTTGGGTAAGTCTAGACAGTCCTTCGAGGGGTGTCCTGAGGCAACCCAAAGGTACAATCTGCTGTCTGTGTGTGGATGGTGAATCTGAGAGCACAGCCCCAGGTGCCGTGCGAAGGCCATCCTCAGACTAGGCATGACCACCCTTCACGTCGGAGCTCCTAGCATGCCATCAGTGTCACTCTCAGCAGCTAAGGAAGCTGTAGATGTGCCTGGGCTGAAGTCTGCGAGGCTCCCGTGTAAGCAGGCCTGGGAGCACTGCAGTCCTCTCCCCTCTCGTCCCTTTGGTCAGTCCCATACAGACCTCGCTATTCATCTAAGCAAGGGCATTGGGATAAGGGCAATTGCCAGCAGCAGTTTATACTGCAGGTTTAACACACAGCTTTTTTAGCCCTAGGGGACTGGGAGGAAAAAAACAGCTTGAACTGTGGAAAAAAAAATTGTATCCAGTAGTTGTATAGCATGATCCCGTCATTTTTGGTACTTAGAAACCGAAACAAACCCCCAGCATTCATAACACAAGATATCCAGGTTTTAAAAGGTGCCACTTGGAAATACACAGTAACTACTTTTCATGAGGCCCTTCAGTGCATGTGTTTACAGGTGGACCAGAATAACTCTGCAGAAGTTAATCCAGTCCCTTGAGTAAACAGCATGTACTTCTAAAACTTTCTGTATAAACCAACCATATGTAAGGCCTTTGACGTACATTTGTAGCGCACACAATACATCTGAAGGACCCTGCTAGAGCCAGGATGGCTAGTGAGGTTGGTAACCCCCTTGCCTGTGTACTGGATGTGTGTTCATTCTGTCATGCCTCTGAAGGGTAACAGCCTTCAGATGGCCGGTGTGCCAAAAGGGCTATTTACTGCAACACTTCATTATGTGGTTCTTGCAGCCCTCTCCCAGGACATACTGTCTGTGCTTGGGTCTCCCAGGCCGCCATCAAAGCACAGGCTCTTTGACACAGGTCAGAAGGACTCCTCACCCCAGCCTTGCATGGCCACTTTCGGTCACTGATGTCACACTCCCCCCCTTCCCCTGGTAAAGTTCTTGTCTATCGTTCCCCTCCTCCACTTCCTAAAGCTATAAGCCATTTCTCCTCCTCCACACTCGCCCCCTCTCACCTGGGTTATTGCCCTCCCATCTCTCCTTTCATGCTTCTGACACTGCTGCTCCGTAATGTTGTTTTTCTAGTTTGGAAAGGCCAGAGGGCCAGGCTAAGAGAGACATGCTGAACACATGCTTTCCACATGTTCTCCTCATCTTCCCTCATACTGCTTCTCTAGCTGTCTCTAGCTTTTTGCTTAAACGGGAAATCTAATGACCATGAGTGTATTCTCTTCTCTTATTAGTTTTATAAAGGATGAGCTCAAAGATCCTGTGGCATTGTCACAAGAAACTTTGAGGAAAAACTTCTGTGAGTTGTCAAGGCACTTGTAGGTTCTTTGGCCCCTCACCACAGGCCATGAGCACTCACAGACTGGGCATGCAGTTGTGAATGCTTAGGCTCCAGTTCAGAAAAATACTAAAAGAATATGTGTGACATTAAACATATGATTAGATACTTTTTTGTTTGAGTGCTGCTTCCTTGAAGTGGACCCCATTCTGGAGGAGGCATCTTTATTGGTCTGATTCAGAAAATACTTAAGAGTATACCAAAGTTTTAAGAATAGCAAGGCATCCACTATCTTGTATTTTTAATGACTCTTAAATAGGTCTGGGTGGTGCAGTCAAGGTAGAAAATGTGGACGCTCTCCTGGTCACCTTTTACCTTTTCACTCCCTCTGGAATCTGAGTGCCTCTGAACTCTAAACACGTTTTGGTAGTGCTGCTGCCTACTTGCCACTTGAATGTTCAATAACGTAAGTGTGTTGCGTACCCAGGTGCAGATTATTTAAAGCAAATGCCATTAAATGAGGAGCAATTATGTCTTAGAAAGGAAATCTTCATGCAGAGTTAGCCTTATTTCTATGACTCTGTTTGACAGGGAGTTGGACCCTTGGACTTTCGGATTCCTCTCCTGCATCCCAGTGACCAATCTTGGAACAGCTAGAAGTCCAAATCTTTTTGACTTAAAATGTGTAGGCATCAAATCTTCTCTGTATTGAACTGAAACCAAGGAGAACTGGACATCTAATTGTATTTTTGAATCTCAGCCTAAAATCTCTGGAGACTTTTGGAACATTTATCCCTAGGAGATTTTGCTTGAGTCAAGAATACAGACTGGAGCCATGGCTGAAAAAAACATGCCGACATGTGACATCAGTGCATCAGGCAATGAGTCATCCATCAGTGCCAGAGGACAAAGTATTCTTTGTATTTACCTAAGAAGTAGTTACCTATTTACTTTCTGAAATTATGCTTGTAGTACTAACTTGACATTTTGGTTTGCTGTGCAGTGAAAACACTATTTTAAATGCCTTGTATAAAGACAGACCTTCTTGTTTCTTGAACAGTTAGAAATACTAGAGAACAAATGTAAAAGGCCCATTTCCTTCCTTGCTAGTATGTGTGGTCTAGGAAAAATCCTGAATTGTGCTAGTAAGAGACAGTCCAGTCTCTTTTCTTGCCAGTGATGTAAGTGTTGGGCCTTCAGAGAAGGTTGAGTTATTATCATTCTGGCCTTCTGGTCTGTCACTCTTTCTGCTTTCCCTCTGTTTTGGCTTTTCATTCTATAGATATATTACTGAAAATGTATTTTAAAAAGTTAAAGGCAGTAATTTATTGAAAGGTCTTTACCTGTAAAGGACTCTAGGCATACCACACACAGGCAGGTCCCAGCTGGGAAATCCAGAATTAAGGCTGAAACTCTGTCTCTCAGGCTCACTGTTTCTCACGGTCCTTGCAGGGTGGTGGGATGCCTGGACTTCCCAGCACACATGGTAACCATCGATCTCAGCGTGGTGTTAAGAGGCCAGTGCTAGGAGCTGAAGGCAGAAGAAGAGCTGAAGGGCAAAGGAAGAGAGTGAAATTTTGCTGTCAGTGCTCAAGTGTCTAGCTCTGTACAATCCTATGACATGTAAGCAAAGGAAGCTTGAAAAAATTACCCTGGGACTAGGAAAGCAAACTGATGCAGAGCAGGATAGCCATTCTTTCAAGGAGTAGTAAAATTATTTTTTGGCATTTTCCAAGGAAAAAACCCAATTTGATCCAATTTGTCCAACTCCACTCCAGCAGTGCAACAGGAGCCAGTGGCCAGATCTCCTGTTTTATGAGGCCTGTTACAAAACATTTGCACATCTAAAACTTGTGCTTTTCTGTCTCTTGATACGCTTTGTCTCCTCTGAACAGGTTTTCTTCCTCAGCATTTAATCCCTCATTAGCCATCACCTTTTCCTGTTTTACAAACCTCTCTGTGTGTGCACTTTGAAGGTTGTGCGGACACCAACTTAATCTGAGTGCTTTGTAGGGGATGCCAGAGCCATGGCCTCTCATAGGGGCAATGAGCTGCATGTTAGGACCTGGCTTCTTGTGAAATGGTCTGTAAGAGTACAATATTACAGGAGCAATGGACTTGAAAGCAAAACAAAGGTGCTTGCAGCCAGAGACATTTAAGTCCTGCATGAATAACTCTGCTGGTCCCTTGTAACCATCTCTTACCTAATCTAATCTAATGTAATGTAATCTAACACATTAGTATCTTTTCTGCATTTATTATCCTTTTATCAAGGAATGACAGGAAGGAGATTAGGGCCTTGGTAAAAGCATGAAGCAGAGAGGCATGACACATAGTGTTGAGCAAAGGTTAAAAGAGCTCTACAAGCTCTTTCATTAGGCAAGGAGCATTGCAAACAGCAGACCTTCTTGACCTTCTCTCATCCCACTGACTTTGAGGTGGTGAGGACCTGGTGGCAGAGGTTTGGTGTGGGTGACTGAGACACTATAGCACAGAAGTGGATTGTTCAAAGGTTTCCTGTGACTCAGAGAGTTTCTCCAGAAAAATTCAAATGCAAGGCCATGGGTACCTCTGATCACCACTCAGAAACATTATTAATAAGACCATTTTTCTGAAGAGGTCCTGCAGTTTCTACACCATGAGATTTCATTTGGTTTCCTTGATAGGAATGAACTACAGCTACTGCCAGTGTTTATTTTCAGTTAGTTTTACTGGTGGTACTGCTCAGTAATGCATAGTTAGGATGGTCCAGTTAATCAACCCTCCTTCTTGCTGCCTCCCCCTTTCGTTTTTTTGTCTGCTCTTGCATCACAGAAACATTTCCAGCAATTCCCTTTATGTAACAGTTACTGAGGCAAAGGGCTGTCTAGTTATGCTCCAGCAGAAACTCAGAATCCCAAAATGGGTAAGGTTAAAAGGGACCACAGTGGGTCAACCAATCCAACCTCCCTGCTCAAGCAGGATTGTTCTACACGCAGGACTGTGTGCCCTATGGCACAGGATTGCATCCAGATGATTCTTGAATATTTCCAGTGAGAGAGCCTCCACAACCTCTCTGGGCAACCTGTTCCAGTGAGGAACTCAAGTGATAAGAAAGACACACCCTTCACACAAGTAATTCCCAAACCAAGCAGGGCAAGGAGGCACCCAGAGATGCTTATGAGGGCCCATTAAGGCCCTTAGGCTCTTTCAGACAGAGGACTGTATTTCTAGGACACAGCATGAGAAATAAAGAGTGACCCTACATGAACCAATATGCAAAGCTTCCTGCCTCATAGACAGCTTAGGGATGTGGTGGTGCCAAGTCTTTCTGCAGTAGCCAGGATGGGCTGCTTAGCAGGAGGCACAGTGAGTGCCTTTCCCACTCACAGCAGGCAGAAAGAGGTCTGCTTATTCATGAAAACAGCCCTGAAAAAGAGAAAGCAAAATTAAGCTGGAGTGTTTGGTTCCTATTGGAACACTTGCAGCTTGCACTGGTGATAGTGCCCACTGGTGTGTCTAAAGGCTGTCACCCAGCAGAAGACAGCACAGCGATGTGGTGGGGGGTGCAGGTATGCAAACCAGAGCAACTGGTACCTGGGGTGCTGTGGCTAATGGCAAGGGACACTTCTGACTGGGCAGGGATGAACCATAATGTAGGATGATGACACGAAGGGCGTCGCATTTGCTTTCCCAGTGTGGGCTACGCGATTCCTTGGCTTGCAAGGAGCACCAGGCAGATGGCTGAGAGCTTTCACCCCATCTGTCTATGAGGGAAATGAGTACCTGGTGCTGCAGATAGAAAAGGTCTGATCTACTGACAGAAAATGGCTTTGCATGCAGAAAGGCACTTGAGCGGCTGGGTACAAAGCAGAAAGTGAACATGTAGACCCTTGGCTAGGGCAGGACCCTTCAGTTTTGTACCCAATCTCATTACTTTCTTCTGATTAACACCAGTGAGAGAAAGAAGAGAATCAGCATGGATAGCAACAAGGCTGTAATTTCACCTCTGGTTAATAAGCCATTTGATCTTTGCTTTACTGGTCTCACTGGAAACTAATCTGACCTCCTGCAGCTGAGGCTGCCCCATGGGGCTCACACCCTGACACACATCTGCAGCCATCACCAGTGGCACACAAGGGAGTGGCAGAGGGAACGTCACGTTCATCCTAAGGCTCCACAGCCTATTCAAGGGAATCTTATCACAGCTGAGGAAGACTAATGCAAAGCTCTAGATTGCTTTTCTGGGTCTGTAGGTTTTGAGACTGCTGTGGCAGTGCATCACAGAGTCCCAGGAGGAAGTTTTGTTGTTGTGTCTCAGTAGGAGGCACTGAAGTTGTGCTAGTGAGCCTGTTCATACAGAAGACAAGTGTTCATGTTGCCATTGAAGAGAAAAGGACTGGGTCCAACCTTAAAGTGGAATGCTATGTTCTTAAGATAAGGAAAAATCAAATTAAAAATCATTTTCGTGGAAGAACTCAGTTTGGGTTGACTGGCTTTGTTCACGTCATCAGTACATAATCAAAGGGTAACCTCTGTTTTTGTGTCCTAGCTCATGTTAACACACAGAGACTTGCATGCTAACCACTGTTTTCACCACCACCAAATTCTAGAGGTCAGGGACCTCTAGAATTAAACTTACCAGCTATCATAGTGTGGGCTGACGAACCAGCTCTTTTAGGGTAGTAGCTGAGAGACTCATTTCCTGTGTGGATGAGCCACAGAAGTGGATGCATAACACACACTGACCAGCGGGTAACATTTTGGCCTGTGCTGTGCAGATGTAACACGGTGGCCTGGGTGAAGCAATCTTAAAATGACATGGAACATACCATCATTAGGACCTCCTCACACTGTGGGTATCAAGTGAAGTACTTCTCTTGCCAATGAGAGTTCAGCTCAGCGTTACTTAGGGTATCAAGATTTGTGTTAGTTGCAACAAATCCTGCCTGAGCTATGTGTATGTCTGGAAAAGTGTGGAAAGCTCACCCTCTTTCTTAAGCTGCCCACACCAAAATGTGTGTAATGTAAGCTTGAACACATTATTCTGGCTGGGGGTGTGGTTCAGAGTGGTTCTGCACTAACTTGGACTGAAACACATGTAACTGAGGTGCTGTTAGCCCACCAGAGTCCTTGTTTGTACCATCCACGCCAAAGGAAGGATGAAGTCTCCCACAGGTTGTATTGGACCAAGACAAACTGCAGAGCTCTGTGCAAGGGACTGTGGCCCTGCAGTGCCTCAGCCACACGTGTGGCAGTGAAGAAAGGCTAATGGTGGCGGGATTTCGCAGTGGGGACTGACACCCTCAGGTCACTTGTCCTGCAGCAGAGGTTCACACCTTCACACAGGCTTACTCCAAGTCCAGGCACACTGAAACCACGGGGCTACCTCAGCCTACACTTAAGCTTGAATACTGGGAGTATTATTTCCATTTTGAACTTTTTCCAAATAAATAATTTTTTCAAATGTTATGAAAATAGTTAAATAATTTTGTAAAGCCCGACGAACGTTCTTTTGCATCAGGATTTGAATTGGAAATGGCTGTTTTGGGGCCAATTTACTTAAAAAATTACTTTGTCCACAAGGAGCGAGTCGGCCTATGGTATTTCCAGCCTACAAAGCTTTTTTTATTTTAACGAGGGTCTTAAAGCTAAACAAGAAAAATCTTAGTCCAAAGAAATTCCAATATTGCTTATGCCAGGAAAACTATATCCATTCTTGAGTTTACACTGCTGAGGTTTAGTGGCAGAGAACTGCCCATATGCTTATCCTTGCTGTCACACCCTCAAATTATCCAAAAACAGGGTAGCTTTTCTTGCACAGGGCAGGTTCTTACCATGTCTACAGGGGAGTATAAAGTCTGTGGACATACCTGTCAATCTTTTATAAACTACAGATCCTCTAAAAGTTTTCCAATACATATGAAGGTTCATTTACAACTAATTTAAGCCTCGTGGCAATTGACTTGCTTTACTTACTTAGCTTTCACAGACCCTTCAGAAGTAGTCCTCATACCCTCATGGGTCTGCAGACCACAGCTTGAAAACCACTAGCTCTTTACTTAAATAAGATACTTTGGGGCCTTTTGGGCCTAATTTTCTATAGCCTTTCAGCTTGTGAGGTCTTATATACCTATGCGAAGTGTGAGTAAAATGCTACCAGATGAGGATGTTGGTGTTCAGTCCTGGTGTTGGCTTTTATTTGGACAGGTGTGAAGGACGCCAGTGCAAAGCAGTGACAGATCAGGGCCCCAGCACTGTAATTGCTCCCTGCTCCATGGAGATCTTGAGCAGCACTACTCACAGCAGAGCTGGGGAACAATCCTATTTGCAGAACCATCATTCTGCTGTTATTCTCCGAAAGCCAAGCACTGGCCCAGCACATCAATAACCATGGCAAGGATCAGGCCATTAGACACTGTGGAGTGACAGGTGGTTCTCTCAGGCTAAGGGGCTCTGCTCAGGGTTAGACTCTTGCTTTGTAGTGCTGTTTGCACCCCCCTTCAGTCTCAGTGTGCTTACTCTTTTTGGTGTTTCATGCCTTGAACATGGAGCAACAATCTTTTCATTTAAGCAAAGTACAGTGAGAAGTGTTAAGTGTTTCAGCACCTTTTCCTTCCTTTGATCTCACGTAAAGCTCCATGCAGAGGGTTACATGATCTCCATCACTATCTCCTTTCATGCCCGATAATTAGCACAGGTCCATGGTCTGAGTGCAATGCTATCCTTCCCTGTGCTAAGAGGGGAGAAGTAGAAGGGGTTGGAGCGATTGTTTGCTGTGTTGATGACTGTGGCGTTGCCATGGAAAAGCTGGAGACTTCAGGGGAGTTTGTGTTTTGTTGGGCAGGGAGCCAGCCTGCTCTGACTTATTACAACTGTGAGAGTGAGTGAGCCATGCAGAACTTTATCCCTCTGTAGCAATTCCAAGGCAGG
This sequence comes from Oriolus oriolus, assembly GCA_013400235.1. Taxonomy (NCBI): domain Eukaryota; kingdom Metazoa; phylum Chordata; class Aves; order Passeriformes; family Corvidae; genus Oriolus; species Oriolus oriolus. The sequence goes on along the minus strand of VXBT01005709.1, from coordinate 538,740 downwards.
GAGAAAAAGAAAAGGACAAGACTGCTTTAACAAGGAGGAGGGCAGGACACTTTGCTAAGGCTGATTGCATTAAATACAGAGATGCAGAAAAAATCCTATGTTTTTTTCCACTTTTTTTTTCTTTTTTTGGCAGAATGTGTCCACTCTCTTCTAAGGACTGAATTCAGAGCAGCGCAAATAATAAAATCTCAAGTAATCCTCCTGGAAGTGAACAGAGCCATTTAATTGGCTGTATCTGTACAGAAAGGAGCATTTGGAATTCTGCTGAGTCTGAGTCCATTAAAGTCTTTGATGTGTTCCAGAAACAAAAGTGGAAGCAGACTATACTGTTTTCATTATCTATTCTGAATGAAGTGCAAAAAGTAAATACATAGTGTAAACAGGGAAAAAAAATTAATCAAGGCCTATGTCCAGCCAAAAGCTATCTTCATACTGAGCTTCCCATACTCTGAGTAGTGTCATTATTCCCTGGAGGTGGAATTAAAAGCGATGCATGCTTTCTACAAATCACTTTCTATGGGCAGATCTCAAAGCAATTTACAAAAGCAGCCGGTTCCATTACTCCCACATTAGAGAATGAATAACTGGGGCCACAGGGCTCATCCAGGAGACTAGACCCTGCCTGAATCCCTGGTTAGCCACTGCCTTCTCGCCACGCTCCCTCTGAGTGTACAGAAACTAGGTGTGGGATGTCAGGGTTATTCCAAAGCATTAAACCACCACTGCGTAGTATAATTTGTTGTAGCTGACCATTCGCTAAAACCCTGGCTGCCATGTCATGTTCTCGTGTTGTATTTAATTGAGACAGAGGCAACTGCCTCTTCCTGAAATGTATTTGAGAAGGTGGGAAATAACAGGATTTTGGTAATTTTCTGATTCTCTTTTTTGAATTAGAATTCCCTACCTGACTGTTCAGTGTTATAATAGATGCATCTAGGAGTCCTATTTTAACATACACTTCTCAGGGAAAGGTGTTCCAAATGTTCATCATAAATTGTCATCTAGCAAAGCTCTGATTTCTAAAAGAACAGAAGAAAGCAAAATTACTTCCTATAGCAGTTGGCCAGGGAACACACAGGGAAATCTTGACTCTGCATGAGTCAGTGATAAACTTCTGGAGCTTGCAGTCCTCCTGTGATCATACTCAGGAGGTGAATCCTGCAAAACCTCTGGCCATGTGAGACTCCCATGAACTGCCGCCAACAGCATCACCACCCGTTTACTTCCAAAGGTAAAGAACTGCCTGGGTACCATCACAGTCTCTGATGTTAGGCTGGCTTGCAGCGTTCTGTGATTGAGCTGCGAGCTCCAGCTGAGAAGCTGGGAACAGATCTTGCCAACATGGGAGGTGACAGGAAGTTCTTTTGGTTTCACTGTGATCTAGGTAAGGTCTAAAGGTTAGGTATTACCACAGGATCCACCCACGGTTTGTCAGTGAAGCCATTGCCTCTTCTCTGTATCTCATTGCATTTAACAGGATTTGTCTTGGAAGATGATCCTCCAGTTACTTGGTGGCTGTGATATCTCAAGAAGTTACAACACAAAGTAGACTAACTTTGTGTTCCAAATACAGCGGGACAAATCAACTAGTGTAAATAATATGGCTTGATGAAGCTGTGGCAGCTCACACCAGTGGAGGACTTAGCTAGGGAGATGAAGGGTTGCTGCTTTAAAGCTAAATGTTTGCTCAAAAGAGTTGCTTTTATCCTGGCATTTCTTTTCTTACTTATTTCTGTGACATTACTGGTTCAGTACGGAAATTTCTGTCCTCCCCACAGAGCTGTAGTAGCTACATGTTCAGGGACACTCCAGACTAATGAGATCTGCAACATCTTTAATCTTTCTTCACAGCATGCTGTGCTTGGGATGCAGCGTGTGAGAAAGACCAAAAGTGAGGGATGCGAGAAATGCAGTCACACAGGAAACTGAAACTGCGCAGTCATTCATTCCTGTAGTACAAAAAAACCTTTCTGTAACCTCAGTTTCCTGATTCTCGTGTGGCTGGGGCCAGATTTGCCACTGGTGCAAACTGGTGCAGCACTACTGACATCAGCTGACAGCACACTGGTTTACTCCAGGAGATAATTTGTTCCAAGTCTTTTTGGCAACAAAACCAAGAGGACAACAGATGCGGATGAATCCGAAAGCAGCAAGGTCTTATGAAATGAAGGGATTATTTTTAATAGTTGAGGAGCATGCAGGCTGGGCTTCTTAATGACACTTGGACCCAGTTCTACCACTGTTATTCCAAAGGAAAAGCTACTGCTGAGTGCACAGCAAAAGTATCCACAAAGTTGTTTACCATTCAGGGAGTCATCCTTAAACTGAACCATGTCTTGAAAATGCATGTTATTTTGTATGCTGCTCCATCTGAGGAACTACTGAAGTTTCCTACTCTAAGGATCCCAGTGTTTCTCAGCTTTTCCTCTGCTAGCCAGAGAGGAGCTGGCTGGTGTAAACTGCAGCAGCAATCTTCTGGGGTCACGCATGCTGTGGTGTCAGAGAAATCTGGGAAGTCGGCTTCCGGAGTTCCTGTTTTATTTTCCTCCCCTGAGGCAAAAATGTTCTTAATAGTATTGAGCAAGACCCAGCTAAGGATATGTCCTACAGCAGGTCTTGCTATGTTAGTTTATAACATTTTCAGGCCCCCAGATATGGGTGTCAATGGTGCTTATGTTCTTCTACAAGTATCAGGGAAGTTAAACTGGCAGAACTGGGGTGAGGTGGGAAGAAAAGGGAAGGAAACCTCTGCACACTCCTTCCTCTGGCCCCAGGGGATTCGTTCTGTTTGCACTGGGCTTGTCTGAGCTGCAGGGCAGTGGGCAGAGAGGAAACTGGAGTGAAGCTGTAAACTCACCTCAAACCTAACTGCATCCTCATCCTGATGCCTTTTTTTATTAGGCAGGGGTGTACAAAGCCTCCCTGTACACAGTGAAGTACCCTCCACTTGGCTTAGTGGCGTCTTCTTGCTAAAGTCATAACTTTCACCAGCTAGCAGCATTTCAGGCTAGCCAAATGAGAAGGAAAGGCCATGGTTAGGCAGAGACTAATTAGAGGGACTAATCAAGGGTGCTGGCAATAGTGTGGACAGCTTGTGGAAAAGAGGGATGAGGAGACACCCATGTTCCCCAGCCTCCCACTAACAGAGCCTTGCTGCTTCACATGGCTACTACAAACTTATGCAAGGGCTGTGAGTTCCTATGGTGTTTCTTTACCTCTGTCTCAGCCAGGTAGAAGCTCTGTGGAGGCAGAATAGCTCATGCTACACATCAACGCAGCTGCAAGAGGGCACCTTCCTTCTCCTACACATCTCATCAAGCTGACCAAGGCAGATTTTTGGCCTACTTGATAATACCTAAATCACTCTAATGGGGAGGAGATAGCAAAGACAAGCTTGTGAAGTGGATGTTCTGAAGTTTGTGGATGCCTGGGAACTTCCTTGTGCTATTTGGAAGTGCTACTTCTCAGAGGTTGACCTATGCATAAACCGAAGCTCTTTGTATCCTGCCAAATTCTTCACTTAGGGTATTGCAGAGACTGCTGAATTCAGGGGTAGCAACAGCACTCCTGCATTTCTTTATGCCATTTCAAAATAGGCCATCAACCCGAAAACATAATCTTACATTTAATCTAGAAAGGATTTTGAGCTGTGCTGAAAGCTCAGCTCAGTTAGGATAGCTCAGGGCCACACTCGTTTACCCCAGATGGGCTACTTTTTGTTAAGGGCTGGGTGCAGCAGCTGGCTGAGGGGGAAGGGGCAAGAGATGCTGCGTAGGACTGCAGCCACATGCCACATAGTGCAAGTGTGCACGGCACACACAGCTATATGTGAGTGGGAGGGGAGAGGGGACGGAGAAAAGATCAGACCGCTACAGCACCCTGGGCTTCCTTGGCAAAATTGTAAAGGACTTAAAAGGAGTGATAAGCTAGGTGGAAGCAGCATTAAAAATAATTGCATTCTGCTGCTTTGGTTATAAAGTGTCCCTTGTTCATAACTCCATCCGTGACTCAAGTGCCCTGCAGAAGTCTGGACATGTGACAGCTAATAAATTCATTTATTGCGAGGGCTGTTTGTTTCAAATTCAGAACTGAAAGTTCATCTGCAGGTGCAGCAGGGCTGTGCAGGGAAGCAAACGCAGATTTACAGCTGTTGTGGCTTACTCCACTCTGCTACGACAAATCATTTTGTTCAGGAAAGAGGCTCTGTTGTTGGCCAACCAAGACGTGGTCAGAAATTTGAAACGCTGCTTTGTTAGTTTAAATGAAAACATGGCTGGACATGTTATGGTGGGCATTTTTTTTTAACATTTAGTGAAATCTGTCATAAATCAAAGACTGACTGAAACTGAACAGAATGTGCCTTGCTTTCCACTGTCATTTGCTATCTTCTTCCTTTGCCACTGTGAGGGTGAATCAAGATCACGATTTTAAAGTGTTCAGCTCCAAAGGCCAGTTATTACTTCTTCCTGTGATCCTGTTTGATTTTCTGAAAATGAGTCAGTCATTTTCTGCTAGAATTTGGTGCAGGCTGAGCCTTTTCTCTGAGCTCCACTCTGCAAGACAAAAAAACATATTGCTTCACAGGCAAAGCAAGTCTGCACAATAGAAGACTTCCTTACAACTGGGCTCTGCCAAGTCTGCTCTTAGCCATGCAAGGAGTCATGTTACTCCTCAGCAAGGTCATACAGGCCTAAAATAATCACTGATGTTTATCTTTCCCAGAGGATATTAAGCACCCCCAAACACCACCACAAGAACATCTATTAAAAAAAAAAAGAGAAAAGGATTAAAAATAGTTTGCACCTCGGCTATCAGTAGAAAAGCATTATGGTTTTGCCTTTTCCCGTTAATATTTTGTGATCTCACATCTGAAGTGCTGAATTATGCCAACAGTGGGGGAGAAACAGCTTTGCTGTTTTTCATTGATGTTATATCTCCCTATTTACTTAGAAGCAGGCTGTGTACTTTTCTCATCGTTTTATTGCTGTACCTTGGCTGTGTGCTGTTTTTATGCTACTTTTGCCATAGGGAGAAGTGGAGGATGGCTTAGTTAGGGCAGTGCTGAGGCTATGTTACAGCCTGAAGGTGCACTAGCTGAATGCTTCATGGATCTAGATCTTTGCAACACCTTTGAAAAGGAGAAAAGTCATGTCAGCCTGTTTCTGCAGACACAGAAGGAGGCTTGGGAGGAGTGTGAACTGGCAGCTGAACTCTGCTCTCTGCCCAGTGCCAGTGGCTGTCATACCACAGCTCCATCACCTCGCCACTGCCTTGTGTGCTCTCAAGCGGTCTGGAGCAGCTCCAGATGAGCAGAAAGGCTGCAGGATGAGCTGGTGATGAAGAAGGGAAGAGTGAGCAGGCCATGCCTTGAGTCAGGCTTCAAGAGAGGAAGCAGGGACTGCTGGACACACAGGACCTAAGCCTGTATCACTGAGGCTCCCAAATCACAGGGATTTTATCCCAGTCAAGGGTGTCCAGCACTGCTGTTAATGATTTGCAGTGCAGGAAAGAAAATATACAAATGCTTTGCAGGCCATATTCCCCTGCCTTTCATGTCTGCACCTCTGAACACCCATTTACTTCAGTCTTCCCTTCAACACTGTGTATTTGGCACATCCTCTCATGCCTACATCTCCAAATTCACAAGCCTCCTCTGGCTGGCTGGAGCGAGAGACATTTCCTCGCTGCAGTGGTGTTCGTGGGAAGATGTGTGCTCAGGGGGATGCAAAAAGCTTCAGGCAAGTTCTTTGTGTTTTGACAGACTTTGCTGAAGGATTTTGCTCTGACTTTAGCCAGACATGGTACTGGCAGATGCTATGCAAGCTTCCCACACAGCATGGGCAGTGCCTCTCGGATCTGACCCGCGACCACCACCCCTCCCTGACCCCCCTTCCCTCTCCCCTCTCAGCCCAGGCCAGCGTTTATCTCGAGCAGAGAGAGCTCTCCTCCCTGCCAGATTGCGTGGTGGTTCTCTGATGTGAACAGATGGGACTAGGGGGGCAGGCTACATCTGTTCCCTGAATTCTTCCACCTTCGCAATTGTTTGCAAATGGGTGAGAGCTCTGGGAGGCTGGGAAACTATGGGTTTGGGCTCAAAATGTTCTTTTCCTGTAACATGCTCAAAAGTGAACCTGTGCTGTGTAATTAAGTTTGACGCTGACGAGGAAAACACCTGCTGGTGCAAGCAGCTTGCCTCTATACCCACAGAAGCACGGAATCTTTGCAGGACTAGTGCTGATGCTTTCTTCAGTCCAGTTTGGAAAGGCCCAAATGAAGAAACATGCCTCGGGATACCATTCCACAGCTTCACAGCACCAGGGTGTCTTTTTTCGAGATTCAGCATGGATTTAATTTGTTTCAATTTCTCATTTTGTTTATGTAACTGATTTTCAGAAGGCCTCAGCTCTCATTTCTTTGCAAGTACTAGTCACAGACAGATGTAAATAGCAAAAGAAGGCTGAATCCTTTGTGGAAAATGGGCCATAAACTCTTACCTTTCAGATTTTTACATCCTTTAAGCATTTTCAGGTTGTTATCATCCATGTTTACTTCTCTTGCTTATTTCTTGCCAGATTCTCCATACAGTGCATGAGTTTCCCTCATAAATCATGCTGTCTTGCCTCCTGGACACAATCACCTCTGTCCATCCTGTCCTTGCCAGGGAATGAACTGCCCCCATCTCTCTCATCCTGTCTTCTGTCCAACACAGCGTCACCTTATGGGCCACTCAAAGCCCTAAGGGCTGGAGCCACACGTGCTGAGCCCCAGCAAACCTGACTGCAGCAGGGCAGCCCTGTTGGCTCACTGTCAGCTGAGAATGCCCTCCCAGACATCGGGGGGGACTCGACCACTTGAGACCATGTTGTGCGCCCGTGCTCGGTCCCCTTGCGCCTGTCTCCTGCCGGCACAGCCATGCCAGGATGTGGAAGCCTGTTTTCCGAGTGTTGGGATCACACACCTGCAGACTCCTGCCCTCTGGTCAGTGGTGCCGTGCTGTGGGACTGATTTCTCAGGAGGACAGCAGTACCTACTTCCTGTACAAAGAAGTGTGAAATGAGAGCTTGGGTACCGCTGAGGCTCTGGTTGTGCATGTTTATGGCACTCATCTGCTCTTCCTCTGTACTCTCATCTGCACTTGGACTCCACCTTACTGAATGTGTGTGAGCCAAGTAAGTATTTTCCACAGGCAACAAACTGCCATTTTTTGCCTGAATTAAACATCAGCTTCTTACACTTTTTAACTGCAGGTTTCTTTCCATTTTCAATATTCTGCTGTTTTCATTGTTTCTTGATGTTTCTCCAGTTCTGTTAGCAGTTGGTGATTTCATTCCTGAACTGTTTATTTCTTCTTTCAGATTATTTGTAAGTACTAAAAAAAATTCCACTTTAATACACTGATTCATGCATTGCCTCACAGGGCAGAACTCATTACATTTACATGAGAATTAGCCTTTGGTTATGAACCTTCAGCCAGTTTTCAAACCACATCACAGTGGCCCTATTCTGGCACACTGAATTATTTCTCTGTTAAGATTTTATCCATTGGTAATAGTGTGTGTTTTAAAATAAAAGGAAACCCTAATTTTAAATCTATGCTGCCTATTATTTGGGTTTCCTTTTCCCTCTGGATGTTTAGCAAATTATTACATCTTGATATCGTTTTCATTATTTTACTGTGAAGAGCAGCTAGATATAAAAGATTACAATTACTACAATCACTCCAGGATCAAAAAGCACTACTATGCTTGCTTTTCTTTGGTCTTTCACTTCCTTCCCACTGAGCAGGGCCGTCGGCACTGCGATAGAGCCCAGTGTTAGGGGATTCAGAACAACTGCCTTTCATTCAAAGGCTTAATGTTCCTGGCTTAACGTTCTCCGTGAGTATTGTGTTAGCTCTCTCTCTCAGGAAAACAGGAGTATCCGTATTTTGATCTTCCTGGTGATATGGATTCCAGTTTTGGCCCCATGAGAATAATTACTTACTTTTCACATCAGAGTTAACCATTATGTTTGTTCCTAGACTTGAAGGGAACTGAGGTGCAGAGGGAGGCAAGGTTATATCCTTGAGTGAAATGGGTTCTCTAAGTTCCAAGTGTGTCTTCAAAAACATTATTCCTAGTGAGTATTCCAGTGAGTAACCTTTCACTGAGCTCAGTGCTGCTACACGTGACCAGATTGGACAGGAGTCACTTTTGGGAAGTGTAGTGAGACATGTCCTCCCAGGTATGACACACATTGTTGATTTCTGTAGAGAATGCCTATAAACCTTTACAAAATGCCCAGAACAGCAAGAAGCAGATGCTATGATCAAGCATGTTTTTGTCTTTTCATTAGGAAACAAAATATGGACCCATAATTCACACAGCTGGGGCCAAATTCTCACTGGCTTTAGTCAAATCTCTAAAAACTGGCTGGTGACAGTGGTTTTCATGTTGTCCAAAGAGTCCAATAAGAAACATACAATGCTAGAAATGACATTTTAGGCATAGTGTTGGTTTTTTGAGCACAGAAACAGTCTGTATCTGAGCTGGATGCAAAACATGCTTTGTTGGTGGTTACAGGCTTGGTTTTCCCTGTGGTTAGGGATGGACTGTTGGGTCTAATGGTGGTCTGGGAAATGGTCATCCCTTCTTGTTTCTTAACAAGGCACATGAGTGTCCTATCATAAAACCTTGCAGGAGCTGTGGTTTTAATAAAGAAATCTTATTTTACATGCATTTATTGAGTTTTCCAGTACCCTCCTCCAAAACAACTCTTAGACATCTATAGCAGAGCTGATCTTCCTGGATCCTGTTGTGTCTATGGAGTGAAATAAGAACACCTTGGGTAGTATTTGATCTATGAACATCCAAAATAGGTCAGAAAAAATAATACCTTAAAAATGCTTACTCTTTTCCACTGAATGAAACCAAAAACGTTTAGAGTGAATGACTCCTTCTTAGAGCTCTACAAATAGGTGAAATATGCATTGCCTGTTAGTGTGTGCCACAGGAGGAGAAAGATAAACATGAGCATTTAAGATCGAGGTGAAAGCTTTCAGAGTACTTCTATGAGTCAAACAGGCCCTGGAGGCAGCCCTTGAGGGCTCAGGTGTAAGGCCTGCTATCAAAGTTTCTGAGCTGTCCCTTGCTTGTGCTTGGCCTGTGGCTCAGCAAGCTACCACACATGGCCAGACAAGCTCTGTGCCAGCCAAAGGGTCCGGAGGCGCTCGTGGAGCATGGCACAGAGCTCTTGGCACCACAAAGAGTGGTGCCAAAATCCGAGACTGCGTGGAAGCACAGCCTGGAGCTACTGGTCTGAACTGCTGTTGGCCATAGGGAGTGGAGACCTCTGTAGGGACTCATTTGCCTGGTGCAGGGATGCATACCCACCTTTTTCTTTGGCCACGTGGCATGTCTTGCACTTGGGATTTATCCCAGTGCCTTGGTCTCAAGACTTGAATGCCCTCACGTCCCAGTGACACCTCTATAAGGACACTGAGGATTTCACAAATAGAGGTCTCCAGTGAAGCTCTTGCTGTAGAGGACTATGGTAGTCAGCAGTGATGGTTTGATAAAAAGAATTTGATCCCTGTCAAATTTAATGCACAGAGCAGAAATTGAAGAAAAGGTACTTTTTGATATGCAAAAGCAGAGTTTGTTTAGAGCCTTTTGAACATCTCAGTGTTTTTTCCTTCCTTGCCAGGCTTTTAATGGTAGGAGAAAAGTATCACACTAGCAGCATTGCCAGCTTTATGATTTTGTCATGAGACAGTGTTTTCTATTTTGCTTAAAACCCCAGCTCCTAGAAACAATGGATTATGTGAGAATCTCTCAGCTCTGCTTTGAAAAGCAAACAAAATTTCTGGTGCTTTTTTTGTCAGAAAAATGATTGAAACATGACCCCAATTATATACTAAGTAATCCAAAACCATGTTTGGAATTGATTACACTTTTTGTGTGCATGGTTTGAAGTCAATCGTGTGATTTTTCTTTTGGAGGGAGACATCTGACTCATGATTTCTGAATGCTTGGGGAGTGGTGCTGTTACATTGGGGATACCACTGGTGTTTCCAAATCTGTTGAATGATTTCTGACACAAAATGCTTTAGCTCCTTAAAGCAAAGAAATATTTTTATTTGGTGAGACGTATAGGACAGACCCTGCTTTAAAAATATATGCAACACACTTTTGTTTTGTTCTGTTTTTGCTGAGCAGGAGAAACACTGAGCAGATCCCATGCAAATCCCTAAAGATGAATCGTAATGCTTTTTGGAATGCACAGATAGTATCTGAGTTCACCACAACTTAGACTTCACCAAAAGGTCCAATCCTGTGTATATTCAGTTCCTTTAGGGATACTGAGCTTGTGGGACTTTTGTACTTCCTAAAAAGCCCCCTCTGCCCCTTTCAGAGTTAGAGAACCTCATAAAGATTGTGTAAATGCTCCTTTTGGGCAGCATAATTCACTGTGATGGTTGGGCAGCAGTGCTGCCTGGGGAAGCAGCTACAGTGTGAATTGCCATGATAGGATACGCTGGCTCACATGTCCGTAGCTTAGTTCTGACCGAGGCTGTGAGCCAAGCCTTTCCCCTTGGACCCCTGCCTCTAAAAGTCTGTGGCCAGCCCAGAGAAGGCTTTGTGAGCACACAGTTTGTGTGGGACCTGGGCAGGGCTGAGCATGTTGTGGTGGGTCGGGTGTTAGAAAGCAAAGGCTGGTGCCTTTGAGGGCAGTAATAACTGTTCTTTGTTAGGGAGTCAGTTTTCAGTTTCTGGGTTTAAACAAAGGCAGATGATAGCAATAGAAGACATGGATAATGAACCTGCTCCCTCTGGGAGCCCTGTAACACACAGTGTCAGCACCTGGTAGATGATGCCATTCACTGCGATGCCAGTGTTTGTCCAGAACACATGGTAGGTCTGGCATCGCTGCCATGCATGCAAGCACTACTAAAATATCTTCTGGCTTTTATTTATTGTTGGCATATTTTTACTTGAGCAAACACCCTTCAGAATTACCTGTAAAATGGGATTAAGAAGCGTTTTTTCTTTCTGAGGGCTCCACAGGCCTTTCAGATTTTTTGATGAACCATGCATTTGCAAAAACATATCCTGCATGCTTGCCAGTAATAAGGTGAAAAATCACACACAGGGTTTAGCCATTCCAAAGGCCTAATGTTCTTTCCCCAGTGTAATTGAAAGACACTGCCTGAGTCCATGAGCCTAACTATGCCCCTGATTACTTAATTTGATGGGGTTGTGTATAGGGTCCCATAATTAAATGAAACTGCCAAGACTGGTGCTTGGTATAAAATTCATTGCACTGTTGGAACAATTATATCTAGGGGGAGTTTGAACTATGTTTTCCAGTCTCACTCCCTTCCTCATGTACTTTTTCGTTACTCCTTTTTAGCTTCATTGTTTTGGATCAAAATTATCAGAAGTTAGTAAGAGCCACAAATTAGAAACAAGATTGCATAATCCAAGACTGAGATTTGGGATGTTTAAATTTTGCTGTGTTGCTAACAGCTGAGGTGCTAGTTGCTTAGCACACGGCAAAAGCAGATCTGCTGAGATCTGCAGGGAATGAGTGCCTGAAGACAGTATGAGATGGATGAGGGTCCCAGCATGGTGTGAGGTACCTTCTCCTCCTCCACAGGAGGATCAGGAGAGAGGTGTGAGAGGGGCCAGGGCAAGAGGCCCTGCCCTCAATTGATGTAGTAGGCTCAAGGGTGACACCTTTTAGGGCCAGATTAACATTGAAACAATAGATGCAGGGGAAGCATCCCCTTGAAACACATCTGGTTGTTCTGTGGACTGTGAATGAGTGAGTCCTGGCTGCCTTGAGTGGATTCACTGATGTCTACTAAGGAATAAATCATCTCACGCCTTTGCCTCAGTGAGATCATGAATACACTTCTGTTTTCTCTGTGTATTGTCAACAGTCATGCAGTCACCCAAAATGTTTTCAAATTCTTTTATATGTTCTTTTATGTATTCTGGGGACAGCAGCTCAACATGAGCCAGGTTATGCCCAGGTAGCCAAGAAGACCAGGCTGATCTTGGCCTGGATCAGCAATGGTGTGGCCATCAGGGCCAGGGCAGTGACCGTCCCCCTGTACTGGGCACTGGGGAGGTCACACCTCAAATGCTGTGTTCAGTTCTGGGGCCCTCAGTTCAGGAAGGACATTGAGGGGTTGGAGCGTGTCCAGAGAAGGGCAACAGAGCTGGGGAAGGGTCTGGAGCACAAGTCTGGTGAGGAGCATCTTAGAGAGCTGGAGTTGTTTAGCCACATAAAAAGGAGGCTCAGGGGGCACCTTATCACTTTCTACAACTGCTGAAAGGAGGGTGTAGCCAGGTGGGTTTTGGTCTCTTCGCCCAAAGAACAAGGGTGAAGGATGAGAAGAAACTGCCTCAAATTGCACCAAGGGAGGCTTAGACCATACATTAGGAAAAATTTCTTCCCTGAAAGGATCATCAAGCATTGGAACAGGCTGCCCAGGGAAGTGGTGGAGTCATTGTTCCTGGAGGTATTTAAAAGACATGTAGAGGTGGCACTTATTGGTTTTAGTGGTGAACTTGGCAGTGTAGGTTAATGGTAGCCTTGATGATCTTAGAGGCTTTTTCCAACCTAAACAGTTCTATGATTCTGTGATTCACAAATGAGTACACACAGGACCACATGGACGTCTTTACCTTAGAAAACCAAGCAAAAAAAAGAAGACCAGCCTAGTAAGAGAGGAGGCCAAGGAAGATGACAATGCCTTGTGTTAAGGAGAGCTTTGTGGTGGGTCCTTCAGGTTCCAGGGTACATGAGGGCCTCATCCTGACTTCTTCCACACAACGTAATCCCACAGAGGACCAGCAGTGACTCAGCTCCTTTACCACTCACTGTGGGTACTACCTGCTGTGAATCCTCCCCACCCCCAGGCTTTTTAAAATTATATTTTTCTTTAGTATTTGGTATAATGGAGTACAGCAGGCACTTTGGTATAGTGTCCATTTTGAAACATGCCCAAGACCTTTTGAACACCACAATCCCTCAATGGGAATCACTAATACAGTTTTCATTCATTTAATAACCCAAAGTCACATTTTTACCTGATATATTTTGAATAGTTCTTTAGCAAGCGTGCTGCTTCTACATTATTGCTGATGGCTGATATTGGTAGTATAACTTCTTTCATTTCAGTACCCAAGAAGGAAATTGTACATGCGCTTAGGAGTGCAGTTACCCTTTTTGTAGGTATCAATGCAAAGCCCCTTCTTCAATTGCTAAATCTGAGCCAATATTTAAGAAGACAAGCTATTGTAAAGGACCTAGTGCAGCAAAAGTTATGGTCCTCAGTTTGCAAGTGAGTGCCAGCACTAATGAAAAGACCATGGTATTTGTCTTCACTGATTTCTGTCTCGAGAAAGACAAAAAATATTGAATAGAGATCCTGCAGTGGGATCAGGCAGGTAGAGTAGATTGGGATCCCACCTAAAGCAGAAGATCCCTTCTAGTTAACAAAGTTTTAAGTAAATATTTAAGTCTGCTTTAAAGATTTTGCTGCCTAAGAATGGTTTTTGTTGAATCAGAGACTGGATCCTTTAAGACTGCTCTCTTTTGTGTGAGGGGCATATTCAAAACTGTAAATGAGAAAACTCTTTCTCTTGCTACTGGTTTTTGTCCTACTCTGACAGTTTTTGCTAATTAACTGACAATTAGCAGCCCTAGAGTTTATTGTTTATTATTTTGCCTTATTTTCCCCTTTGTTAAATAAATGGTCCAAAGTTAAGCTTTATGGATCACACCTCTTTGTTTGCCGTTGTTGACGGATCGTTTTCCACTCAGAATGGAAATGATTAAACCATATAAGAAAGGCTCATGCTTGCCGCTTATTCTCTGGCATCATATATGGAAAAAATATTGCAGCTGGTTCAATTGTCTAGTTGAAATTAGCCTTTAAAGGAAAACAAAACAGAAGGGAATTGTGCAAGTGGGTTCATTAGGGCTTTATCATAACAAGGAGTGAGTGGTGAAGAGGGAGAAAAGATGACGGAGTTCATGTTCCTGCAGATTAATTTATCAGTCTTTATGGGCACATGAAAAGAAAATTATGGCTACCTATAAAGGTCTAATTAGAGCATCTAGTGTAAATTCTCTGCAGCTAATCTGGTACAGTTCATAAAAAGCTAACAATAAAAACATAATGATGTGTTGCATTAAATGGGCAATCTTCAGCAAATGGGGCTAAATTAAAAAAGGTCTATTGGAAAAGTAGGCTCTTTATAGGCCTTAAATTGAGGATAACTCATTAAATACACAGCATGTTTTGCTCTTTAGTCCAATAGTGACTAATGTACTCTGGATGTGTACTCCTGGGAATGTTTCTGGTCCTTGGAGCAAGTGAGAACTTCTGGTAAAATCCTTGTAAGTCTCACCTGGAGCACTTAGGGAATACTTGCATTTTTTAATGCTTCTTCACAGTTCTGACCTTGATTATATAGCCCAGTCCTGCTGGTGAGCATTTCTTGGTGTAAGCAATCAAAACTGGGACAACTTCTCTGACCCGGCCTTCATATCCATGCCTGAAATGTGGACATTTGAGAACTTGGCAAAGGCGCAAGCTAAAAATCTTGTGTAAAACTTCAGTTCTGTCTGAAAGGAGTCATTTATAATTACTGTAATTTGAGAGTGCTGAGAGTGCACTCTGAAAACTCATCTCTAGAAAGCCACCAAATGTAAAGACAGTGAGAACAGAAAGGCAAAAGAATTTATTCAAAATTGTGTCAAAAGGAGAATTTTCCTCAAGCATTGCTTTGACTAAACCATTGTCTTTCTGCCTCATGACTGATTTCCCCTTCTCACCCGCTCCAGACACAAGCTACTTGTCTTTGCTTTGTGGACTCTGGTCAGTCCCTATGTGCTCTGGTTCTGCTGCCACTAATTGATTTTTGTAGTGGCCCCTTGGCCACGAATGGAATTTTTGAGAAAGTCTTTCTGCATATTTGAGGAGGAATTTTTCAAATGAACCAAACATCAAGCAAATTTTCTCTCTTTATCTTCAAGCTCTCTGGAAAACTGTCATGGACAGATCCTTAAACATAGTTCAGCAACCACGAAGGAACCAAGACAGCTTTCCATTTTTCTGGCCATGTTGGTCTCCTTGTCTGGTGATTTCCTCCGCTGTCCTTCATAGACAGTTCACCTTCAACAGAGAGGAACAATTTTTTGGAAGGCTGCTGCTTTGCCATCGTCTTTCTTATATGATACCATAACATAAAAAATTATAAAAAATATGTAAAGAAAGGCAAGAGTTATGAGGGTTGGCCATGTTTGCTGGATGAGTAAGAACTGTGAATTCTGGGGTCTTATCAAAATACTCAGCAGAAAGTGGAGCTCCAGTGACCACTTCCTAGAAGTGCCTTTGAGACAAGCAGCTCTGCTCCCATGTCCCTGAGCAACAGAGAAAGAAAATTAAAAAGTGCAGAGGCCAAGCAGACCATATAGGTGGTAGTTTCCTCCCCAAACCTTTCACTGCATACACAAATACAGCAATCAGATGGCTATGTGGTATAAAAATCTATGTGAGCATACTTAAGGGGGAAAAAAGAGAAAGTAGCAGAGTTTTGTGCTTGAATTATCCTTTCCTATGTAAAAGAAACAGACCTAGCAATTATGTTTACCTCCACATCTTTGGAGGCCATTTTAGCAGAGGTCTCTGCTTCCCTGGTGTGACTGCCAACTTTGAGAATTTTTAGGTTGTGGATGATTGGTCTAATTGGTTGTAAAATAAACTATTTCAAAGAACTGGCACTCCTCACATCTGCCACTCTTGGCCTAGTGTGTTTGTGACGTATTTGCTGGTAGAGAAAAATGTTGCTGGACATGTGTGCACTGGAAAGCTGCAAATTGTTTTGCCTTTCTTTTGTTTCTGTTTATCTTGGTTTGCAAATATTAAGCAGACATAGTTCTCAATATGGACAAATGTGCTGCAAAATGCCACTCAGATGAGGAGATTTAATTATTAAAAGCACATGCAGAAGAATAAACTCACAGCTGATTTCAGAATGAAGGTTTGCAGGAGATGCATAACCTTAGTGCGGAAACGTTTAGGTAACAGAAACGCTGATGTGTTTTAATTTATGTAGCAATATGCCCAGAGACAAGCAGGGTTGTACATTGGCACCATCACCACGTACAGGTTATGCTTGCATGTCTGAGAGAGTGACTGTTAAATGCCACATGGCCCAGTTCTCCCAGTTGCACTGGTGACAAACATTGCAGTTTCTTGTGTGTTTAGGTTGGTCTGAAGAGAGAATATGTCTCTGCAGGTCACAGATGAGCACGACTTCTGGGCTCTTTGGTAAAAAGAGGCTTTTTTCTTTTCTCTGCATACTCCTGAAAGGTCTGGATTTTTTGGGTTTTTTTGGGGATTTTGTGTTTTGTTTTTATTTTGCTTGTTTGGGTTTTTTGGTGGTGTTTTGTTGTTGTTTGGGGGTTTTGGGTTTGTTTGTTTGTTTGATTGATTGATTGGTTGATTGGTTGGTTGGTTGATTGGTTGGTTGTAAAGCCACAGCAAATGCAAGCAATTCTGAGAACAAGGTACATCCACCAAAACAAAGTTCTGGAAGAGGGGCAGAGATAAGGGAGTAAGGAAGGATGAGGAAAGATGTGCCTGCATTACCACCTTCCATCCCTACAATTTCTATTTAACAGCCTTCCTGTGAGAAGGGAACAGGATAAACCTTGATAAACCATCTGACTCAAACCCTGCATATCCAGGAGCCCTTACCAAGGGGATGTAGCTTAGGACAAAATTTTAGCTATCAGTTGGGATGATGTTCAGAGCAGCCTTAGAGGGGGTAGAGTGGTACACCCTGCTCCCTCTGCTCTGTGTGAAAATCCTGGCCTCAAGCCCAGGAGAGCCTCACAGGTTCCACTGTGTAATGAGAGCCCATGCGACACTTACCCATTCTACTCCCAAGTCCTGAACAGTAGAAGATGGCCAGGCTGTTCTTCCCACCGCAAGGAACAGCTGGACCACACACTTGGATGGAAAACCTGCCCCGTCTGTGTACATGCAGGCACTCCACGGTTTGCTCATCAGCAGGCACTGGGAGTCTGAGGGCAGGGAATTTGGCTTGTTTTGCTGTTTTGGGAATCAAAGTATGCAAGTGACCTCCTTCAGCTGCGTGTCACAGAGGACATGTTTGGGTTGGCTTTATGGTGCAGCAATAGCTATAAATTTTCTTTCTTTTGTCAGTTTGTGTCGCAACCTTCATGTTGTTTGAATGTGCAGGAGGGACCACTGGTGTCTACCAGAACCATTTGTAAGCATTTTTTTTCCCTCTGTCCTATCAAAAGTAAAGCAGTTTAAATATGGCCAGATATCCAAAACCCCTGACACCACGCAATGGATTAAGCAAATATTTCTGTACTTTATGGAATCAAGGGAGTCTCAGATTCTTTGTAGCTGACTACGTAGTGATATTCCCTTTGTGTACTTTCTGCTTGTTTGTAAATGTGTTGTCTTCAGGAAATATTTCCAATACAGATTTCAAGGCTTACTGTAGGGGCAAAATCCTTCCTTTTGCTTGTATGACTTTGTGTTCTCCTCTTATACAGTGGAGGGGGAGGATGAACAGTCCTCTGTGACCTGCCTTTGCAGGATAGCATCCCTTCTTTGAGACCAGAACTCCTGCTTGCTCAGGACTGAGCACATTTGCTCCGGACAGACCTGGGCCAGACTTGCCTTCTGCTCGGTCTTCAGCCTTTCCAGAAAGGCTTACAAACCCTCGTTGGTTCCGGGCTACAGCACCCTCAGGGGAGCTACACAGCCATCATCTCATGGCCTAGGAAAAAAGATTATTTAGATTTATTGTTCTAGAAATGTTTTGAGTCCCAACCAGACACTTAGGGCTGAATCCTGCTCAGAAGTTTATACAGGCATAACTACAAGTATGCAGGTCAGTATTTCTCTCAGCAAGTACAAATCTTTTCCCTCTTTATCCAACTTTGAATGCCAATTGTACCAGAGATCTGTGGAGGCTTGAAGATCAGTTTTGACATGAAAAAAATCAGAATCAATAACAAGTAGATAATAGAAAGGTCATCTTAAGGCTTTCTGCTACAGGCATTATCAAAGCATCTTTTAGGTGTACGGAGGGTAAGAGCTCCCTGACATGTGGACTGGTGTTTTTGTTCAGCCCAGTGATGCCCATTCATGCACATTTCTGGGTTGTGGCATGGTAGGGTTGGGGTTGACTTCCTCCAGCTCCTTGTATGGTCTGCAGAGGGAAAGAGTAGGACAGCAGAAGGCCAGTTGTGCTTTGTGCCTTATTTAAATGTCCCGATTACTTGTGGGCAGCTTTAAGCTTTCTCCACTCATATCCTTGGACAATCCAAATACTGCCTGGCCAAATCCTTACCACTTTGCAGACAGGTTTCTTAGCTCAGACACAATGCCCATGGGTACCATAGGGACAGGTTATGTGTTGATTTTGCCAAGAGCCAGGCAATGCGAGTAGCAAACAACATGAGCCCCTTTTTTGATCTTAGGTACCAAAGTGGTAGGGTGATACATTAGATACTTAGAGTCAGTCATCTGACTATAGTCCAAAATATTTATGAAGAAATTAGTAGCCTCCTTTGTAATGGGAATGCCATGTAAAAACACCAGAAGCTGCTTCCCTTTCCCAGAGGAACCGCTGGAAGCTCTTGACTGTGCTATTCCACTTCCAGAAGTGAACAGGATTTGGTCAGCGCAGTCCCCACCAGACCGTGGTGTTCCCAAAGCCACCCTGTCCTCACACAGTGCTGCCTCACAGCTGCATTTGTATGGGATGCTCCTTTGCTCTCCCTTATTGTTCTGAATCGTCTGCACCAAAGACCTTGCTTTTGCAGACCAAAGTTATTCCAGTAAAGCTGGGTTTTATTGTCTCACTTGCAGATTTTGTGGACAATTATTCACAGGGAAAATATTTATCTTGTTTTCCCCAATCTCATTTCTACACCTGCCAAATCGCCTCACCCTTTCCAACTCCTTCTAATGCCCGTGAAGATCCCATTGTATCATTCTGGTCCATTTCGTAAGCTAAAGAATGTATTGGATTGGGCAGGTCGGGATTTACTGCCAACTATGACAGCTAATTCAAATGTCTGCTAGTATCTCTGGGACAATATAATGTTCTAATCTTAACCAAAATGGCATCAGACTTCTGGCATGGCTCCGTCATAGTTAGTGTCATTATTGGGAAAAAGTTTTACTCCATAATGACCAACTTCATTTGTTTTTTGCAGTGAGTTCATACATTTATGATGGCAAGTTCTAATAATACTATTTCTCTGTTAACCCAGCAGTCCTAAAAGAAAGTGAGAAAGTAGAAATCTCAAGTTTGTTCAAAAATATTTGACCCCATCATGTCTGAAGGGAAAAAATATTGTGAACATTTAGTCAATGTGTAGTATAGCTTCAGAAACGTGGTAGTGAATGAATGTTGGATTCTTTTCATTATTTTCTTTCTTAAATCTCCTGGATTGTTTGGGGTTTTTTTAAGCCTGTCTTATGATTTTGTGGTCCAACACTTGCATTTTAAACTCTGGATATTTACAGTAATATATGTAACAAATTTTATGGCTTATTTTAAAACAAGTTTTATAAACTATGGATCTTAGGCCAGCTGCCAGATGCTAGGAATATATGGTTCTTCTTGATAAAATCTTGCTGTCACTGAAAAAGATGTATGGTTGCAACAAGATATGAACTGATAGGGGTTTCCAGCCTCTGCAGTAACAGAATTTATGTGCAGTTTCCTCCTCTTTAATCAGTGATTAGAGCAGGAATGTGATGCGTTTGAGCCAGTTGGTGCAAACCGTGCTTGTGGGAGTTACTTATTTGACATGAGTAGGACTAGTTATGACCTTCACCGAAAGATTTCAGCTGATTCCCCTGGGAGTTGCATGAGGCCTTATGGTCTAATCTGTCCCCTTGGTTGGGGTGCTGCTGTTTCCCACATGCCTGGCTCTAATGCCTAGGGATGCTGAACCTCTTGTTACCCACTGACTTTGATGTGAGTTTCTAGCACTCTGAGAAGTCAGGCCACACAGGGATTTGGTAGGTGAAAGCACCCTAAACTAGGGCATACTTTGCTTGTCCTAAGGGCACAAAGCAGTTTGGGTCGTTGCCTGTGGTGCTCTGAAGTAGCTGCTCTTTCCAGAACAGCTGGTAGGCTGGGACGGAAAGGAGCTGAGCCAACAAGAGTGGAAAAGCCAAGAGAGCTCTAGAGGGAAGGGTCCAGTTTCCAAGCCCTTGCACTGGGACAGTGGTATGAGAAGTCTGGGGCTGCTGCCCAGGGAGGCTGGTCTGAAGGAAAGACTGGCATAAATTAAACATGATCCAGCATTATAGTACATGGGGCGAATTCACAGGAGAAGCTCACAAAACAAAAACTGTGAATAGATAGAAGTGAAGCCTTGCCTTATTTACAGAAAACAGAGTTGATGAGTATGTTGAAAACACACGAAGGTGAGATTAAAATCAGCCGAAAATGGGGGAGAAGTGCTGGCCCAGCAGCCTGTCCCTGAGTCTAATTGTGCCATGTGGTTTGAGCAAAGCAAGGCAGCCAGGGAGAGAGGAAAAGAAAGTTGCAAGAAGGACATCTCTGGAAGGATGTACATGAGCGAAAGGAGGTAGTGACCTTTCTTCTCAGTTGACTCCCAAACTGTTTTGGTGGGAAGGCAGGGATAGCCATCATTACTCCAAATTCTAGATTACAGTTTGTTGTATAGCTATACACCAACTGTGCAAACTAGAGACTTCCCAGGCAGTGTTCTGAAAGTCAAATTATCCTTTTACTATCTTTAGTTGTTTCACTTCTCTTATACTTGCCTCCTATTTCTCTGTACCCCATTACTGATTCTGCAAGAAAGACTGAGTGCATTATTCCCAGCTGGGTAAATATGGTGGCTCCTTGCTCCTATTGTCCCATCTAGGTAAGCAAGAAGGATTTTGATGGCAAGGAGAGCAAGTGAAAGGGAGGGGTAGAGCAGAAAACTGCATCTGGAAGGTGGGAAAGGTCCAGGAAAGCACAGTCATGTAAAGAGAATATTCTGTCTTTAGCACAGTGTGCGTTTGCTCAGAGTATAATGGAAAGGAAATCTCTGAGCAACATTATAAACATATCTTCCAGCCCTGCTTATGCACACACACATAAATGGCTCAAGTTTCACTCCTGTGGATTATTATTGTATCAGCACAACCTTGAACTATATTTATAGTCTTGTAAGCTGCTGAGCTGCAACCTGCTTCTTGTTTTTTCCTGGTGGCAGGCAGCATGGCCTAAAGGGGTGATTGCAGCTGAGAGAGTCAGTGGAAGAGATTGGATTCTGGCCACTCACTCTGTGTGGCCATGAGCAATTCCCTGCTTCTCCGTACCTCAGTTTCCCCGCTGATAAAAGCAGGAAGGGTTGTTATCCCCAAGGCAATTGTAAGCACTTTATTAGAGCTTCTTCTACCTTTGCTGTTGAACACCTGGTAGAAACTTGGTGGTTACAGTAGCTGAGTGTGTGTGATAGCAAAGCTTCTTGTGAGACCCCCTTTTCATCCCCTGGTGACTGTGAGACAGAGCTGCAGAGGACTCTGGTGTAGGTGCTCCACGTGCCTATGGCTCCGTGAAGCCACCAGGGCCCCGTGTTCGCTGGGATTTTTGCAGGGCAGACACATAGGCTTAATGGCTCCACCATTTACAGAATGGCAGATAGGATGCCATACCTGCATACTTGAGGAAAACTAATTTTCTTTCAGAGACAGGCACTGGGGAAGACTAATTACATTAACCTTTTCTTTTCCAACACAGGTTATATATTGTTAGGAAAGGCAAGAAGGTACTGAAGAGGAGAGCAAAGGTCTCTCAAGTCCTTGCCAGAGCTGTGGGTACCAACAAACAGGAGCGCAGGTCTGAGGAGGTGGTGGCAGATGCCAGAGCTCACCCTGAGGTGGGAAGCTGTGCTGATGAGGTCAGCTGCAGAGTTCACTGATTCTTATTTGTCCAATACTGAATTTTTTCAGATCTCATGTGACATGACCCTGTTGCCATCGTGCCTGGCCCTCTGGACAGAGTCTTGTTTTGCCAGGGTTCACTTGAAGTCTAAGGCCTGAAAGGTCACAACATCGCGTAGTTATAACTTGCAGCTCCCAGACTGTCCTTTCTATTGCTAGCTCCTCACTCTTGTTTCTAGGTTTCCTCCCTCCAAATGTGAAGCCTACAGAAACCCACTCTTCCTATTTCCTGTAACAATTTTTATCCAGCTTGTGATGTGCAGTAGTGTCCACTTTGCAACTTCTATCTGCTGGCAACAGAAAAGTGTTCACAAAATTAGTTGATTATATGTGGCTATATATACTTTTTTTTTTTTGGAAACTAATAGCTAGCTCTTTTTTGATTTTCATTCCCCTTTCTGTCACATCCCTAACCTTAGGGGCTACTCAGACATAGAGAGGGCTTTCCTTTTTCAGCGCATTCCTATCCTCCACTGTGTAAGTCCAGGAGCCAAAAGATGATGTGATCCTGGCAGCCCAGTTTTGGTGTTGAAAGTGTGCTTTGTGCTAAGGTTCTTCCCCCTGGTGTCTTCTTTGTGCACTCCTGAAAACAATGAAATCAGGGATCATAATTCAGCAGCTAATTAGAATGATGATCACACCTTATTGTTGGCAGCTTGCCAGCTCGCCTGGCTGTGGCAGTGGTCTTGCCTTGGAGTTCGGTCTCACTTCAGTCTCCAGGCCCTTGAGTGCTGTGATTACTCCAAAGGTGTAGGTCTCCCACCATGGCCCATTCCAACCCTGCAGCTGGGGTGCCATGGCCTCCCTCCCTTTCTGAGATCCCAACATCAAGTTCAGCTTGCCTCTGCTTCGTGGCACACTCAGGGATCACAGACAAGGAGAGAAGTCGTGAAGTCACATTGCTGTAAGAGGGAGTGCTTCAGGAGACGCACAGACTGCACAACCCTTCCCCATCACTGGAGGTACTGTGGCTCCTCCTAGATCACATCCTATATCTTACATCTAGATCTCCATCAAGAGTAAGAAAAAATCACAGTTGTCCCTTTCAGGAGCAGAGAAGAGATGGGAAAGATGAATGGTCACTTTAAACCTAGGAGTCCAATAAAATACTTCCCTTCTCCATTACTACTTGTTTAAAAAAAAAAAAGGCACTATTTGAGCCAGTTCCTGATTGTAGTTTTTTGGGGTGGGACAGGAGAGAGGAAAGCCTGAGTCACAATTTCTGAGCACTCAGCTCTTCCATAATGCTTCATCCAAGGATCTTAAAGTGGTTTTGACATATGAATGAGTTAAATTTCACCACTTCCTAGTCAGGCCAGGAAAACCTTTGCTGAGTTCATTCACAGATGAAATGGAGAAAGCCTTTATGTCAGAGTTTTCCGGCCTGGGTACTTCATGTTAGATACCAAAGCTAGAAATAACTTTAAAATATAGTGGGTTTGAAGTGCATTTATACATGCTTCTACTGCCACAGTAACAAAGAAGTACCTGGATTTATTTTGGATTTAATCAGACTGTGGAATTCAGTAGCTGACTTCTGATCTGGTAACACCAGATACCTCCTCTGCCTCCACCAGAATTATCTGTGAAAGGCTGAAGAGGAGGCAGATCTGCTATTTTCTGCTGAGGGGAGGGTTTCTCTACAAAGTAGTAGCATCCTCCCTTCTTCCCTCTCTTCTTCCCTCCCTCTAGTTTTCTGTGTCCAGGACCATAGTAAAAGCATTAGAGATATTGGAGCCTTCAGCACCTTCAGCTTCAGAGACGCCTCCCATCGGGTTTTCACTCCTTCTACTTCTCAGAGCTCTTGCACTGAAGAAGCCAGCCCTGTCCAGTCACCATCTGCACACAGAGGATAAGAAAGTTGCCATGAATCTGCACAACATAACAATGGCTTGGACACAGTTGAACTGAACTGTTGAGGCTGCTCACCTGGGCTGGAGTTCAGAGAGCTGCCCCTTTTTATCCACCTCCAGCTTCCTTGCCTGGACCTGTCCCAGCTTGTCCTGGCACAAGCTAAGGTACCCCCATTGAAATGGGTGCTCAGTAGCTTCCAAGGAGTCGCTCTGGGGTATACAGGACCGGGCACAAACCTTTGGCAGAGTACAAGACCTCCTGAGATGTCTGTGTTCTCTTCTAGAGCGTGTCTTGCAGGCAGTGCTGCGCTAAGGGGACTTTTGTGACAGTAGCCTATTACAAGGCACTTTGAGTATCCTCAAGGCTCTGGGCTAAAGTTTATTTTGCCTCTGTATCCTGACTGTCTGAGCAGAAAGGCTGGCTTAGCTTGTAAATGTGACTTCACAGAAACATGGCAAAAGACAGAGATACCTTAAGCCAGTAAATGCTTCCAGATGGGGGCATTTCTGGTGAACTTTTTACTTCTGCCTCTAAATGAGGCACTGCTAGCTTTTTACAAAGATTGAAAAGATTTAAGCCTTAGGTAGGGTTAAGTGTGGTGGGACTTTCTTTCTTTTTCTTTCTTTCTTTCTTTTTCTTTCTTTCTTTCTTTCTTTCCTTCTTTCTTTCTTTCTTTCTTTCTTTCTTTCTTTCTTTCTTTCTTTCTTTCTTTCCTTCTTTCTCTCTCCTTCTCTCTCTCTTTCTTCCTTTCTCCTTTTCTCTCCTTCTCTCTTTACTTTCTTTCCTTTCTCTCTCTATTTTTCTTGCCTTTTTTGCTTTCTGAGTATTTTAATTTTTTCTCCTTTCTCTCTTTTTTTTCTTTTTCTGCAAAACAAAGCAGCTAAGAAGAAGGAAACACTGCTGTTTTAAAAAAAATGGAGCTTAATATATTCCTAGAAGCCTGTAAATAGAGAAAAAACAGGCAAAAGAAGGAGAGCAAGCAAGTTTTGACAGCAATAGCAGTGAGCCAGTGGAACATCTTGAAAGGAACTAGCCTTGTCTTAGGAAATTAAAAAGACATGTGTGTAGCTGTTAAAAAGCCTGAGAAAAGTGTCTGTGATTCTCAAGCAAGGCAGTCCTGCAGGAGGAAGTTTACAAGAGCTAGGAGTAGTAGTATCCGTGACTTTAATCTGGTCTTGGAAATTATTAGTTCTAAGCATGCTGGAAGGAATTAAGACCAAACAAGGGGTTTCAGTTTAGAATCTGAGTCTTTGATGCTTTAGGAAAGTAATTTGATTGCATCAAATGGGTCCCAGGAATAGGAACCTCAGTCCATAAATATCACAGATCGACATCACTAAAAACACCTCAATCTGCACTTTTTTATTCCGTCTTCTTTTTGCAGTGCTAATATTATTTGGACATAAGAGGCCCACAGCTGAATCAGCAGGGAGATTGATTTCTCTCTCTCCCTTTAAAAGAGGGAAAGAAGGTCCCTTTGGGTCAGGGTTAAGGGCTTGGAAGGGGCCTAATGGGAAAGTTCATCTCACAGCTGCCAGCAGTATATAGTACCAGGCCCATGGATAACAACAGGATGTGGGTTTTGAGCACTGTCAGCTCCTTCATGATATATTTCTTTTTAATTTTCTCCTTTTAAAATAATACACCAGCAAAGAACATTCTTTATTATCATAACAAAATCTCTGCTCCAGTGACTCTGAGACGTTCCTAATTGTTTTCAATCTGTCAGGAGCGCTTTCTGTTTGCATTTCTGCAACCACTCAAGAGATTGCTGTAAAGAAAACAAACAAAAAAAAAATGGCCTGGGCTGACTGAGGGGTTGGGTAATGGGTTACAGCACTTTCACCTCGCTCAGCGCCGCTGAGCAGGACCCAAAAGCTGAATTGGTCGGTAATAACTCGAGTTTCAGCTTTGCAACAGCCAATTTTAAGCTGTTGTTAGCACTTCAAGTCACCAAACAGGCACAGTGACAGTCAATGAGTTAAAAATAAACTCTGGTTATGGTGGAAGGCACAGGGAAAACACCCCATTCACCCAGGTGGAGATGGAAAGTGAAGGGGAAGAGTGCACGCAGCTCTTCGCATTGTCATCCTGTGAATGACAAATAGCAGTGCATTTCCCACGGTGAAAAACACATCTGAGCTAACTTTTCATGCTGTTTTGTAAAAAGTGATCTCATTAAAGTGAGAGCAGAGTGATTTCTGGGAACAGCCATATTCTGAGTGGTTGCTGCTGACCCTACAAGAGCCAGTGATGCGGGGCAGCCTTATACCACCATCCGTGTATCCTCACCAGCACGCTGTACTGGTCTTGCCGTGCGATGGAGGGAGGGGTGGGAGCACAGGAGCTGCAGGGAAGGCGGTGCACAGGCTGCCCAGGGCCCCCCACAGATATCTGCTGTCAGAGCTGGGACACATGGGCCGTGGGAGGAGCACCGAGGAATTTTCCCAGCCTCGTTCCCTTCGTGTGTGGGTGTTGCCTCCCACCACGGAGCCAGCGTCCTGTTTGAGTCTCGCTATTACAGCACGAATGATGGGCCCCCAGCCCAGAGGGAGTTTCTGCTGTTCCATAGGCTGTAGGAGAGAGGTGCTACCTTGAAGGGCTGCAGAACTAAGATGGAAGAAAGCTGCCCCATTGAGCAAGCGAACTGAGAACTGAAGGCAGCATTCATGTTGCCTTCTAGAAACACTTGTGGGTTGTCAGGCCTGTCCCTCTTCGTTAGTGGTATAGGGACCAGCGGTCTACCTGCACACAGCCTGGATCTCTTCTTGGGCTTGGCAACAGGATGTAATGGTCATGATGATGGGGGCCCATAGCCTTAAGAAAACCTGAATTCAGACCTGTTAGACTTTGAAGGCAACCAAAGAAAACAGAGGAGCTGTGGATAAAGTCCATTGAGGTTTATTCAGGATAACCCAGAAAGATGAAGACAGAATTGGTCACTGAGCTCCTCAGTCACAGCTCGGAGTTGTAACCATACGTTCCACGAGAACTGTCCTCCCGTGGCTCTTCCTGGCCATCAGGGTTCCATATGTCCCTCAGTGCAGAAGTAGCTGAAGAAGAGTCAGGGCTGGTTTTGCATGCGTAAACAAAAAGGCAGAACCACAGGAACTGCCAGTCGGTATGTTTGGAAGGAACTCACCACCCTGGCATCTGGTGTGCCCTGAGCTGCTCTCAACTACCAGCACTGAAAAGTTCACACCAAAACCTAAGAGCTCCAAGCACCCCTGGAGAAAGGTCTGGGTGAAGAGAGGATCAGTGCAGAGCCATGGGCCTGAGCCATGGGCCTGAGCCAGGCTTCTGTTATGAAGGACGGGAAGAAGGGCCTATGTTGGAAAGGACTTACCCTGCCGGTTTGGAAGTCATGACTCCCGTTGCTCTGCCACAGACTTCCCTCATGTGCTTTAAGCACACCGTTCAGCTCTCTTTGGCTGCCTGTGTAAAATGGAAGGTGTTGCCTTACTCTGTCTCACCAGAGAGCTGTAAAACATGGTCTATTCCAATTTTCAGGGGCTCTCATAGTCACTAATCCGAGTAACTTAAAAAACTTCAGTTTAAAGCAAAACCTCTTTGGGACCCTGCCTTGGTCTCAGTACTTGGGAGGAGCCCACAGTAAGAAAAAGACACAAGGTTGCTGTTCCCACTGCTGCACAGACATGGCTGAGAAGTCTTTTAGCGGGATATGGTTTCCCACCTGTTTTGCAGCAGCATAAAGAGTTCTGCTAAATGCAAGGCAGCAGTTGGGTTCATGCTTTTCCACAGGAAATGCTGGACACAGAGATAAGCTCGTCCAAGTTAACACTGGGATAACAGCAAATCTTTAGCAAGTAGGAATGTGAAGCATGGCAGCCACAGTAGCCATGGGGTATGTGAGGGCTCTGTCACATTTTTTACAGAGAAGGAAGATTGCATTTCCTCTCACCTTCCTGGGAAAGAGGAGGCAGATCCGCGGTTAGCTTGACTTGTCAGGAGTGTTGTTGCTACTACTTCTTGTCCTCCCTGTGCCCTTTGGCTGCCTTTGCTCTCTGCAGCAGCACACAGAGATACACGGAGTGGCTGTGGGCAGAAGAGGAGAAAACAAACTCAAGAACAAAACACAGAGTATGTTCTCATGCAAACCTCATTAATAATGGAGAGCAAGTGAAGAGAAATGGTGAAAAAAAGAGATATTTCTTGCTGGAAAGAGAGGGAACATACTGCACCACTGCAAAGAGGGAATGTGAAAGGTGAAGCCTTTCAGAGTTTACATCACTCTCCATAAAACAAAATTCAGGCTATTTCACAGTTACTGAAAGATTTAGCCAGGCGGTGGGATGACAAGCATCACTTAAAATAAACAAAGAAATCATTTTATGTCAAGATTTCTACTATCTCAGATTCTTTCTTTTCTTTCTTTCTTTCTTTTTTGTTTTCTATTTCAGTTCAACATCTCAAATTTTCTTTATTACTCCTGGCTCTCCAGAGAATTCAAATTCATGCTGAAATGATAAGCCCTTTTCTCAGGTAAAGCCAGTAAGGCCCTGCTCAGCAAATGCATGTCTCTTGGAGACATACTGCCAACAGGGACTGTGGCTTAGCAAGTCATTCATTATTCAGGGCCATCAGGCTACTTTCTGGCCCGGTTGTCCATGTAGATGTTTTAAAGATGCAGTACCTGTGACTCTGCCCAAAAGTCTCTGCCATAGTATGACACAAAGTCCTCCTAAAACTGTGGTCCATGAGTTCTTTCTCTTTTATGCTGGTCATTAATTTCAGAAATGCATATGAAATTGATTTCCTTTTCATGACATTGTTTTCAAATGACTCCTCTGTTTTCTTCTGCTTGGTTTTTGGCAATCTCAGTGGCATGGGAGCTACACGAAGTAAAATTCAGAGTATCTCCAAATGTTTCACTGATTAAGTTGTCAGTGCCTGCTCCCCTCCCCGTGTTTTATTGGTTGTGGGTGTAGCAAGGAAGCTGCAAAGAATGGGGGCATCTGGCTGGTAAAATTCAAATGCAAGTATATAGTAATCAGAAGAAATTAGAGCTTTTGAGCTTACAGAAGTAGAACCAAGAGCAGAACTTGGATGCTAAACCTGGTAGTCATTTGGGATGTTGGGGTTTTTTAACTGCAAAGTCCAGAAAGAGAACACACAAGAGTCAGTTGCTTTAATATGCACTGCACTTCTGAACAGCAAAGTTCCCAAATAGTGAAACTACCAACAGCTCTCCCCTTGCCTGCAAGCAGCGAGCTGACATGCAGGGAGGGGGAAAAATGCAGTCACATTCCTTTCGCACTCCCACTCGCCTCTGAGGTTCTTCCACTTCCTTCCTATGGCTTTTTTTAGAACTGTAGTGTTTTTCTCACGTCCGGCAACAAAGGATGTTTTGTGCTGCTCCTGAGGTTGTTGGTTTCTTTTT
>VXBT01005709.1:363653-509423 GCA_013400235.1 Oriolus oriolus | reverse complement strand
CTTCAGATACATGTTTGAAAATATCACTCTTGTTTGTGTGGAAGCAAATTTTTTTTCTCTCTGGTGCTTTACAGGTTTGGTCAATTGCTGAGGATTTGTTTAGTAGGTTAAATTCTCCCACCAGAGTCGACATTTGTATTTTCCTGCAACCTTCTTATTTACTTGTGGAAACCACCATGCTGCAACCCTAGAGGCAGAACGATATTGGGGAGTCAGTGATATTGCCGTGATTTCTCTGCCTTGTTAATGAAGAAGAAGTGGGATCACTCCAGAATTACCATGGTGCAGATGAGAGAAGAGCATGGTGCATAAATTGGTTCAGAAAATGCATAGCTTACAAAATCCACAAAAGTCTTGTGTTGTTCCCAGTAAAATATCCAGTGAGGAGACAAGGAGGAGCAGATCAATAATGGAATCACAGTCTCCAGCCTGTAGAGTCAGCTCTCCCATTTTACAATAGTGTAACATTGTGAAATAAGAGTGGAGATATACATACAGGATTAAATCTTTGGGGTTTGTTATATTCTTGTCCCCAGTCACTACAGCTGGGTCTTTGTCATGGTGATAAATTGACCGCGATCACACACGTTGACATTATCCACTTTGAGAAGTAAAACTCCAAACATCAGTCAGCGCTGTGTCAGGAACCCTGGATATTGGATATTCAGGCATTCAGTGTTTCCAATTTATTCTAATTTGTAGACAACTAGACCAGGTGGGGGGAAAGCCCATAGACAGCCTGGAATTATATCATAAATCTCCAAAAGCCCTAACATAACCTTTAAGACTACCTTCAGTTCTTCAGACAGGGAGCATGAGTGATACAGCGAACCTGATTTTGACCTTTTGCTCAGCAGTGCTGCACAGGTATTATTACACTGTTGGTTTTGGCTTCTGTGGGACTCAGTGCATAAGTGTCTCAGAAAGGAAGTATTCAGTGAAAAAACGTAAGGACTGCTATCTCAGTGCCTGCTTCATCTCAATAGTCAGGGTGAAGCAAAGAGAAAATTAGAGGCCATGAGTCGGCACTGCCTGGTGTGGGAATCGCTCCTGGGCTGTGCAGATGGGGCTAGAGAGAGGTACCACACACTGTCACTGCAGGCATCCTTTGTACTGCACATAAGTTAAGAAATACCCATACCCCTGTTACTTGCTGGATGTTTTCTCCAGGTTCCCGAGCAATACCAATACCAGCTCTCCAAAACAGTCAGCAAAATGCAGGAACCTGCTGGAGCCCTTACAAAGTGAGCCCTGATTAAGAAAGCTATTCGATTGCTGCTTTTGTGGCATGTCTGGCTTCCTGTGCCTGCTGCCAAGTTTTCCAGAGTGGAAGGAGGAATTTTCCCCCATTATGTTGCCAAAGCCTTGCAATAGCCTTGGAGCCTGCTTTGGCTGGTGTGACCCATTGGGCGTGTGCTGGGGAATCATAATGCCACATGCACAAAGAGGGGGAACCTGTGCAGACCATGGATATCCCTGTGACATCCTGATAGCTCAGCTATGGCTCTGTTCCCTGTCTTCTCCCCTGACACTAGGCTGAATGGAGGGAGAAATGTCAGATCGGAGTGACTTGAGTTGCCTCTCGAGTACCACCCTCACTCTGAAAGTCTAGCTCCAGGAATTTGTGCTGTAGTGCCTTCAGTCCCCACTTTCCTGCTAGATTGTTTCTCCCCAGCCTTCCAGAGAGCAACAGATACCCGAGCCACAGGCACCCCAGAAGCCCAGGGCTGAGACAGACACATGGAGTCTGCTTCACGCTAGGATGCCAGGCAGTGAACTGGGATGCCCGAGGTATGTTTGCTTGTTTTATCCACCAGTTTGGATAAGGGCCGTAATTCCAACAGAGTCAAACACCCAGGGTGGTAATATCTCAAACAAACACATCTGTTTAGTGAAAGTGAGTCTGTCTGCCATTGGGTTTGGCTAACGTGAGCTAGCAAACCTGATTTAACCTCAGCCTTTTCCTTGGGGTAGGCACAGCAACTTGCAGCTGCTTCCGGATTCCCTAAATGGCTGGGAGAGGATCTCTCTGGTGAAAGGTGGTGTCGTACGGCTGTCCATGGCAAGAATGCAAGGGTCCATGGCTTGCACTACAAAACCTTGCCAGGGGAAGCTAGTTTTGTCACTGCAGTGGGACATGCCATAACAGCCCTTTTGAAAAGTCCCAGCTGGCTTTTCTGTGACCCAAACAGATCCCCAAGCCATCACCTGATGGTTTCTAAGCCAGCAAGCGCCATGGCTTACGGCAGCCCCACACCTCAGCAGGAGCAGGTGGTAGCCTGTGGCTGTAGCCAGTGTGCTGCAGTGCAGCAAGGTCAGTGCTTCTCCAGACGGAGAAACAGCATTGTCAATGTAGCCTGGGTAAATAGCCTGCTAGTCTGTGGTCAACTCATTTTGCAAGTCGAAATAAATAAAAAAAAATTAGTAAAGTTCACTATTTTTTTTATTTATACAGCAGGAATACCCTTAACTGCTTGCCTAAGTAACACTTTCAATAAACAGCAACAGGGAGGGAGATGCTGTAAAAGCTTTATCTTGCTCCTACACTGTCCTAGTCATCCCTGTTGCAGCCTCCAGTCAACCCAGGTCACGCTGGCAGCCTGGTCTTGTTGTTCCTGTTACTTTAAAGTTACTGGCTTATGTTTGTTTGGATCCCATTAGAAAAAATATGAAGCTACAGTTTAAACCTCCGTCCCTAGAGGCAACTGTGATCCTGCTTCAGCAAAGACAAGCAGGTGTTGCTGTGACACCAGCTGACACCTGTGCTGCTTCTCCACCACTGGGACGTTTCCCAGATCAGGATGGTGATGCTTTCATGGCCCTCAAGTGTAGTCTGGCACAAAGAGGTGAAATACACCTGCTTTGCCTTTTCCAGAAAATGTGATTTATGGTCAGGAAGGATCCACCTTTCAAGGTGGGCAAGCGCTGCAGGACAGAGCTCCAGCAAGCTCAGCCAAGGCAGCCCCCAGGGCTGTGGTGTTCCATCCCAGCCCTAATGCTGCAGAGAAAGGGAGGGTGAAACTGTGTGAGACTTGGCAAATCTTCATGAAGCCACGGAGGAACTGTACTTGGGAGAGAAATGCAGCCCCTAGATCTACTCTACAAATCCCAACCAACCTCTGGATAAATTTCAGCTGAAAACTGGCTCTTTCATGCCTGGGATAACTGCACTTGACAGCCAAACAGAGACCCTTTCATATTTAAAAATAGAAAAAGCAATTAATTATTGGAGTCAGTATAAGCTGGGAGCTGGCACAGTAGCAGAGCAGTGTCTGCAGTGATCTGACTGCAGCAGAGGCCAGAGTGGCTTTAGAACTCGTGCGCCCATCAGCCCAGGGGGACACGCCAGCATTCAGGATGCAAAGCTGCTCAAACACAGGCACAAAACAGAGTCATGCCCTACAGCAGCAGGGCTGGTAGGCAGCAAAAAGGGAAGGCAGCCTCTGAACCCCCCAAAGAGCTTAATGGAGTCAGTGCTGCTTTGTCAAACCCAGCCTGGCTCAGATTTGGGCAGCTCGAGCTGAAATGCTTGCCTGTCTGGTTTACTGTTCTCCAGTGGCTGTGTGCAGCGAGTGCCAGTGTGTCAGAGGCAAGCCTTGGAGGTTAGTGGGCAAGCCCTGAGAGCCAGAGCCACTGATTTCTCTTTCTCCTAGATGGATAGTCTGGTTCAGTGAGGAATGAAGCACTGAGCACCAAAGCCAGGCTCAGTGTTTTTCTGTCTCGGTGTTTACCTGGGATAGACCATGATGTGAGGTGGTGATGGGACTTAGGGGCTCCTGGCTTTGTTGCCAGGGACTTGATAGCATTTGACCTTCCGCTGACTCTGAGTCCTTTGGACACTGGTGAATTCCCCAGAAGGGAGCTTTCCTTATCCTCCAGGAAAATCCTACTGGTTTTTTTTTTTACTATAAAGCCCCGTTCTTGACACTTGCTAGCTACAAGCTGTCCTCGTGGATTAGCAGCCCAGTGAGGTAATGAAAGTCAGCTGCCTTAGACACTTCATTTTCTGCTGCAAGACACTTGCACGTGACTGAGGTGACTGATGTTTGGTGAGCCCAAGCTGCATGGAGAATTTCAAGGAGAAGCAGGTCCCAAGCTGGGGGAGACTGTGACTAGGAAACCGAGGTGGTGGTGCTGCGATGCGAGTCGGGGAGAGACCTTTGAAGTGCAGTCTTTGGGCAGCTGCCTGGGCCAAAAGCAAACGCTACACAGGACTTCCACTTTGCTAACAATAATGAAAGCAGTTCCTGGAATGATTTGCTTGTCCTGACAGCAGCACGGTTTGGCTGAAATATGTACAAATTAAAATTTAAAAAAAAAAGAATAAAAGAGGAATTTGTAAGAGAGGCCCTTCCTTGTACTGGTTGTTCTCACAGCCTCCTTTCCCTGTTCAAATTGGTAGTTCCCAGCAAAGCCACGATTCGAGTGCACGGTGACTGCTCTTTTAACATGATCAAAGGAATAATTATATGCAGTGGAATTCTCCAAACACAGAAATCGCCTGTGATCCTCCCGGCATGAGGAACCGGCTGTGAGTTTGCAGAAAGCTCCCATTTGCTCTGCAGACAGGCAGCCCCAGGTTGCAGCCAGGGACTGTCCCTGCCTGCCACCACCAAGCTCTTCTTCAGCTGCCTTCCACTGTGTAAGCTCACTCCCTGCATTTGGGCTGCCCGAGTGGCAGGGGGATGTGGAGGTCCTTTGTTTCTCTGTGTATTCAGGGGATGAAGGGGATATTTTCCTAAAAATTGACTACTGCTTACTGAGTTTATCCTGGAATGGAAACTTTATTTATAGAAGCAACAGCACCCTGGGCCCTAGCAACAGCTAAGTGAGCTCTGCAGGTCCTGATGGGAAGTACTGCAAGGTGCTGTGCTTCAGCAGCAGATTTTCTTCATGGTTTCCCACTTTGCACCTGTCCCGTCTCTTCTAGGAGATGGAAATCAGAAATCAGCCTTTTCTTCATCCACTGAAGATGGAGAATGGATTTTTTCCTCCCCCTTGGCAGTCAGCATAGTGTGGTCTGTCCAGGGAAAGGAGGGCTCATGGGGACACATGGAAGTGGGACCTCTCCAGGGATGGAAAAGGTTTCTCTGGTGGCCTGAAGTGGGTCAGCACCAGGCCACCAGGACATTTGAGCAATATGGGCTGAGCTGAAAGTCACTGAGCCCCTTGACTCCAACACTCTTCTGCCACATCCCTGGCTGTTGTTCAAGCCCAAAGCTTCCACCTCGCAGGATTATTACTGGGGAATCCAGCCACAGCATTGCAGCTGACCTGCATCTGCTGTACCCAGCCCACACTAGCTCTGTAGGAAATCCCTGGAGCTGCTCACACTCGCCCCATTGATAAAGCTCACCCGAAATCCCTGCCGGAGTGCATGCCTGGGAGCAAGAGTGCAGATGCTAGTCCAGTCTGCACTGCATCGTGCACGAGTGTCCTGTCTCACGCAAACTGTTCCTGGCATGCTCTTGTCTCTTTTTATTGAGACACTTAGGATGAGCATTTGAAGCCAAGATTGCCCACGTAATTGATGCCTGGACATGGAGTTTTGGAGTGGCCTTAAACTCAGACAAATCACCCTCTAAGCCTTGCTGAAGGAAGTCTCACTTTGTCGATGTACATAATTGGCCTCATCTATTCATTTTATCTCCTCTTCATTAAATGATTCCTTAAACTAGCCACCAGATCAGACGGGTACTGTTAAGATGCTGTTGACTGCTTGGTGGTCTACACTGTATCACCTTCATCAGTTTTTCATATCTCTTTCCACATGAGACTGTAGATTATCTAGGTTGTTTTTGTTAATAGGAGACAGATGGGAATTGGGTGTCAAGTTGCGATTCTGAAGCGTAGGAGCTTCATAGCCTTTTTAAAAATTCATGGTATTAAAGATAATTTAAAACAAAATTACTTTCTGGCATTTAACAATTAGTGAGGCAAAATAGATGCTTAATAGAGAGGCCAGAAGAGGGTAATTTTTCAGTCTGAATAGTCACCTCTGAACTCCAGGCTGACTCACATCTGGTACAAAACGCCAGACTCTTACATGCTCTAAATCTCCCGTGTTTGCCCCAGCACTGCACAGCTCTCATTCCAGTGGATTGCATTGCCTTTCTCAGTCAGACGATACACAGCACCTGAACAATTTGGAAGGAGAAACACTGGCATCGCTGATATATCTAGGACCTTGTGCATTAGACAAATCAGATTTTGGAGGGATTACCTTGCCTGGATCTGTTAGCCGAACCTTCAAAATTAAAAGCAAGAGGCATTTTTTGGAGCACACACAATTGTAAAATGAGGACTTTTACACCTGGCTGAAGAATAACTATACTGGGTCTGAAATGGATGTGTCAACTCCAGGATCCTGTCCTGGTTCTAGCCAGGAGTGGATGCTGAAGGAAAAATGTATGAAAATGGGCAAACACGGCACAGTCCTTTTCCTGATGCAGTTGTAGGGCTGGGAGTTCCTCAGTTGTGGACAGTATCTTTCTGTGTAGTAATTCCAATGGACTTTCTTTCCCTCCACAAATTTGTTTTTAACTTCTGGCCTCAGCAACAGCAGATGGCAATGAGTTCCACAGTTTAATTTTGCTCTGGATGGAAACCTGCTTACTTTAGTTTGCTCGAAACCCGATGCCTGCTAATTGCATTTAATGTCTTCTTTTGAAAAAAAGAGGAGGGATGGGAGGCTCCAAACTCACCAGGTGACAGGTGCTAGGTACGAGGCATCCGCACCTGGGTCTTGCTTCACCTCATGCAGTCACTGTGTGGCTCAGCCTCCTGCCCTGACACTGTCTGCTGACTGTGATCCTCTCACCAGCAGCTTCCAGCAGGCAAAGCCCCTGTGCAAGCTTGCTTGTTGCAGTTCAGCAGGTGAATGGGCAGTGACCCGGGCTCCCCTCTTGCTCCATTATATCTTTTATCATTTCTAGCTTGAAGTCGAGTTGATATTGTCTGGGATTTCTTCATAGGCAAGCTTTGCACCCAGCCAGCTATCCCACACCCCCTGGATGCCAAATAATGCAG
Organism: Oriolus oriolus; assembly: GCA_013400235.1. Lineage (NCBI taxonomy): Eukaryota > Metazoa > Chordata > Aves > Passeriformes > Corvidae > Oriolus > Oriolus oriolus. The sequence goes on along the minus strand of VXBT01005709.1, from coordinate 502,394 downwards.
AGGGCAGGAAAAGAGGGTGCTCAAGAAGTGCCCTAGCTTGGGTCAGCTGGAACAAAAAGATACTGCAGATCTGAAGTAGCCAGTTTTCAGATGCCATCCACGTACCATCACAGAAATCTTAGCGTGGCCATGTGGGGATGTGCAGCAGAAGCTCTGACAGCAACTGCCTGCTTATTGACTTACAGAAAATAATTTGTGCTCCAAAGTTCTCTGTCAGCTCCATTTTTTTCTTTCTTAATTTATACCCCTGGAGTAGCTCTTTTCTCATTGACTAGTAGAAACTGCCCTCCTGATTTAAACCCCAAGCCAAGGTCAAATATCACAAGTTATGCAGTACCTTGATATCTCCCTATTTAAACTGCTCTACTCCTTTGGGAGGGATGCACTTCAACCCCAGGTTTCATACTGTGTCTGAAGGATGCTTGTAAACAATAAGAGAGGATTTTTTTTCTTTTTATTGGTACAAAAATATCGTCAGCTTAATCTGGCGAATTACTCCCAGTGGACACATCTGGCAAAGCTGTACTGGTAGTGGAAAACCTCTTTCCACGAGCAAAACAAGTTCTACCAGTACAAGCGCAGGTTTGTCACTGTAACTGGGATGAGGGGAGAAATGGCTCAGGGCAGGATTGGAGATCTTATCTCCCATGATCTGGGAAAGAGGGTGGATAGTGAGGTGGCAATGTTTGCTATTGATAGTAAGTTATTAAGGGTAATAAAAATGAAAGTTGACTGTAAAGACTTGCAGAAGGCACTCACTGTAGTGAGGCAATAAAAAAGCAGATAATTTAGATAAACATGGGGTGTTGTGCATGGGAAAAACTCCTAACTGTAGATGCTGGTTGTGATAGACTGTTAGCTGTGTCTGCTCAGGAATGAGATCCCGGAGTTGTAATAGCTCTGTGAAAACAGCCTCTTGTTCCTTGACAGCAGTGCGAAACAAATCAAACATCAGGAGTTATTAGGAAGAAAGAGAAAAACCAGAGCCATACGAATTTGCTAGTTCTGCCTTTCCATCTCAGAAAAGGTGTATTAGAAATAAAAAGGCACCAAAGCTGCGAGGATAACCCAAAGTATAGGACAATTTCTACATGTTTGGGACTCCCTTGTCAGAAAAGGGAGTGAAAGAACAGTATGTTGGTGCTGACAACCACAAATGCCCTCCAGCAAATCTGCTGGAAATTTTTTGGGCTGTTTCTTTTCATACCAGACCTATGGGACATCCAGTATGATGATGGTGGTGCTGGGCTTCAGACGAACGGAAGGAACAGTTGCAGTTAAACTGTAGAACTCACCCCCACATGATTCTGTGCTGCTAAAAATTTGCAAGGTAAAAAGCAATCAAACGTATCTCAGGAAGAAAAAAAATGACAGCCACGAAGTGTAAACACCCCAGCTCTGTCTCATGAGATCCCTAAACTAGAAACATCTGGCAATGGATGGAAAATACACAGGATTTATTCCTACATGTTTACCTCATTCCCATCCTCTCCCCCATGTACCTTCTGTCAGTCTGAGATGGAGACAGGACATTGGGACAGATTGACCTTTGGGCTGACTCATGACTGAAATTCTTAAGTTTGGCATAACACTAATTTTACCACTTTTATTCAGATTTAACACTGGGATCATGAGATGAGTAGTAAAGAATCAGAGTGAAAGTGAGATTCTCCTGCAAGAAAAGTAATCTATGCTTCAAAAATGATTACAATGAAATAATTTTTTTGGAAGAAGAATCCAGTGGGAAATTGGAAATTTAAAAGTAGTCATTTGAGCATTGGAAAAGCATCATGCAAGTCTCTCTAATAATTTTCTGCTCCTGTCTGTCATCAGCCTATTTCACATACAATCTTAGCTTTCAGTCACTTGCAAGCTATGTCTCACGTTTTGAAAGTTCACATGATGCAAAAATCAACAAAAATACGTTAACTGGATTGGCTTGGTTTTTCCAGCTCCTGAGAATGAGGAAGAACACTTCAACTCCACTTCCCACAGACAGCCCTACCCTCAGCACTGCAGTGACTCAGGGCGTCCTTCCTTGGATAGCTTCAGGAAGAGGCAGAGGGTTGGCACACGGGGTGAGCGATCTTGCAGGCTTACCCTTGTAGGTACTGGTTCTTTCTAATACAGCTGCTTCTTCTCCAACCCTAAACTTTCCAGCCTGATGCCTGCACTGACAGGTGCTCTGGCTGCTGTTAAGGTTTGTTAGACAACTCTTTAAGCTTCACCACAGATTTTGCTTCATTTTGGTGCTGGGCAATGGATCATCAAGTTTAGAAGTGAACACCCAGAGTACTTTCAGAAGAGCTGCAGGAAGTAGGTAATAAATTATTTAGAAGTAATTAGCACAGAAAGAGGTTTGCATCAAAGTAGGGATTTAAAACTTATCTGGAAGGCTAGTGTTCTTCCCTGTAGATGCTTGTAAAGAAATGTGGAGCTGCTGATAGTGCCAAACATGCGCACAAACCCCAGCGTGTTGATTGTGGGTTTGTGCAACGCTTAAGGACAGCAGGAGGGGGCTGCACAGCTGATAGCATCACTTGCACAAATAGCTGACTAAAGAGCTGTGGCCCAAGCAGTCACTGCAGTGACAGGAAATGGAAAGTTAAGGAAGGAGGTGCTCTGTGTTTCTCTTCTAGCCTGACCCCCTGGCCAGGAGGAGCTGTGCTGCTCGGGTGCTGCTGAGAAAGGAGTTGGTGACACTTTCCACAAGTGTGTGCTCATCCCAGCTGCAGCTTCGCACGCACGGCACAGCAAGCACCTCGGAGAAACACCTCTCCCTGGGACATTAGATGGCTGCTTGTCCTTCTCAGGGAGGAAGTAGCTTCCATTTAAGGAGCTGGAGAGGTTCTTGGCAGAGATTGCAGCAAAGCATCCCAAGCTCTGGATCCCGTTGGCAGAAAGGCCAGGGGCAGCTTGAGCTCACGCTTTGGAAGTGCCATCTTTTGTCAGCTTGAGATTTTCCAGAATTTCAAAGCAGAAAGAAAGAGAGGGGTATGAGGAAGCAATTAAAGATCTATAAAATAAACTTGAAGCGGGAGGAAAGCGTGTTTCATTGAGGAGCCGTGCACTTTATGCGGGGGAAGGATCGGTAAATGCTTATTATTTTAACAAAGACTTTTTCTGTCGTGAACAAGAGAAGCAGATGTTTAAAAGACGGACAGGAAGCGGCTGTGACAAATGAAAGGATTTTTGATTGAATTCATGAGCTGTGTTTCCTGCCAGTAATTCATTCAGCTGTAGGCTAGATCAAAACATAATATTATGGTTTAATCAGCACGCTTTTTAACACGAAGCCAGGATATACAAGCTCTTGGTGCTACAGGTAAAAAGCCATTAGTACACTTGGCTCAGAATCTTCTTTTTAAAGCGTTGTTCATTCTTTTTCTTTTAAGCAAATACTTTATCTATCAGCAAACACCTGAGAACTCCTAGAGAGCTGTGTTTTGGCGTATGCACAAGCAGGTATAGAAAGGGTAAAGAATTTAAAGGGCACGGCAGATGAAACAGGCTGCCTGAAAGTACAATCCTACTCGCACTGCAGTCAGAGAAAACCCAGTTTCCTACCAGTTGCAGGGAGCATTAGATCAAGCTGGTGTGTGTCTGTGTGTGTATGCACACTGCAAGTGTTAATTTCGATGTTTTCTGCTTCTCTCCTGTCTTCCTAATGAATTCTATTTGTTTACAGCCTCAAGGAAAGCTTGTCACTAGAAATTTCCTTTTGAGTTTTCAGCTCAAGATTTCACAACCACAGAACCATTGCAACACAGTGATAAACAAGCTGAGGGAGGCAACTCTGGAGAATTGAGGCTTCTCTTTTTCACCATTTAGTTAAGTAAATAGTTACCAAATGTGCTGAGAGATAGAGAACTTTATCCCTGGCTGTAATGAGTATTAGCAAAAGTGGATTTTTTTCCTATCCAAAAAATTAGAGTAGGCACAGGAGCTGCTTATCCTTACACCACTCCTTGTCAGAAAGGGTCAGATGCTGGGATGTACTTCTGGGACACGGCACTGGGCTATAGGCTGTAGGAGAGCAGGGAAAATGGAAAAGAGGGGGTACAAAAGCTGCCTAAAGCTTAGGGTCACAAAATGGGTTTACATTTCTCAGGAGAAACACAGGACCTGGCTGAAGCTGAGAAATGATAACCAGGATGTGTCCCTTGCACGGATACCAGCTGCCCTCCATCCCCCTTGGCCAGGCCCTGGGAGGAGGGATGAGGACACTAAAGCAGCCTCTGCCAGGTTTCCTCCCCTGCAGGGGTGCAGTCAGCGTGGCTTGGCTGCTGGGTGGGTCAGTGCCTCATCCTGCACCGAGTGTCTCCTGGGCAGGCCTTTGTCCTTGGCCGATAAGCACAATATCCATAGATCTGCTGTGATTACCAGGCAGGCTTTCTGTACCCCATTTAATCCTCTGCAAAGTTTTTACAGGTGACACTCTCATGATATCAGTGTATTGCGGGAAGCCCTGGACTCATGATTTCTAGGGTGTTCTGGGAAAATGTGGATAAAGGCTGCTTTCTGGAGGTTGGGAAGAAATTACACAGCACAGATTTTCCTTGCTGAAAAACAATAAAGTACTGCTTTGGATCAACCAAAAGTTTTTAACAATACTTGTGAAATTTAGCAAGTGGTTTTAGTGACGGCAGAGCAGGCATATCTTGACATTTTTGAAATAACTTCTTTGTTTTTTTGCTGGGAAACAAAGTTTTGTTTTGCAGTTTGTCTCAGCTTTGTAATAATAAAGTACAGTAAGAAAGAAAAATCATTCCAGAGAAACTAAATTCAATTTCAAAATTTCTGTTTAAGTTGAATGTATATTTTTCTGTTCAACCCAAGTTGAATAGATCTTTTCACTTCTTTGAATATTAACAAATGTGGATTTTTCCACTGCCCAAGGAGTAATAATTTTAAAAACATTTCACTATTTCTGTCTATTTCAATGTGCAGTATAATTACTGATATGAGAAAGCAGATCAGATGTGGAGGACCAGATCCCTTACTCATGCAGAGAAGACACAACATACATTTAAGAATTTACATACTAAATCAGTTGAGCAAAAGAATGAAGATAGGGGAACTAAATTCACCTTTCCTCTCTTCCAATAGCAGAAAACAGAGGAGCTGTGTCATCTTTCAGTGTACAGTCTGATCCCATGTCAGAGGAGCTAAAGAAGGTGTGGTGGGATCTGCTGTCAGCCAGCCGTTTGAAGCCAATCAAATCCTAGAATCATAGAATAATTTTGGTTGGAAGGGACCTTGAGAGGTCATATAGTTCCAAACCGATTGCAAACAGCAGGGACATCTCTCACTTGACCACGTTGTTCAGAGTTCTGTCCAGCCTGGCCTTGAATGTTTCCAGGGATGGGGGTCCACAGCTTCTCTAGGCAACCTGTGCCAGTGTTCCGCTACTCTCACAATAAGAAATTTTTTCTTTGTAGCTAGAGGTTTGAGAATGGTGTGAGTTTTTCAGTATCCCAGCAGAGGCTCAGCGTGCACTAATCCTCTCTGTGGTGTAGCTGGGGAGGAGGGTCCCCAGGTCCTTTTGTCCCATAAAACATCTTCACTGCCAGAATTACACCCAGTAAGTGGTGGCTCCTTGGCAAACAGTACAATCATTAAATGTCAGCTACTGCTTACAGTTTAATTGCTTTTGAATTTTAGCAAGCAGCTCCTCATTCATAGCAAATTGGCATTTTGTACATTCAGGATTGTGCTATTAGCTGCACAATAGAGAGGCTGGTTTTCTGTAAATATTGAGATTTGGTAATTATAACCCGACAGTTATTAACACTGCATGGCAGATAAATGCTTCAGCTGCTGAATCTGCTGTGGGCAAACCTCCTTCCGGAAGGAGCATCTTAGCAGTGAGTGGAGGAAGGCTCTAGCTGCCATACTCCATTAACACCATGTTAATGAGCCAAGAGCCCACGCACCACAATGAAAACATACCCTGAAGTGTAGCAGATGGGCTCAGAAGCCAAAGCCACACAATGGGGAAACCTAGAAAATCGTAGCTAAATTCAATAGAAAACAAAAGCTGGGCAGCTTGGCCCTCCTTGTAGTAAATACCCTGGAGTAACAGACATTCCTGGATCTTACTGGGCGAAACTGTAGCCATGCAGGGCCTTCCAGTGATTTCAGGAGGACCTGGGTCTCAGCTGGTTACAGGCAGCATGTCAAAACCCATCGAGAAACCACTGCTGATTGCCTGAGCTCTGCACCCGCGTCTCCAGTGAAATCCTTCAGCGATGCTCACAGAGGACTTGTGATTCAGTCCTTCGGATAACTGTGCTGCTTCACACATCTTGTTGCTAGAGCTGCTTAAAATAAAATAAACAAAAGCAAGTTGACAAATGTGGCTGAATCAGTGTGGGGGGAAGCACTAACACGTTAATCACATAAATGATTAACAACTGTCTATTAGTCATATGTGATTGACACTTCCCCACATACTAGTGAAAGTGCTACAGCATCATTTGTAATCTTAATGAAGTCATAGCAGAAAAAGCTCTCACACTTTGCTGGGAGACAACGGCTGTTGTCTGTTTACAGACTAATGTAAGTCTGTTTGCCTGTCCACCAGCACTACGTCACTGTACTTCATTGTCATTAGGGAGGGTGTTATGCATGTGAAACACAAAATTAAAATTAAGCAGCTTTCAGCTGTAGGTCCCAGACAGAGCAAATGCATCCTTGAAGCCCTTTGATGAAGCTGTGTGCAACTACTGTTCTTCCAGTGCTGTGGTTTGTAGGCAGCAGTGCTAGTGTCAATACGAGTGTTCTGCACCTCAGCCTGGCAAAATTTCCCCTATTGCTGCTTGCAAGTGCAGAACGATCTCAAGTGGAGGAAGCCACTGCCTGTTTTCCAGGAGCTTTGATATGTTCTGGAATTTTTGAACAAAATTGTTTACCTAGAATGTTGTGATACAGTGGTTATTGGGAAAGACCTCATCCAGAAGGATGCTATTTGCATCTTACCTCTCTGCCCTGGTCTCTGGTGTCAGGTAGCCCAGAGAAGAGGCAACTGAGGCCCTGCAGCTTTCACTGGTCAGTGACCTTCAGAACATGGAGATCCTCAACTCCATGCGTGCTTGCTCAGAAAAAGAGCATGAACCAGGGAGCAGTCATACCAAAAGGTTTTATTAACAACAGGGTAGGGAATGGGTAAGGACTCCAGTGTGCACCTGGCCCTCCAAAGGGGCCTCTTGCTCAGAGTCAGTCTGGAAAATGAAGCGTTTGGTAGAGCACTTGGCCAGAGTTCATGGTGCCGTGTCTGGCGAGATGGGAGCACTGCCTCAAACACATGCTTCCACTTTCCAGTGGCCAAAAAGAAATTTTGGTTAAGAATGCAGATGCCTATGTTAAAGTGATAGTTAACTTTGTGATCTTCCACATCAGATCTGCAGAGAGCAAAGACTTCGGGACAGCTTCACCATGCTCTTGTGATACAGGATTCTTATCAGGGCCATTTTTTCATTAGCAAAAACTTTCTTTCCCTCCCTCTGCTACAAACAGGGCTTGTCACCTGTTTCCCATCTATTTTCATTATAGAGGAGAAATAATTGGTACATCTGGGCGTTATTGGAGAAATGGCTTGGCTGAAGCCATAATGCGGTAATTATAGACTGAACTGAGCCGTGCCAATGCATTGTAATTACATTTGCCTCTGAGCGTGTGCTATTCTCACGTGTCCTTTCAGATGGCTTTTTGGGGGAAGAGGGAGGAGAGAGAGGGGCAGTGTGGAAAGCTGACCACGTCTGACTTATCTTGTGCGAGTGAGGTAAGCCTCGGAGATACAAAAACGCTGCCGTCACAGCAGAAAAACAACAGTGTGACCCACTGTGAAATGGACCAGTGGCTTCTGATCCAAGTGGCTTCTGATCCAAGTGGCTTGTTTTCCTGGGGAATCAGTTATCCCGTGCATGACACTTGCTTCTGGTCTTTTGTAACTGCAAGGAGCCACCAAACCAAAACAGCTCATTTTCACTGTTTCGGTGATGCTTTCTGCTAAATGGCAACACATGGCTGCTGGTCCACCACTGAAGCCAGTAATCTAATGCAAAGCGGGACAGCAGGCTCCGGCAGCAGCCTGCACTGCCTGAGGGAGGGGAACCAGAAACCTCCAATGGCCCTGCCTGTGTGTGTGCTTTCAGTGGGGCTCCTAGACACATCTCCACAAACTCCCAGCGCTCCTTCCCACACGTGAGCCTTTCAGCGCAGGAGAAAGTCTTGGAAGCCTCAGTGGTGTTTTGCACCACTGGTACATGGCACGTCACAGAGCCACATAATCTCAGAGTAGCTGAGGTCAGCAGGGATGGTTGGAGGTCACTTGGTCCAACCCTCCTGCCCAAACAGGGCCCTCTGGAGCCAGCTGCCCAGGATAATGTCCAGGGGAATGGGCCATGTCCCATTGCACCAAGCTGGTAGCATCTGCTTTGAGCCTTGGGGTTTGGGTACAGTTCTGCATAGCCCAGGTGGATGTTAGAGTTCAGAGGGTTTTGCCTCTTCGGAGATACCAGTGTAAGATACCGCTGCAGTAACTGAACCAGCCCAATGCAAAACTGGGTGGGTAATGAGGTCTGGGTCTTTGGCAGTCTCTTGGCATGTCACTGGTGTGCTATGGGTTTAGAGAGGGATAGGATTTCAGAATATAGGGGTAAGATAAACCTTCTGGAGTCAGGCATGTTTCTGCGGTCACTCTGGCCTCCCACCTGTGTCCTTTCCGTAGTTCAGTGTCCCACCATGAAGGGAGTTTTTCCATAGGGAGGCTCATTCTCTGCATCCCATGGGGTGCTATGCCCTGCAATTTCTCCGAAAATAAGAAACTTATGTGCATATTTTGGGGGAGTGACAGCTTGTGTTTATACTCTTTTCTGTTTTCATTTCTCACATGAAATTGTCATAGCTCTGATCTGTAGTGAGCAAAATATTATAAAAAATATCAAAATAGATGTGTTTAATCTTATCCTGTACATACAGAAAAATACAGAATGAGAATGGGTAGAGCCAGCTGTGTCCTAGGTGAAAGTGGCATTTGCAGAAGGCAGAAGACAGAGAAGAGCAGAGTGGCATTGGTGCTGGACCACTGCAAGCTCCACACCAGTTGACTATTCAGCCAGAGACTGGATAGAACACTTTTATTTCTTTCTCTTACCTTTTTCTCTGATCAGGGAAAAATCATGTCCTTTTGGGCTAGGCTAAAATGGAGCAATCTGTTCATTTAGCTTCTGAGAAGGGAAATTAACTTCATTCTTATCCGTCTACCTTATTAGCACAAATATTGCAGCTGCATTATCCTATCCCACATAAAACCCTGTACAGTAGAGCCTTTTAATTGTCTGGCTAATTGTTTGGCCTCAGAGCTGTCTATTTCCGATTGTCTAATTCTCATTAGAATGCCAGCTGACACCGAGTCCTCCAAAGCTGCCTTTAGCTGCTTTTAACCACTTCTGGACTAATTTGGTGGTGTTGAAAGCACTTACAGAAAAGCAACCAACAATAAGAAACACAGTGCAAACGTTTCTCTTCTCTAATGCATTCAACATTTTAAATCCTGCCCATAAAGGAGTTTTGATGCTGGTTTAGATGCGTGTATCCCGACAGAGTCACAGCATTGTTGTTAGCGTTCAAAAGTGTGTAAAATACGTGGGCTGAAAATTTAGGCACAAATGCTTCAGTCCTTGATCTGAAACATCTTCTGAAACCAATGGGTGTTTTTCACCCTATGAATAGGAAATAAATCAGGATGGCAGGCTGCAGGCCTGCAGTAAGAGAAAGGATTGGTCTGTATTTCGTTGCTCTTTGTTAACCCTACACTGTGCATTTCTGAGGACAGTCTACAAAACCTGAATGAGACAAAATCTTGGGTTCACAGTCTGAATTTACTGTCATATTTTATTGCTGCGTAGCCCTTTTTCCACGTTGCAGTACTTCAGCACCCATTTCAGAATCTGAGTCGGTTGCCATAGTTGGAAAATTTTCATGTTGTCTGTTCCTTCAGTTGCCTTCTTTGAACAGCTCTCAGCAATCTAGTTATAGTGACATGAGACTGGCCAAAGCTTCTTCCATGTTGCCACGAAACTGAGCAAACACAGGAAGATGGGAAAACTCAGTGAGGCAGGACTCCCTCAGAGTCATGTTCCCTATCACCTCACTGCCCTGAGAGAAGATGGGGAAAAAAACATATTCTTGACAGGTTTCATGTGAAATTTACTAACCTAAAACCTAGAGAGGAATTAAAATGTGTGGAGCCTGGAGGTCTCCTGTGGGTTTATTGACAGATTTAGCACTAGATTTCTTGATCAGAAACATGGGAGAAGAGTAGCAGAGGCATCAGTGCTCCACTGGTAATGGATTTCCTGGCTTCCTGCAGATGGGGCGCCTCTTGCCTGGCTACAGAGCCTTGGCCACTGGGAGCCCCAAGGCTGCTTTTTGCTGCATCCTACCAGTTTGTTGGGCAGAATGAAAGTTTTCAGGGAGCCTTAAAGCTTGGGAAGCTGTCCACAAGCTTTCCCAGCTTCTCCCTCCAATGCAGTGAGCAGGTGGGCAGAAATGAGGGGAGCCCCAGCAGCCTCCTGGAGGCATGGCACATCTCAGCCAGGGCACCTGGGACACCCATCCCTAGCAGCCACGCCGTGTGCTTTGGAGGCATTGCATTTGACAGCTTTCAAAAGGAAATGCTGCAAGATTGCTGCGTCATAAAAACGTGTTCTTTGGAGGATTTCCTTCACAATTCTTGTAGAAAAGAGATTGGAAGGGCCACATATGAAGTTGATGAAACCCCTGCATGCTGTTCTAGTCTGTCCCAGGACCTGCCCTGTGTTCCTCTCCTGACCATCTCAGCACTGCCATCCCCCCAGCTGTGTTAACCTCCCTACTGCATCGCTATCTGCAGCCAAAGGGGTTAATGACATTTCCTGCCAGCGAGAGCAGCTGAGCCCTTATGTCTGGCATATGCAACTTCTGTTTGTATCTCATTACAAAGATGTAGTAGCAAAATTTTACAACCAAGTTCTTCTTATGTGAAAGATAAAAGGAGAAGGAGAGTAAAACTTCTCCCGTCTTACAACTTGGTGGTGTCTGTTCCAAAAGCAGGTCCTGGAACCTACATCCAGAGTTATCATGGTTTCAAGAGCAATACAAGGCTCTGATTCAGCCTTGTAGCTCTTCCTCCCTTCCTGCAGTGTGGCATTTCCTACACTTTTCAATACAGTTCCACTACCTTGACAGGCTTCATTTCCCAAGCATCCTTTTTAAAAAATACTTGAACTACTCCTGCCATGCATTTCTCTTTCTCATTTTATTGCTTTCTAGAAAATCACAGTGTTCTTCTCTGACATCTTCTCCTGTCTCATGGAAGAGGATACAGAATTACTGGTGTCTCCTTCAGCTGTGAGCACAGATGGAATTTATGGCTTTTGGGGTTGTATTTATAACTGTTTTAAAAGCACAGCAAGTGCAATCTACAAAAACTCCTGTTAGGCTGTTTCTTCCCCAGGCACCACACGCTTCACAACTACTGCAGCACCCAAGGCAGAGATCCTCGAGTTGGTGTGAATTACTGCTTTTGTAGCTACTTCTGCATGTTACTCAGAGATTTACCTGCATGTGATGCTTTCTTAAATTGTACACTTCGTGTGAGCCACGTGCTTTCCGTCTAGAGGAACCACACACACCAACACTCTCACCTATCTCAGACAGGTTAAAATGGAAGAAAATGCCACATATTGTCTATTTCATGCTTTTTTTCAGGTTTGTGCTTGCGTTTAGACTTCTAATTGCCATCAGGTCTCACAGCCTTATAGACTTTTTTCGTTCTGTCTTTTGCAGTTTTTTTCTTTTTTGTTGTCTATAACTCATTTCTCTAGCCTGAATTTTTCAGATATCCACAAGTATCTGATTATGTTTTCCTTTTAGCCTACGTTTCTAAGGAAACAAATCTCATCCAGTTGTGTTTCTTGTCTGTAATAAGTTCTGGGCAGTTTTTCAACCAAATTTGATAGAAGGTTAAAGGTCTGCAACACACAAGTTCCTGCAGTTTCCATGAAAATTAGTCTGGTTATAAGAAAGAGGAAGAAATTAAGCTGACACTGGAGGAAAGGCAGCTGTCACTCAGTTGTCAGTGGCAGCAGCCAACTGCACAGCCAGCCACCAGGATCTGGCCACGGGAGTTTGTCCCACTAAACGGGCTGGCAATATTAGAGGGAATTGAGCAGACTGCCTTTTGGTGGTGGGATTTTGAGGACACTGGGCACCATCCCTCAAGAAACTGGAGTTTACCAGATCCATTGCTCATGGAACAGCTTTATTAAATAGGAAGGCTAAACAAACATTTTCCTTCCTCCTGACTGTGTGTCATTTCTTTTCAAGCCAATGCTTTTGAAAACAAGAGTCTAATGTTAGCGCAGCTTCCCTAGAAGAGTTTTCCAAGACTCTCTGCTCCCAGCAGCTCTTACTGAAATTAATGGGAGCTGCTGGGGCTCAGTGCTTCCAAAAATAAAAACACTTTGCCAGTGATAGAGATGCAGATGTCTAAATTTAAGCTGTAGTTTTTGAGCATCTGGGGCCTAAATCCATGTCTGAGCACTTCAAAACAAGTGGCCTGATTTTTTTATACTGAACAGCCTTACTGAAATCAAAACTTATGGGCTGTATAGTTCAACCTATATTTGGAAGTCAAGAGGTAGATGTAGGTAGCTGAAATTTAGGCACACAAATTGGAGCACATGGACCCTGCACCTGAGAGTGGGGGTTTTCATAAGTGCTCAGCCTTGGCATGAGTGATCTTATTGAAGTCGCCAGAGGCCAGAGGGAAAGAGTTAAATCGACACAGAGCACTTCTGAAGGCTCCTGGCTCAGCATGTACATCTGTGTTTAAGAAAGACGGTGGAATAAAAAATACTTTGCAGGTGCAACACAGCCAAATTAGTGCGGTAGAAGAAACCATAGGTTTTTAAAATCCTTGGACTGGAGCAGCAGCTCTTGCAGCTTAATGTACGCACATACTGGGGGCTTTTTGTATTTATTTTCCCTGTGTGCCTTGTTGTTTTAAGAAAAAGGAACAAACAGGGAGCAGTTGGCTGGCAGAGCCTGCGAACTCGGCGGGAGCTGCCAACGGGGCTTGCTGGGTCTTTGCAGTGAAAAGAAGGGGCTTGTGGAGTTACAACTGCTCTGCACACCCCTCCTGCCCCATCCTGCCCCGGCTCAATGGGGCTTTGTGTAGAGGCAGGGGCTGCCCGGCAGAGCAGCCTCCGTTTTCCCTCCCTGAGATGTAGACAGGCTGCTTTTAACCCTTTCCTAGCTCTGTGGTAGGATTTTGATCCAAGAATGCCTTTTAGGATTCTTTTCCTTCTTGCAGCTTATGAAAACAACAAAAACAACAAAAAACCCAAACAAGAACCTCAAAACCACTCAAAAAACCCAACAAAACACCCTCCAAAAAACACAGAGAAACCAAACAGAGAGAATCTCACTGTCTTCAGGCCATGATTCAGCACAGATTAAGCAAACAGGGTTTAGATGTTGCGGATGAGGGAGTTGATTTTTCAGTTGAAAAGTTTAGTCTGTAGCTATCAGAGCCCAATCCAACACTCCATCCTCAGTAATGTGGGAGAAGTTTAATGGTTGAATGAGAAGAGGCAGGATTTATTTGATCAGAGGAAGATGATTTATCACCTTTTATTTGACAGCTGCAGGATTAAATGTACTATCGAGTCAGAGGTGGCTGACTATAAGGAGATTTACCTGTGAACGTGCCCCCTCAGTGAAACAGCCTGGATTTACTACGGATGCCAGGTTTACCATAAGCAAATGAGAGGTTATAGAGGCCCATGTGATTAAGTGACAAAATGGAGGTGGAAACTTGGAGGAAATGAGGTGAAACACAAGAGAATGACAGTTCAAAAATACGGAGTGAAAAGCAGAAGAGGATAAAGCATTTGGGCAGGAGGCTTGAGAGGCTCTTAGGTGCAAAGAGGCAGAAGAAACGCTATTCAGATACCCTTATATAGCACTGGCCTTGAGTCTTTGCCTGTCCTCAACTGGAAAAATGTGGCAAAACATTGCCAAAGGTTCCTAGTGCTATTTATGGAAATGAGATAAAATTGAAGCCAGGTTTGGGGTAAGCAAAACCTCCTTATTCCAGAGCTGTAAAACAAAAACCCTGGTTTGGATTAGGGACCTGCTGGATCTGCATCTTCTGAGCTGGTGAGAGGGGAGCTGGTGGGCAAGGAATCCCATCAGCGTGTTGCTCTGCCTCAGAGAGCTGCTGGGAACCGGCTGTCACGGTAATGCAATACTGCAGAGCTCTGGTGCTCTATGTATTTGTTTAAACTTGACAAAAACGCAGGGCTGTAATCTGCAATAGTTTATTTGGACAGGCTGGGAAGACAAGGTTATTGTTGTTGTTCGAAAGCCCTGTAATTTAAAAGTTTGTACTAACGATTTGTGGATGTATGCCCACCGAAGTACGTAAGGATCTGCATGTGGAGTATCCAATGCTGGGAAGTAAAAACCGTGTCCATACAGGGAAGAGATGTTGCCAAAGTCAGAGTTCTGGAGACAGGCCCTGAGGAGTCACCTGGAAGGGCTGTAAATGAGCACACCAAACACAAAGCCCGCGGGATATGCCCATCCCCGTGTCCTGCATGTAGGTGTCCATTTACCCTGCCTCTTTGCAGGTTGGGAGTGACCTGTCCCTTTATTTGAGTTCACGTGCATGCGTGCTGAAGGGACACATCTTCGGTGCTGCCTTCTAAAATCTGGCTCTAATTTCAGACCAATTTACTATTCCGATGAAATGAACCTGCAAAACATATGGCCCAAATAGCGTTTGCCTAAGTGGCCTGTATGGTTCAGGTTTGATTTGTGACTTCTCCTTACATTCCCATTCACGTGGGAGTCCATGATAGTTCTTTAAACAGAATAAACCAAAACCCGTCCACAGCTGCCTCTCATCAGGGTGAGGGCTGCAGACAGGCTTCAGGGTCCAGCCTTCGTCTGGGCAGTTGCTGCTACTGCTGTGGAGGATGGTGCACACACACCATGGGCCACAGAGGAGGCAGGCGCTTGTTCAGCTTGTGCCTGTTTGTCCTCCAGACAGACGCTGCAGCCACTCACAGAAATCCAGTCTGGGTGCAGGGGGAAAGAAGGGAGAGAGAGCAGAAAGAAAGAAATCATTAAAAAAAAACCCCACCATGGTGGAGATTTGGTAGTGGTTTTTAAATCACATTTAGACATAAATCCTTTGAGTTCACAATTTCCATAGATTAGTGGCATCTGTGGACCCCAGATAGACTGTAATCACTAAGATTGTTCTAATCTTCCTATGGGAGGTTTTTCAAAGGAAGTATTGAATTACACCAATTCTTAGTAGAGCTGGGTTTTAACTTGCAAGAAAGTGCTTTAAATCCAAATGCATACATTAGTGCCAGACCTATAAAGTCAGGGTATAATGCTTGTGACTTTCATACATCCTGATGTGTAATTTGTTATCTGGACAATAAAACTTCACAAGAGACACACATGCTCAGCTGCACCCACTGGTGAGTGTATTACAAACCATCAGGCCGGTGTTGTCACCTTTGGACCTTCTGTGTGAGTCTTTTGAAGCACATCTCTGCCCTTTGAAGAGAGCAGTGCTTGACTCCGGCACCAAGGTTGCCCTAATTGAATCTTGCTGCAGTGTGGTGTTTCATGTCATTTTCTTGTACACCTACTCCCAACCCTGCTCCCATCACACTCTGGAAGTAAGCAGAGTTGAAAGTGGTGTGGTTTAAAAGAGATCTATTTGGTATGGAAAATTGTGTAGAAAGACAGCAAAGCTGTGGTCCCTGCTCGTGACTAGAGCGTGCAGGGGAACATCAGAGAACATCAGCAGAATAAACCTAATTCTGTATACACACATGTAAATGCAAGATGGAATCGCTTCTACTGAACACACTAGAGGGGTGTGGGAAGCTGGTGTGAGATGAAAATACTGACTGCTGCATCAGATTCATCACTGGCACATGAAAATGAAAAGGAATTACACCAGAGATTATATTGTCCCCATATGGGTTTTTATGCCCGGTAAATTCTCAGTTTCAGTGGGTATCAAATTTGCGCCTGCTGTCCTGGGTTGCACAGCTGAATGCTTTTGCCCTAGTGCTAAGGGATTAAATAGACAATTGAGGTTTCTCAGAAAGGATGTAGAAAATGTAAATCAAAAAGAATGTCCCTGGAACTGGTTGCAGTGCTGACAGCCCTTACAATGCTTGCTGCCTCTGACCGCTCGCAGCGACCGGCTGCAGCAGCACCCGCGCTGATGCAGAGCAGTGTCGGGGCCGTACTCAGGGTGAATGGGACGTGGCACTGAGAGCCCACAAGTCCCCAGCAGCCTGCTCCAAGGAGTGCCATCTGCAAGCTGGAAAGCTGAATTCAGTCTTCCCATGTGGCCAGGAGAGCTGGAGTGTAGCTGGTGTGGGGAGCTGCCCGGGGATGGCCGTGCTCTGGCGATGAGGCTGTGTTCTGCAGGATGGTGCCCCTCAGCTCAGTGGCTGCTTTGTTTACCATGCCAGACACCGGTGTGGGGAAGTGTTTGCCTTTGTATTACATTCAGATAACTGAAACATCAGGAGCCCATCAGGAAAATCTGGAGGAGTCTAAGGCAATGCTGTGCCTGCCCTGAGCAGAAATGTGCTGGAGGGAAGGATCTGACCTTGAGAACGAGTTCATGCTGTGCTGTATTTCTCTACGATCAAAACAATTTGCTTTACCAGAGGGTAAACATTTTTGTTACCTTCTTGAGAGCCAGTCAGCACTTCTTTTATGACAATGCAAGTTTCCAGTTTGGGGTTTACTTAGGGGGAAAAAACATCTTTTTGGTTTCATTTGGTTTGAGGTTTTTGTTTGTTTTGGAAGAACACTGCTTCCTTACAAGGGACCACAGAAATTCATTTTCCACAGCTGTGTGAAAGCCAAGCTGTGCAGAGAAAACCTGTTCCAAGCACTTGTTGATGTTCATGCAGGCTCCACTTTGTGTGATGGGACAAGCAGTGACCATGACAGAAGACTGTAATGACAGCTCCATGCATCAGTGTGATGTTGTCATCACCATGAGGTTGAGCTGGTTGCCTTGTCTTAAGTAGATGAAAAGCAGGTAAGGAGTTTGGGAAAGACAATGCCAAGCATCACCACAGTGTGCTTAGTGTTAGTAACGGTTTGCTGCCTACCATGCCATGATGGTGTGAAATTAATCCCTGAATACAGCTGTGGAGTGCAGAGGGTGGATTTAATCCACACAATCTCAGCGATGTTGAGAGTGTTAAGAGGAAGATGGTCACACTGTGGTGCGGTTTCATGAGCCAAAGCTGCAATTGTACAGTTTTGGCAGCCACACTTAGTTATTTTACTTTCCTGTGTGATGTTAACAAGGTTACAACCCACCTGTGCCCCTATGCTGGATTCCCCAAGGTACTCCAGAGCTTGGTGTGGGCTCCCTGTCCACCCCCCTGCCCAAGGATCTGAGTATTGGTGCGTGTCTGAACAGGGAAAGGCAGCTGTTGATTGCATTGTGGATGTTGTGCTTGTCAGCGTGCTGCCCCCTCTCTCTCCCAAGGGAAGCTTGTCCTGATTTTGTGCAAAGCTTATCCTGGTTTCAGTGACAGTGAGACATCTCCTGGGGTCCATTAAACTGCTCTGGCTCTGAGAGGGCTTTCCCCAATGTTCAGCTTCTTGTTCATCATAGATGTTGGCTTGCACATCCATCCAGGCTTAAGCGACTTGCCATGGTACAGCCCTTGCCATAATGCACATTTGGAATGGTTATCTGTGTTCCCTCCTAGCTGAAGCACTGCAGCTTCTGTCCACGGGTCAGCCCTCTCGGGAGTTGCCAAAGTCACCTCTTGGGAGTGATGGTGAGCACAGGGCTTCTTAAAAAGCAATCAAACATTTGAGGAGACAGTGTACATCCTGATTGCCTTCAGGTGGTACCAGCCTGGAGGGCTGATGGTGTGCTTCATGCCTCTGATAGCTGGATCTCCACGGCTGTGCTATGGAAAAGCAGCGTGCTGCTTTATCTGCACAAACACTTGGCATGTGGCTACTTCACTCCCATCTGTTATCAGACTATCTGATAGCACTGGGCAAACCTAAGTGCGTAGAACAGACAAGCTCTGTCCAGGTGTTTTATGTGGCTTGAGGAGAGACTCAGTGCTCCATGCATGTGTAACCAGTCTCGGAGGTTGAAGTCCTTCTCCAAGGCCTCCTTGCTCTGTGGGTCTTCTCTTTGTCACCTCTTGTTTATTTCCTCCTTGCTGTCAGCAGACCAGCAGGACACATTAACTGAAGCGTAATTCTGGACTAGAGCTGGCTCCCATCCACTCGGTTGGACTGGCCTCACTTCACACAGCCATATACACATGTCCAAAAATATTCTTCAACTTCAGCAAAGACATGGAAAAGCAAAATACATTCATGAAGTAAGCAATAAGACTGACTGAGTTGTCTGAGTTGTCATAGGCTTTGTACAGACCTCTGTCTCTCAGGTGGAGCTACATTCACCACTTACATGGATGCTTTACCTTGATTTACTAAAGGTCATTTACAAATACAATAGGACTGTGAAATCCGGGTATCCTCAAGTGGATTATTTTTCACAGAGGGTTTACTTTCTCTGCCTCTTACTTTTCTGAGTCTAATACCAATGAATTATTATCTGAGAACTATTGGGGAAGACAGCGCTCCTGATTTTTCTCTGACATATGCTATGGTGAATTAATAATAATTCTGTGGAAGGCAATGAAGTGGTAATAAGTACAATAAATCTTGGTGAGTAAGAGACATGTGATTGCAAGTCCCTTTTATGTTTCACAGCACTTAGGCACAAACTTTACCCCTTGCAGTTGCTACTTGGATCTAGCCAAAAGATGCTATGGTCATATTTAGGACCAAATTAGCATGGTTGCAACCACACCACCTTAGTTGAGCTGTGGAGTTTTCCATGTGCATACAAGCTCTTAGCCTGGAGCCATAGTAAAAGACTAATTTCAACCCCAGCTAATTACAGGCTAAAATATGACAAATTACCTTGCTTCAGTCTTCCAGTAAGTGCAAGGTGAATTACCATGGAGGATTGTCTAATATCTAAACTCCTTCTTTACTTGATGGAGACCTAGGCAATGCAATCAGTAGAGTCAGGAGCATTTCAGCTGATGTAGCATCACCTTTTCCTAAATATGAATAGGCCTGTGTTCGTGCATCTTAGCGTGTTATGCATGTTAGAGCCTGTCCAATCTCTGAGATGTCAGTTCATATCACTTGACTGCCACCAGGACCATTTTTGGAAGAAGGCTCTATAGATCCTGGATAAGGGTGTGAAATGCACTGAGATGGTGAGATGCGAAGTACTCTTGCAGGGTACATTCATATTGGATCTGTTTCCAAAGGGCTGCATTATCAGTACTTGGTATCACTGGGGTCAAAACTGCAAGCAGCCTTTGCTGACTCACTGGATAGAATAAATCAGAGGCATATTGGAAGAATACAGCTTTCCATAAGATTATACTCACACTGATCTTTCCTACCTGTTCATTTCTGTTACAGAGAGATGATGTATTATCTCACCTTAACTCCATGTCATAGGGACAGAACTGATGTGATCCATTGATAGATGGACTGCAGAGAGCCAGAGACCAAGCAGCACAAAAAGTGAGGCAAGCTAGTGGGACATGATTGCCCATACAAATGGGATCCACCTGTTTAAATGGCCCGTGGTTGATTTCTGTCTCAAACGAACTCAAATGTTTCACTGGCACAGCTCACCATTCCCAACAGACAATTTGAATGCATATTCAGACCCTACTTTGGAAGTTAGAAAAGTGTAATGATTCAAATGTGGTTTGTGGCATGTTGGTGGTGGTGAACAATGGAGAATGACCCCAGTGGTATTCAATTTCTTAGCAGAAACACAAGTATATCGGTTCTCCATAAAGTTGCTCATGAATTAGCACAGAGCGAGAACATGAACTCAGATTTTGTGCCTTCTAAACTTTAACAGCAGTTTGACATACCTGGCAACCAGATGAGAAGAAAGCAAAGCATGGCTTGTAAGGAGATGGAAAAAGCTACAACACTTTCTCCTCTTGGAGAAGATTGCGGCGGTGGTGCCCGGGCTGGTAGTGATCTCTGCTCTTGAGTCTGCACAGCATAGCACGGAACAGTTCTGGGAGCCATCTGGGAGCCATGAGAGTGTCAGGGGAAGCTAGTATGGAAAATGTGGTGGTTGAACCTTTCCATACATTAATTTCTTATTGAACATTATTTTGTTTGCTGTCATGCAGCCTTGATGGCCACAGACTTTTCCCCTAGGACCTTGTGATGGGGGATCGTTCTCTGAGCTTGTAATTTTTTTCCCCACAGACATTTTATAACATTTCCCCATTTAATCTGGGGAAACTCAGCTAATGTGTAATAGGTACATCGCCAAAGAACTGTGGTGCTTCCTCACATTTGATGACTGTGAATAGAGTTCCTTAAACCCTATCCCTTAGTATCATTTGGCTGTTTGACAACTCCTCTCTCTCATGGGATGAGTAAATATCAGTCTGTTCCCAGGAAGATTAACCAGTAAAATGATTGAGGGGGAAGAAAAAAACCAACACAACAAACAACTTTTCAGCATGTTGCACTTTGACTGCCCTCCAGACTTCCCTTAGACTCTGTAGCCTTTATTTTTAAGGTGCTTTAATTCACCTACATTCATAAAATCCTGGTGTGTCTAAAAAATGTTGGGGTATTTTTCTCTCCAAAGCAGCTAATTTGAGGAAGGATTTAGCACTTTGAATAAAAATCTTTGGTCTTCTAAGGAAAGAAATGGGTAAAGACACAGTCAATCTTTGCCTGCAACAACATAGAATATATCTTGCTTGATTAAAGTCAAGCTCACTGCACTTGAACAGTAATGAAGTGTGGACCACCAGATAGGGATGAAAGCAATTCCTGTTCACTTCAACCTGTGAACTTCAGTGAAGTCAGATTTCCCCTCAGCATTCCTGGAAGGAGGGATTTACTTCATTTTAGTGATCAGAAACTTGTGCCATTTGTCTCAGCTGCTTTTTTAGACTATCTCTGCAGTCAGAGAGACTCTGCGTTCAGAAAATGCATGGCCTAGTCTTCAGGTGGGTTGAATTGCCCTTGGAAGGTGCTTCTCTCCCCACTGGCTGAAGGACTATAGTGCCAGGGCAAGGATGGAGGTTCAATCCCATGCTAGATGTTGGCACAATCTGCAGGGCTCTTTAGTTATGGGAAGAGAACTGGGGAGCAGCAAAGGCAGGGTGCCAAGGTGGCAGAGCTAAGCACAAGCCTCGCTATTGCTCCTCTTGTAGCCTTTTCAAGGGCTCTTTGGAGCATGTCTCCTCCACACTGAATGTTGCTTCTCCCTGTGTCACAGAGAGGCCCATATTGTCCACTTCTGCTGAGGGTACGCTGGCCTTTCTCTTCCTCCATGATCTGCTTTGCAAAAGGAGCTTGGGCAACACTGGTCCTCGGGCAGGGAGAGACTGTGACAGGTCTGAGGGACCTCTTGCACACAGAAACTTTTCAGTGACTTGGTCAACTCGATGTTGTCTCACCAGCCGGGTTTCTGCTCATATGGTCCATCCAAACTCTCCTGGGTGTTTAGAAATGTGAGTCTTGGGCAGCCACTTCACTTGGCTTCAAAATCCAGCCCACTGTTGCTGATACTAAGGAGACGTGAAGCACTAGCAAAGTGGAGGGCTTTGTTTTACAGACACTTGGCTTTCCTTTTGCACTTGCAGCAAAGACTCAGGATCCAGCCTTTTAAATTGAGTTTCTTAACTGCATTTCATTGTACATGAATTAAAATAGGCATCTCAAATACAGTGAAGTGATCGATAGCATCTGACTCTACAGGCTTCTGAGATCCAGTTAACATAAAAATTGCTCTACGTACACCAGCTAATGCCTGCCATTGGCACCAGCTGAGGACTCTTTACTTCATTACCTAAACATGATAATGGCATCCTCTCACTTCCCCAGTCATTTTATCCAAGGAATACAAAGATCTCTCCTGAGGTTAATGAGTTTATCAGCATGACACCTTCTGAGCAAGTTTGTCAAAATGTCAAATGAGGCATGGAGAACCTAAAAGATCTACCCACATTCACCCTGTGCAAACTGGGATTGAACTGGAAATGCCACCTGCCTTGTCCCTGGTTGTTAGGAGCTGCCTCACCTAAAGTAACACAGCTACACACAAAAGTATTTGCTCTTTGGGGTTTTTTGTTGTTTGTTTGCATTTGTTTGGTTGGTTGGTTTTTTGCGGGGGTAGTTGGGTTTGTTTGTTTTTATGGCAGTGCTACTGATGTTTAGAAGGATCGTTTTTCATCTACTCAGTCATGTCTTTTGCACTTGTAGCTAGCAAGTAGTTGGCACACTGGAACACCAAGCTGAGTCATTTCTTCTTAGGTTTCTTCTCAGGATGACACATGTAGTTTTGCTCCTGAAATGCATAAACCAACCTGGGACTCAAGGCAGTGCTGGGCTTTGAAATTAAAAGGGAGGAAAGAGAGGACATAGGCTTTCCCTTGGGATGTAAGCTTTGTGTCAGGTAGGAAACAATTTGTATGACTTCAGGAAATGCCCCAGTTTGAGAAAGGGAGGTTCAGGAGTTAAATCTGTACTTTTTGTCAGTTAAATGGAGCGTGCACATCTGGCTTTGTGAGAGGGTCAGGAACGTGGATGCTACCTCTCTAGTGCAACTGGTGGTTAAAACTGTACAGTCTAAACAAAACCTCTCATTAACCCAAGTGATTTCTTTCTGGTCACACCAAAGGTTTCCAGCTCAGGCTGGGAAAAAGCCCTGTACAACAGATGTAAACTTCTCCCTGCTCACTGCCTCTCCAGCAAGGGAAAGCCCTGTCTTATCTCAAGGCAAGATCAGGCACTCCTGAATCAGATACTTGTATAGCCTGCTCCTGCAAACCTCCAACAAGATTCCTAATCTTCTGAAGGCAACCTGTCCTATGGTACTTAACTGTGTTTCAGTTTAGTTTGGTGGCTTGGGACCAGATTAAAAGAAATTATAGGATATTGCATTTCAGAGAGCAGGTTTATGAGTGGTTTTACTCATTCATTTATTTCACACGGAAACAAGGCTCTATTGGCGATTCCAAACCATTGAGGTGTAAGGGTGCTTTCTCTGGGTACATGCATTTACCTTTATCAGAACATTAGAAAAAGTTGCATTGATATCCAAGTGATTATGACAAATAGAGGTATAAACTTTGTAAAGAGGTCTCTCCATGTCTGGTAATTTTCCACCAGCAGCTTCCTTGTCTGTACTGTGAACTTAAGCAAATTTGAGGTAATTTTAAAAATGGCTGTGTTTATTAAGAGGCTATCTAATGGTTTTTAAGATGTCTTTCATGCAATATATATTAATTTTGAAATGAAACAGTTATGTTGAGAAGGTAGCAAATGCCATTTAAGGAGAAAGGGGTGTTATTTACTTCAAGTAAATTACTTTTCACATTATTCGGCTGTATTACACAGTCAGTTAGACACCCAAAAAATAGGAAGTGTTTGCAAGAAAACTTCTTTACATTGAGTTAGACTGGGAGTTAATTATTGATTGGAAATACAGGAGGGAGACTGTGACCCCTCCAGGTGGGACATAAGCACCTGCAGGTCTGTATCTGTCATCAGGGATCCTCTCTGGAATGTGATGGTGGAGAGCCAAAGCCAAGTCTCTGCCCTGTCTCCTCCCTTCAGTAGGACAGTGAGGCCTGAGGAGCACAGATGACTTGTGGCTGTGCTGCCTAAAAATGCACAAACTCTCACCTGTGAAGATGAGATGGCAGACCCTTGGTGCCATCACAGTGACGGGACCAGCGCCTTTTTCATGGGATTTAGCCCCTCCTGAAATGGTTTAGGGTTACATCTACCCCTCTCTCAGGCTGAGCAAGGACATGAAGCAATTGGTTTCCCTTCAGCTTTGAGTCACTCTCTAGCCTGAGTGGTCTGTATTTGGCTTTGACTGTAGACTCACAAAATGCAAATTTAACCCTTCCACATTTAAGGATGCAGTGTTCATTTAAATTAAGAGCTGTGCTCTCTTTGGAGCAAACTTTATGTTAGGAGGTGATGGATACCAATGCAGAAGGACCTGGAGAGGGCACTGACAGGGTGGTACCAGGATGCTGTCCCACACAGGTGTTGTCTTGCTGGTGAGGACCACCCCAATCCTGGTCCTCCTGACCACAGGAGCAGGTCTGGCATGTGAGGTATAGCCAGCACAGCTGGTTGGGCTTATTGACTTCATTTAGGCTGTGGTGAGGCACAGGAATGCACCACAGGGACCTCCAGACAGCACTGCTCACACAGTTTGCATGCCTTATGAAACCTTTTCCCATTTCTTGACCCGCCTTTTTATCACTGTTTCTCATCCCTGTTCTTCTCCCAAGTAAATGACCCAACCCTAGTCACTTTTGCCCTTGTTGGTTGCATCCCACAGGGGCAGATGGGCTTTGCAGGCAGACTAAATCTGGAAATGGTTTCAAGATGCCAGCTGAGGAATAAAGCATCACCATTTTTTGATGCATGATGCCAGACTTTGCTCACTTCAGTATTTGTCAAAGCATCTAGAAAATGACTCACTTTTTTTTCCTCTCTCCACAGAAGCCACTGTTGGACTGCATCCCTGTATCTAGTGTTGGCCAGATCTTTCACAAGATTGTTTACAGCTCATTTTTAGGCTTGTTTCATGCAGTGAATCCTTGTGTTATTTCAGACAGCAGCAGGTGAAGTACAGAAGAGAGGAAAAGATTAAAACTTCAGGGCTCGCACTCTGCTGCATTGTTGCTTAGCCACGCATGTGGTACAGCTAAAAATAACAGCTAATGGAATTGGAAGCCAAGAAGATCTGTTGATTTGTAATGGGTTTTTTCCTGGTTTATTGCTTGAGTGCCTTGCCCACTGAAATTTGGCATTGCAGCCGAACCGCCATTAGATAATCAAAGAATACTCTTCTCTCCCTTACTGTACAGGCTTCTGAATTTTCTTTGCAAGAGCCATCCTTTTCTAATATCATTCAGGCAAATTAGACAGATGACTTCTAAACTAATCAAAGCATTTCATTCTCTTCCAGTGATAGTTACAAGACAATGTGTACAGGCTAAGGACCAGTGTAAGAGATACACATTCTAATCTGACCTGGATCTAAGAACTTTACTCTTTATGGATTTATAGCTCTTTTTTGATTTGAGGTTGTATCATTGGCCTGCATCAAGAAACTTGGAGATAATAACTGTAGGTGTTCAGGCTTTCTTTCTTTCCAGATTCAGAATTAATCCTTAAGTCTGCTTTAGAAAAGGATTTGGTACTAGTAAAAGAAAAAAAAAAATGTAAGACTATTGATCTCTTTGCATATTTTTTAGTTTTAAAGGCACAGTAGATCATACACTGAGAAAGTAATATTTTATATGGTTTGTAGAAAATAAATCTGTTTTATCACTGCAATAAAAAGGAGCCAGATGTTTAGAGGAACATGTTCCATATGGAAGAGGCTTAAAATTGTGGAACTTGCTAAAACCATGCAAAGCTGCAATTATGGAGAAAACAGGAAGGCAGCTTCCTCCCTGAATATGCACCATTTCCCAAGGAGGAAGCAAGCCTTTTTTCTCTGCTCTTTGTTGATTTTGAAGCGGAGAGACAACTACTAAGTCATGACCATAAAAGGCTTATGTTGGCAGTGACATCAGTGGTAAAACCACCCTTCTTCCCTCCCCACAACAACTCTAACTACACTTTTGAGAGACTTCTGCTTCCCCTATAAAAGGGTGGAGGATGCATGGATTTCTTTGTTTTGTGGCCAGGACGCTATCTAATGTAGCGATATTGGCACTGTCACTTTTATGAACACATTTCCAGCTTTGCAGAAAGATGAGGTGCCTCCTAAATTTGCGTGAAACAAAACAAAGAACCTCCTTAATTAGCTAATTTGATTTTGCTTTATGACCCAAACCCACTGCGCTGAGATGTGGCCCGCTACGTTCCCAAGCATGCCTTGCCGCCTGCTCATCTAGGTGGAAGTGTGCTGGCTGACTTTAACTCACAGAGCACCCACCACAAGTTTATTGCTTAAAATGCTGTTTAGGAGGAACAACATGGCACTGTACTATGGAGTGCCTATGATAGCATTTACTTTTTAAGGGGGGTTGAAAGCGGCCTACGTGCTGCTAGAGGAGAGCAGTGGTGATTTCTTGCTTTCAGAGGACCTGCAGGCTCTTCTGCTGAACACTCCTGAGTGAGGCTGGATGCTGATGCTGTCAGCAGCTAGTATTTTATCCAAAAGCCCACCGCCTTTTGCTCCAGTGCCTAGGCTAATTCCATGAGAAACTGAGGCTTTGAATTCCCAAAGGGCACTGAACTCGTCATTATGCTGTGCTGGGTGCTGTAACATGGGCAGTGCTGGATCTTCACCTTACCTGTAAAATCAGGCTCTTCTTAGCATAATCTGCTGTTATATAATTTGGAAGTGCCATAGGTAGGTGTGAGAAGAAAAGGAAACCCATTAAATCCTTACTCTGTAAACTGGAGTTGAATCTTGCATTTAAAAGCATGCCATGGAGCATTTGATTTCATTGTAGTTACATATTTTGAGCACACAAAGGAGGCAAAATATGACTTAAAGTTGATCTTTGTGCAAATACATCCCAGGGAGCCAGTAAAAAAAATCCCAAATTTGTTGTGCTGCAGCTACCTTTGGTCTTTGGTTTTCTCTATATATTTCTAACTTTGGGGACTTTACCCTTTGCCTTGTGAATACTTGCATTACCCCTCCATTTCCTCTACGACATTCTTGCTGTGCAGTTCTGACTACTGTGTTTGGAAGAGGGAATATATTCCCACTTTTAACCTATGCAGTGGATATCTTCCCTTGTGGTGGATTCTCTCATCTTAGTTCTAGGCACTGCTTGTTCTTGATTACATGTTTTATTTCTAACCATTTTTTACCTGACACCTTGATGGGTGTGTTCCTGAGTGCTATAGGGACCACCTTGCAAACTGGTGACCATAAAGTGTATGTGACGTTATAGCAGAGATGGGAAGATGGATGAAAGTAAAACTTGATGCTCACGCTTGAGAAGGTGTAAGTGGCTTTTTGAATCATGCAGTCATGAGGCAAAGTGTCATTTCATTAGTCACCACCAGCAGCATTTGATTTCTTCTGTCCTCCACCTGGGGCACCTGCTGGTCTCTCCTGAGGACACCAGTGAACTGAAATCTTTGGGGTCAGTGTAGGAGGATTTGGGCAATGATAAACCAGAAGATCAAATCAGGTGATTCAAGAGTCGTCTTTATAATCACCAGTACTTTCAGGAAAGGGTGGTGTGGTTGTGGAAAGGGGACAATGTGAAGAATCATCAACCGCAGCTCAATTTAACTAAGAGCCTTTCTGTTTCTAGCTTGTTTTATCACACCAAACCAGCTACATTCATGGGATTTGGAGTATGTGCTGCTGCACTGCACTGGAAGTTCTGACAGTTCTTTTAGTACCTATTAACAGGCTTAAGAGATAGGCCAGCAAGGAACCAGGATGACATCCTCTGGAGCACAGGGCTTCAAAGCAAATGGATTCCCCCTCCCTCCTCCCCCTGTCCCCTCAAAGGGCAGCGCCTCGATGATTTTGGAGTTATAGATTTTGCAGCTGCAGTGGAAAAAAAAGTGCTGCAAGTTGTAAGGAAGCAAGAAGTATTTGTGAGATCAGAGCGGAGTGATTTATGAAACAGTGAACGCAAAAGATGTAGCAGCTTGAAATTCTCATGCACACATTTCTAGATGATAAAGTTTTTCGGCAGGGAAATAGTTTTTGAAATCCCCACCTTCTCTTCTTCCTCTGTGAGCTGACTCTCTGTACCGTGCAACAGAAGCAAAGGCCATGTGAACCCTTTTTCCCCTTACCCCATCATCTCTGCCTTTCTCAAATGCATATGGAAACATTATTTTCCCCTCTTCAGCATTTTCATTTTTTAATCTCTAATATAGAATGAACTATATAATTTTTATTCTTCATGTTATTTTCCAGTATTAACATAAATTCATTCCTTCAAGGATATCTTTCATAGCCAGTGGTAGAAAGAAAGACACAATTTTGAGCTAGTGTTGCTGGGGTTTTTTATAAATTCTGTCTTGCGTATCTGGTGGCTGCACTAGAAATTTTGCCTCTTTTATAAGCTAAAGGTTTGCCAATATTAGTGTATACACGTAAGACAGAATGAGTTAAAGTACCAGTCACAATTGTTATTTAAATCAGCAAGTAAAAACCTTTAATTTAAATACTCTTTTTTAAGTCTTGGTTTGCTTTGTGTAATTTAGGTATTTCCCAAATGAAAAATTGAAGTCATTGTTTCACAACAGCTAAAATACATTGAAGCTAAAAATGGATTTTACGCTAAAACGGAGGGGGTTTTGACAATTTAGAGGACATATAATACACGCACATTGAAGCTATAGAATACTTTACCACATATATATTCAGATTTCAATACTACCTATAAGAGATAACACCATGAAATAAAGCCATTTTTATTATTGACCTTTTTTTGGTAATTTGTATCAAATGGTACATTCACAGAGTCAGAATACAAAAATACATTTAGAACGCCTTAATTGCTTTCCTGTTATTAAGGGAATATGATGAGTACTTCAAGAATACCTATGTCAAAACCAAACTATTTTTAAAAAAAGTATTTAATGTATTAAATTATAGAAAACATTTCTTTAGGGATGGGACTGGACAGATTATTTCAGGCCATCTTGTCCTTCAGTTTTGAACTCGTGGGTGAAAATATCTTATATATAGTTTTTATTCCTAAACTAGAGAGGGAAAATTGGTTTGCTGGGGTTTTTTTATTTCTCAAGTGGTGTCTTAGGATTGAGTGAAGTAATTACTGCACTGAACGACGCTGAAGGAACTGAGAGGAAGAAGTGCTTTCTGCACCTGCAGAACAAGTTGCAGCTGTCAAGTGCTGGTTTATCACTTCAGCAAATTCTTGTTCCAGGTGCTCAGCAAGTGACTTCCCCAAAGCCTGTTGTTTTACTTTCTTAAAACTTCAGTAACAGCATGCACTGCCTGAATGCTGTTTGTGTTTAATTTAAATTATAGAAATAGATTGCTTCAGTCTCACATAAAAGATTTCAAGATTTTAAATGTGACATAAACATGTTTATTCTTAAAGAAAAACACACTGTATTGAAATTGGATTAAAAAAGCAACGCTATTTGAATAAAGTGAGCGATAAAGGTACAAAAATCCCCAATAACCAACACATTCCCTTTAAAAAACAGAATGAAATAACATTTTTCTTGAAAGTATTTTTTAGAATGTAGTCCTTTTCAGCTTAAGTCAATAGAAGGAATGTGTGAGTTACTGAATAATTTTGTATCTCCTTTATTCAGTTTATTAATACATTATTAAAATTTTAAATCCATTTTTAAATACCCAGAGGCCTCTTGGCTATGATTTCTAGAAAAAAATGGGAAAATAAATTAAAATACTCTTATTTTGAGGAAATATATTGAGGAAATTCAGATGATAGTTTGAAGAACGTTATCCTCACTACGTGTGCTGAAAGTGAGCCCTGATTTCAGATTTTTCAGGTTTTTTTCTTGTCAGAAGTCATGAACTCATCTGACTACAACGACATCCTGCACACAAGGAAGCTTGCTACCCCAGGAGGTAGCAAGAAAAGTCTGTCTAACCCGGTCCCAATGTCTAGTTGTGACTAGGAGTGAATATTTAGACCAGAGCGCAGGAAATCAGATGATGATTCCCTTGTGAACATTGCCAGTTTGCAGTAGTCACCAAGGTAGCGAGACCACCTGTGGGCACCACCAAGTCAGTCCTCTGTGAACCTGTCCTCTTTTTGAACTCACTTCTTCTTTTGGTGGTGAGTTCCCATTCAGCTCTGCACACAATTCAGCTCGTGACCAAGATGGTTTAAATGGTGTAAAATGAACATTATAAATATCTGCTTTTCACAATGTCATTGAGAGCTTTTTGGATGCCACTGAAAAATTTGCATTAATTTTGAAGGAAACCATAATACACAATCTGAGAAGGGCATTTGACTGGGAAGACAGGTATGTAACTACTTCAGCAAGCTCTGGTCACTTTGAGATTGTCGTGTAGGTGATGCCCTTCTCTGAGTCTGGCTGGCAACTTTCCAGCATTATAGCAGCCTTCAGAAGCACTAATTGGCATGTGGAGCACAGAGTGTGCTTTCAGAAGGACTGAAGGGTGAATTTCCCACTTTGTCATGTATGAAAGAATTATGGTGAGCAAACTCTTATTCCCCAGTGCTGTGAAACACACAGACTACAGAGCAGCTCAAAGCACAGAGTTTTGGACTGCAGTCTGTAATTTCCTAAAATCTGAACCTTAACCAGAGCTTTTGGTTTAGTTTTACACTCGAAGTGTGGGTCTCTTGCTCCAAGTACTGTCAACACCCAACCCAGTAAGCAAAGGCAGCAAGGAATTAGGAATCACCCAGCATTTGTAGCACAGTTAATTACTTGTATAACATATAACAACTTCCTGAGATCTAGTGAGAAGGCCAAGAGCAGTGACGACGGCAAGGCTCCCTGTAAATCTGGCTGAGTGGAGGAATGCATTCTCTCCCTCAGATTGCTGGAGCAAGCAGAATTTTATCTGAACTGACAGACAAGATAAAACCAAAGCAAGTGGAGATGCAAAAACTATATTTGATCACATTTTCTAAAGCACCTGAGGAGGCAACCTGCAGTCCTGGCTCTCCAGCCGTCTGATAGGAGACCTCTTTGGAGACAGCCTGTGGCCCTTGCAGTGAAACCAGGGGATCAGCAGTAGAGTGGGGACTGATGTGTGCCTAGGCTTTATCTATGTGCATTGTCAGGAGGGGCCATGATGGTCATTCACAAGGGCTTGGAAGCCCTCCTAGAGCATCAGCTGTGACCTCTGAGACTCCAGCCTCTCACTAAAGTGAAATTATCCAAGTGTTCTAAAACTCCTGGAAGGGATGAGAAGGCCATCGGTCAGGCAGGTGAGCACACAGTCATATAAGCATCATTGCACTGGAAGACGAGGCTCAAGAAGTGGTTTTTGGATGTCCTTGACTTAGATGCACCAACTGCATGTGCATGAGGACTAGCAGGAGTAAATTTAAAGAAACTAACTAACTAAAAAAAAAAAAAAAATTGCCAGCTAATGTAAGAGTGAAAGGTGAGACTAATTATCCTTGTACAAAAAGTCCCAGGTACTCACAGGAAAAGACAGAGCACAAAGGAAGATCAGTCTCAGGAAAAGGGAGTACATTTTGTTAAAGAATCACTGTTCTTTCTGCTGAAAGGTAGAATGTATTTTTCCAAAGAGTCCAATAATTTGCTTTTGCTGTTATATAGCAGTGAACATTGGGAGTTGGTGTTGGCCAGCTGAAGTCTGAAGGCCATTTTTTTTTAGCAGCTAAGGAAAATAAGTTTTACAGTCCAGGAACAGCTCAACAGTTCCTTCTCTGAAGCATAAAACATTCACAGGAATCAGTGGGGGTCCTGGCTGAGAAAGGAGCGGAATTCGTGGTTGAGCTTGTAGCCCCATGCAACACTCTGGCTTGTAAAGTGCTGCAGATCTGTGGTTGGGCAGGCAAGGCCATGGATGGACTTCATGGATCACATACAGATCTTGAACCATGGGATGTGGTGGTCTGTACGGACTGATGCTGTTGCACTTGGTCTGGACATGCATTCCCACACTGCTACCCCATAGATCTGTCCACTGAAGAGCACTGACTGATGCAAGAGCTGAGAGGTGGCCAACAGACTCAAAAATTATTTACCATGCATGCCTGCTTGTGAAGGGACGCCCAGATTTCAGGCACAGCCACAGGAGCTTGCACACTGACCCAACAGAGCTTGAAGAGCAAATCTACCCACTGCCTGCATGAGGAGGGGATGGAGTCCAACTCACATGCTGCTCTTGGCATCAAGCCTGCTTACGGGGAGCAATGAGAACTCCCTCCACCTTTAACATCAGACAACCAATAAAAGGCAGTGAATGTTGATTTGGAAAGGAGAAAGGAAACTAAAGAAAAGACAGACTGACAGTGAACACTGAGGGGGCTCACTGGGGCTTAGGGAGAGGAATTGCCCCAGCTTTTAGAGAGATGGAGGTAATTTCATGGTACCAAAAGGCACCATGGGAACCCCTACACGGTGCACACTGTAGGATGCAAGGATGTGGCTGGATTCCAAAAGGAGTTTGCTTTGCGGCTGTCGATGCAGTCCCTTGATTCACGACTCGGTTTTGTTTCTCTCTCGACTTGTTGTTTGAAACACATGTGCAAACTGGCCAGAGTTTTGCTTTTCGTACTGTTCAAGGATGATAGGAGCACAAAGCGCTGTCTCATGAGTTTTGTTGAACTGATTCCCTTCCAGAAATTTGCTCACATCTGATTTTGTTTCCTCTGCCCACTCTCTGTAGACACTGAGTTTCCAGTGTCATTTGCCTCCTACACAAGCTCATTAACCCATTTCCCTCCACCTCCGATCCTACAATGCCCATTTTATCCAATTAATGGTAGGAAATAAGTGGGGGTTTTATGACAAGGGTGTGAAGTTCCGTCTGACACTTTGCATCTTTCCAAAGAACAATGCTTTCTCAATAATTATGTTCAGATGACCATTAAGTTGGTGCTGCCACAGTTCTCCCTTCAGTTTTAATGAATATAATAAACAGGAATGAACTTCTGCTATCTGCAGCTGCTGCCATTGTCTGTGAACTGCACGTTGCTTCGGAGAAGTTTATTTTAGCTTTAAACCTCTTTCAAACAATGTGCAAGAGAGTGAAAAAAAAAAAAAAGTTGGTGCGTTTTTGTCAGCTCTTGCCTTTCCCAGATGTTTTTGGCATGAGAAATGCTGTAGGACAATTAAAAAGAAGATTCATTTTCAGAAGCATTTGAGAAGCAAGACTACAGTGAAGTCCCAGGGCTCTGAGAGTGCTCAGAAATTCATCAGCTCTGGGGTGCAAAGTCTCTCCCTGGTCGTATGAACATCCAAATCCCAGAATGGGAGAGTATTGAGGTAATGGAGAGCAGGTTTTTCAATCATATTCAGATAAGGAGAAAATCCTGGCCTGACGATATCCTTGTTTGGGAAAAATCTCTTAAGCTTTTTTAGAGTATCAGTCTACCCCAGTAATGCTTTGCACCTAGGACCCTTTAAGCAGGAGTTTCAGAGAATTTTATAATAATTTCCAGCTGAAACCTATGAGAGACAAAGACCCCAAGAGTCATGGTACACGGTCCTTGCTCTTAGCACTAACATTTAACTGACAACATTACAAATGGAGAAATATTTATTCTCATCTCATCAGAACTGAATCCTTACTCTGTGTATTTTGACCTTTGGGGGTTTTATTATTAAGTATTCATACAGAACCATTGCTGCATATGCTACCTTTAGTCACCATAGCTGAGTTAAATTGCTCTTCCCTAAATATTTTATTTCAGATGCTGGTATCTGTGGGAGTTCTGAAAAGTTCTGAACACTGGAAACATTTTGTTTAAAATTATTGTTATTGTTTTGTGCATACAGCTTTTACAGCATTGTGATTAAGGTTGTGTCAGCAAGTAACATTTAAAAGCCAAGTTTAGGGTCTTATAACTCGCTGAAGAAATTCACTTGGGGCTAAAAGTTGGCTTTGCAAGCAGTTCTGTAGGAGTTAGCCAATATCTTTGAATTTTTTGGCTTCTTTTGGCTTTGAGTCACAATGTGACTGAAACATGAGTTTCTTATTTTCTCTCTTTAAAAACTGATCTGTTGTCTTCCCATCCTAATGTAAGGTAGCCCCAACTGTTAATGCTTGACCTAAAAATAGTTATATGTTTCTTATTCAGGGGCAGAAAATTGGTGAATTGCAGCCAGGTTAACTGAATAACCAAATCCATATTGTGCACTGTTATTTAGTCCTGTCTCTCATGAAGGTGGCTGACACATCTCGTTGCTTGACTGTTTGTAATACCATTTCTGCAGGACTGACCATGAACACTGTAAGGTGCTTTGAGATTTAATAATTCCCTGGAGGGGAAACATACGTGCATATTGTTATTTGTCTTGTACATGCATGACAGATAAAAATCCAAATGGTTTCACCTCCAAATGAAAATCTTAGGTGATGGCTTGCTATTATTTGGTTGATTTGCACAGTTGGTGGTTTTGGGTTTTTTTCCCCACTTTTATGTATAATGGCTTAAAACTCTCTGAAGCCTCTTTCCTCTGAGGCTTTTCAAGGGTTATATTAAGGCTTGCAACAGCAAGGTTCTCAAATCATCAATCTTTATGAAACACATGCCAGTGTTATACCGTGAGCAGGTAGCTGTTTGCTGTCATGCTGTGTGCATTATTGTAGGTCTGTCCATACATCCAAGTTACCATTGTGTTTTTGTCACTTGGAAACCTCAGGCCTTTTTTGTTTAGCACTATCATGAAAGCAGGTACTGATTAGGAATACATAAAGTTACTTAATTTCCCTTCATGGGGGTGTTTGAAATTTCTTTGTATTTTAATGAGAATACTTCAGAGGAGTATTCAGTCTTCCTGTGGTTACAAGGAGATTTCAGATTTACCCAAAAAACCCTGCAGCATCCTCTGCCAGCTTCTACAGTTCTTTTTCTTACGGCCCTCGGACTCACCCCCACCCCTGCTATGGCAATAGGCTTGGGTTTGAACAGTCTCCTTTTCAGGAAACCACCCGCCATGTGCTCAGGAAACTGAGGACACACCCTCAGTTGTGGCTGTTCTTCAATAGGATCCCATGAAAATTGCTTTTGGTTAATGTGATTTCTGTGATAGTTATCTTAAGGACTCCTACTTATCACGGGCCAAGGTTTTAGTGATCCAAAGTGGAAGCCTGGCATTGGGAAGAAGTCTCTTGAGGGAAGAGGTTGTCTTTAGGGAACAACTCGTCTTTAAGTAGAGGTGGGAAGGAGATTTGGAGGACATGGCCAGAGGAGGGGATTAGGAAGTCTGCACTTCCCGAAGAGGAAGATGCCAGGGAAGCTGCTGCAGAAGGAGGTGCTCACTTGGGCCTTCACAAACAGCTCCAGAAGTTTTAGTCTGTAGTGAGATCGGATGAGGTTTCAGCAGTTGTTAAGCCCCAGAGAGAATGCTTTCTGCTGCTTTCAGATTTTACTTAAATGAAAATACATCTTAAAGATTAAAAACCTTTATGCTCTAGTACTATCTATGACATTAAACCCCAGCATTCTAGAAATGATGACCTGTCCTGCCTTCCCCAGCTCCATTTGCTGACATTGTTGGTAGACATATCCCCAATCCTCTCTTCCCAAGCTGAAGAACACCAGTGTCCTTCCTTTCTATCCACTTCATTGCCCTTTGTGTATAACCACATCTGTTCACTTGTCCTGTTCTGCCCGCAGCTTCCTCCATGTGTGGGGTGAGGAAATGGCTTCATGGATTAGAGAAATGTCACCTTTCAAAAGTAATCCATGACCCTGTGCTGGCTGTTCAGCTGGGGGTTTCACGCAACACCACTCCTTGCACTGGAGGGAGGGACTTAACACGGGCAGAGTACAGAGAGCATACATTGCTCTCTGTTCCACCAAGCTTCAGGTCACCATAATCATTGCTGGCATTTTGCAGGCCACGGGCATACTCCCAATTTAGCATGCACAGGTTCCCCTGGGAGGCAGCAGGGCAGCACATGGTGTCTGTGAAAAGAGGGGAACATCAAACACGTGGAGGTTGCCACCATAACTTCTTCGTTCTCTGACACCGTGGGGGAGGAAGAGCTGCCTCTCGGAGCTAGGAAAGACAAAACTGTGGAGTGACCTGGTAGGCTCATGCCCATCACTTTCAGCCTGGGCACCACAGCTCTTACCTCAGCACCAGGGAAGGGTGTGGAGCTGGCCCAGGTGTTGGTGCAGGGGGTTGAGAGGGACTGGCTGAGGTAGCTTATGAAAGCTTAAATTCGTCCTGTGCTGTTTGGTGAAACGTTTACCCGTGGCTGTTTCCTGGGCTTTTAAGAGAAGGCAGGCAGCAGTATTTGGTACCCACTAATTAAATGCAGTTTGAACTGTGTTGTTTGTGGTAATGTAGTGAAAATATGGCCCCTGCTGTGACATCTGCAGCCAGACAAGTGACACCACCCAGCCTCTGGTCAAAGCCATGTTTTCAATTCAGCAAATAACAGCTAAAACACTGTAAAGACCTCAGAAAGACAGAGACGAATGAAAGAAGAATTCCTATTATATCCATAAGATGTTAAACAGGGCTGAAAAATGCATTTTTTCTTTTTTCCAGAAAGGTGCTTTATGGACATTAAATATTCTTGGGGATTTCCTTATATTATGTTTTTTGAGAGAAAAGATTTTGCTATTCTGTTGAGTAGTTCCAATGTTTACAAAGGGAAAATAAACTTCCTCATAGAAATTAGAAGATCTAAAGATTTGGAAGTCATTTATTTTGTGATATATGAGGTCTTCTTCCTAATGTACATGTTGCTTAATTAAAAAAGCCAGCATAAGCCTTGCACATAACTAAAATGTTAGAAAATGTAACTGAGGCTCACAAGTTAAGTTTTAATTTTTTCTAGAGGCAATGGTGCCACCTCCAAAAGCATAGCTGAGGGGATCTCAGGTTCCTACACTCCCAAAATGGAGGGCAATGCTGAGAAGAATAGAGAATTAATGAATGTTGCAAAAATATCAGAGGAAGTGGAATGACCTTCCCCACTGCTCAAGCTTAGATGAGTTTCTCCATGAGGGTTTAGAACTGTAAAACAGCTGTAGATGTCTGGCTGAGAATGGTAATGCAACCAGGTGGAAGCCATGCCATGTAGTGAAATCATACATTCGGTAAATGGGAGATCTATAAATAGTTTTTTAAGGCCTAAGAATTATTAAAGGAGAACCTATACCTGGATATGTGCTCCTTCAACAGCTCCAGCTGCTCAATAGCTTGTTTTGGACTACAGCACAGAACCAGAGGCAGTACGTTTTACAGATGTGCTTTCACCCTTTGCAAACACGCTACCAGAGGTCATTGAAGAATGTTGCCAGCATACAGCCAGGATGCTGTGTGTTGTAGGTTTCCATATATGCTGCTGCCAAGACAAGACACTCAGTCTGCTGGCTTACAGCATAACTACCTC
This sequence comes from Oriolus oriolus, assembly GCA_013400235.1. Taxonomy (NCBI): domain Eukaryota; kingdom Metazoa; phylum Chordata; class Aves; order Passeriformes; family Corvidae; genus Oriolus; species Oriolus oriolus. Next base: position 465,190 of record VXBT01005709.1, on the reverse strand, counting down.
CCAGGTTCATCCACGGGGGTCTGTGCTCCTCAGTGTGCTGGCAAGGTGAGAGCTGCCACAGAAATGCCTGTCGCCCAGTCAGCTAACAGGCTGCCCACTTTTCCTAATGTTAACGTTAACGTCCCTCTCTCCCACCCAGAGTATGATGAGGGGCAGAGCAGCGGTGCTGTCTCGCAGCCGCTCTGGTGGAGCGCGTTCCAGCATTGTTCGGTGCTGAAAGCTGCCTCCAATTAGCCCAGCTGCACCTCCTTATTAGGAGCGAAGAGCCAGCTGCCAGTCAACGTGATGCTAACCACAGCATCCCGCCTGCCACCAGCCAGAGAATTTGGTGTGTCCTGGCCACATCGGCTCCGCAGCCAATTGGAACCCTCTTCCACCAGATTTAACCTCCTCCTACAGTCTACATCTGCAATGAGGTTTAATTTCCTAAAGGTGTGGAGAGCTGCTAGGATTTAAGAAGTCTTCAGCCAAATGTTGTTGATGCCAAGGGGTTCTAGGTGCCAGCTGGCACGGAGCTTTTGTAAAGACCCAGTCTGAAGGAGCCAGTGCACTCCAGACTAGAAGAGTAAAGCACCTCTTAGGGTGCAGTTGCCTATTTACATTGCAGACTCCCAGGCCTTTTTGAAGCCTGATCCTACGTGCCTGATGGATATCATTCATGACACCTGTCTGACCTACCAGAAATGGTGGGAGAGCAGCAAAGCTGGGCACGGTCACCCTCTGAGCCATTCAGGCTAAACCCAACCTGGGCTGTGTACCTGCACCACCAGCTCCCTGCCCTTACATTAGTGTCAAATGAAGTCCAGGGTGGCTGAACATGCTGTGCTGAGCAGGGAGCAGGGGCTGGTTGTAGGGCAGGCACACCAGTGGTGCTCCAGAGCCTCAGCCATTGACTCAGGGGCTCTGCACACAGCTGGCTGTGTTCTATTACCCCTGAACAAATTATCAGAGTTATGAGTCAAAGCTGGAAGGTCCTTTTGCAAACAGAACCTCAGCTCCTGCAGCACTCCATAGCTTACTCCATAGTGTAATGTTAAACTCAGGCTGCTTGGCTGGGTCTCACAAAAGGGGCCTTACTCCCCTTGCACATGAGCTGGCTTCCTCACAGAGCATGGCGAGCAGGGATGCTCCCATCAAGCAAGCACCGACAGCTCCCTCACTGGAAAACTCATCTGAAAGCAAGAGCAAAATGCTGCTGGCGGGCACTGCTGGAGAAATAGCCCAGTTGTGCAGCTCCACTCAGCATTGGCTGGACCCTTTCAAGGAAATAAATGTTAGCAGCAGCATTCAGCCTTATGGGTTCCTTACCTAGAAAGGTCCTGCCACAAGACTGTCCCATAGTCTGGCTTTATCTTCTGCAAGAGCCATGCTAAGTTCCTGGAGAGGTGCTCAGGAGTTCAGTATTCAGGCAGGGCTCAGCATCCAAATCTACAGCAAGCTGGAAAGCACATGAAACCAAATTACTCAGATTTTCCCATCTGTGCACATGTGCTTAGCTGGTTTTAAATTATCAGTGTAAAGGCCTAGTAGCTTCGTAATGTACACACAGAACAATTCCCACAGATTTTTCCTTTCTTTTTCCTTTTTTTTTTAGTTTTTTTTTTTTTTTTATTGAAGCCAGCTGAGTAAATTCATAGGAAGTTGTAACAGGACAAGTGAAATGTATACCCACATTCCCTGGGAATCCAAATGCCTTTAACACATACTGTATTTCATGTGAAATTTATTTTAGAAGACACCAGAACAGCATAACTTTTTCATCACTGTGTTTTAAGGCTATCACTTTTGAATGAAATAAGGTAACAAGAAAAAAAAGAAAATGTGAGAATCCCAGAACTTGATACCCCTCTCCCACATTCTAAGAGAAGAGATTAACTTCTCCATTTTTCCGGGTCACTTTCAAATTTATAACTAATTACAGAACAGCTTTAAAATGCAGCCCCAATTTAAACTACTGTGAGTGAGAAGCAGCTGGAATGACACTTAACTGTGGGGTTGAGCGTTGTCTTGCACTTATTCTCTATTTTGTCTCAGAAGTTTTTGCAATCCCATGTAAGTTAAATGAAAACTGTTTCTGGTTGTGGCAGGAAAGTGATACCTGAGCACCACATGAGCAGGGGCCATGCAGGTGGCTGGGAGAGCCCTCCAATAACCTGTGGGATGGTGAAGCTGCTGAAGAACAATGTCCATGGCGATTCCTTGGGCTGAGCAGACCTGTTGTTGGTCCCAGCAGACATGTCCATCTGTGTGGTCACACTGGTGAGCAGCCAGGTGGTCAGCAGCAGCTTGCCAGTCCCAGCATTGGAGAGGCAATCATACCAGGGCATCCTTCACCCAATTCCTACCCTGGCTTCACTGCCTTTTATATTTAGCCTTATAAAAATCTGTGAGCCAGACCTCCAGCTCGCTTGAGCCAGGGGCTGATTTGTGCTGTCTGAGAGATCTGAAGATCTCCACAGCCAGTTCCTCGTTTGTAAAATAAACTGAGCTGAGCTTAATGAGATTTTGTGTGATGACTTTGGTGAGCTCTGCATTGGATGCAGTAACATTTAGACTGCAGCAGTGAGGGCTGATGCAACTGGCCAGGCAACCCCTATGTGTAGAGGTGGGGCGGTGGTCCCTGATGGGAGAAACAACCAGAAAAAACAGCATCTCCTTGGGGCTGGCCTTGTCTGCTCCTACAGTTTGTGATGGGGAATAAATGGTCAAAAGGGCATGATCCTTCTCCTCTGGAAGTCAGTGTGATATCCTGCACCTGGATATGAGTCTGGGTTTTCCAGGAGCAAATACTTTTGGCATCTATTCTGAAATTAAATGATTTGTTACTCAGCTACATGATAGCTGCATAAATGTAGATGTCACTTAAAACTGCATGAGCTGCTTCTGCAATGTTTTGCCCATGAATTTGCTTGCTGCTGAGCTGTAAGGAATTCCCTGCTTGAATAAAGTCTACAGGGCTGGGCTTCAGGTGTTTGTTTGGTGGGATGACACATTCCCAAAAGTGCATGTACAACAGAGGTATTTGTCCCACTTCGTACAGGCAGCTGGACCTGCTTTTGCTGGGCTCCCAACCCCTTCCTCCACTAACTGGAGCAGGAATGAACTTTAGCAGAGCTGAGTTCAGGCTTCAAGCCCTGGATCTCTTCAGCAAACATAGCTTCAGTTAGCGTGTTCAGCAAACACAGATCTGACCCCTTCTCCCACACTTTGTCCTTCATCAATGCTGTTGCTTATTGTGAAGTCTGATTTTGAAATCACCCCTGACTTCCAAATGAGCTCAGTCCCAGCATGCTGACCATCACACACATCTAGCAAGGATTCCCTGCTGCCTTCTGAAAACAAATACACTTAAATGAAGGGGAGACGAAGCAATGACACAAAGGCTTTAACTTACAAAACTGTTTCTTTGCAGTAGTTGAGGTTCATTTCTGGAGGCTAAGATCCCTTGTTCGTGACTGCAGTTAAGAGTCCAAGTTGTGGGGATCTGTCCCACATATATATGCTCTAGTGTTCTATGGCTGTGAGTTTCCTCAGAGGCTTGGGGAATTGGTCCTTCCTCTTCCACAGAGGCTCCCGTGCTTTGGTTGTTCAGCAGAGTGTGGGGCCTCCCTGCACAGCCACGCTGATGGCCGTGCACAGAATAACACTTTGCTGTTCATTTAATTGTGAGTTTTGCTCACTTGGGCAAGTTGTGGTAGTCACTGGCATTGGCTGTGTTCCGTGTGTAAGGAAGGGATGAAGATGTGAACCAGGAGCAAGCCTTGCAGTAATCTGATTTTCCAGCGGCACCAATCGTCTGTTCTCTTTGGCTTTACCTGCATGACAACTCTTTGCACAATGCCCATGCCCTCTTCTTTCCACACTCACTACTGGCTGGGTTTGCAACACTATATTCCTGGCTCGAAGATCCATGTGGGACTTTCATCTTGAGTGAGGGAGCTCAGCACCAGGCCGGGTCAGAGGAAAACGCAGGAAATGGTGCTTTTCTGTTGGAATTTGCTGACTCAGCAAAGCTGAGCAGCCTCAAAGAGACACTTTGATTTCGACATGGCTCTGCTGGAATGTGGTGGACTCACTGCCTTCTCCCCTTTCATTCCTCCACTTAACCAGCAGAACTGACAGAACCAGCTCTCCTGGGCTATCTGAGGCCATGAATCCCAGCCGGCCCCACAGCCCAGCTTCAGCTCCTGGAGTGTTTTAAAAAGTGTAAACTTTGCTTCTAAATCCCTTATGAAAGTCCAAAGAGCGAAATCCTGCCTGAGGCTGCCCAGTCCCTCCCCACACCACGCAGGATGGGGCCTTTCCCCTCTGACACGTGGGCTTGGCCCAGCTTTCAGAGGCTTTGTGCCCTGGAGGGGCAGAGGTTTGGCAGGACTCGCACGCTGCTCAGCACCTCCGGCTCTCACACAGCTGAAGTGACAGCCCTAATCACACTGAGAGCCTGACGGGGGCCTAGACCTCCCCAAAGCGGGGCAACTGTAGGCACAATCAGGGGATGCCGGCTCCTTCCTTGCCCCACCTCTTCTCTTGCTGATTCCTCAGCCATCCTGGCAAACACTACTCCAGAGGTCTTTTTCCTCTCCACATGGAAATTGTGGTGGCTGCGGCCTCTCCCTGTTGGAAATAAGAAAAGTCTGGGTGTTGGGAGCACGTGCCCCTCCTGTCCTCTGCAAGGGAGCCCTGGATCTTGGAAGCAGTTCCTCTTCCCCACTGTCTCCCTAAGCAAGGGGAGACAATCAGGATCTTTCAGGAGCTGTAAAGGGGTCTAAATGACCTCAGTTTGGTGGTTATTGGCCCCTTTTTTTTTTTCCTCTTTTAAAGAGATCACCCATCACCCCAGTGTCTGAGTGTGCATCCTTGAGAGAAAGCATCTGGGGTGCCTGCTATCCCACCAAATACAAGTACCTGGTCATGTGCACCGCAGGAAAAGAGTACTGGATTTTGCTTTTAGAGATTTGCTTTTCATGCAGTACTTTCATCCCCTTGTCAAATGCTCAGAACTGAGAAGGTCACAGGGCTTATTATATTGGCTATATGCAGGCAGCATTCAGGCTTCCCAGCAGAGCTCTGTCAGTGCAGTTCAGGCCTGACCATAACTCCCCTGAGCTAAATCTGTCATTTACGCTTAGTTTTCTGTCCATGAAAAATATTTATTGGGGCTTGAGTTAAAGTTGCCAGATGAAGCCTTTGTCTGGTAGTTAAGGGAGCTTTCTAAGATGCAAACAGAGGTATTCATCCTAATACACTCATGGCATTCAATAAAATAAAATCTCTCCTAATACTGCAGAGGAGCTGAAATCCTCAGGTGCTCCTTGTCTAGCTTAATAACGTCGTCACTGAGTTTTCTTGGCTTGTCTTCTTGAAGTGAAACATGCCAAAATGCTAATGACAAGGGATTTTTAAAGAGTCAGTGATTTATTATGCTGGAAAATGGATGAGTGTGGAAGACAACAGTTTTGGAAAGCTTACACAGATTGCCAACCTCCCTCAAAGTTTTAGCTGAGACCTTGTAAAAATGGACTGTCAAGGTTATCAGCTCATGGACAATAAACAGTTGAGGAATGCAAGGTTTTGTGGGGAAGATACAGCTCTAAAATATTTGCTGGGAAGACACTGGAGGAGGTTAGGTTTGGAACCTTGCAAAGATAAGCAGCCATAGCAATATTTACTGTTTACATGTAACTACCATCCTTCTGTCTTTTACAAGGGAGGAATTATTTTGCAAGAATTTAAAATGAAAAGCTCATGCATAGATGGTTCTGATTAGGGACTCACAGAAAATGCTGCACATTTAAGGTTGCAGCCAAAATCTGATCCAAACCAAGATAGTCCAGTGTTTCTCCAAGGGTATTAATCTTTGGTGAACCTTGCTGGGGTGGTAAGTTGTTGCTGCCTCAGCCATCCACCCCACTGCCCTGGGGAGGTTGTCCTGCCTGGGAGACGAGTCTGCAGAAGGGAGGGTCTTCTCCCACTCCTGCCCCCAGTACCCTGACGAGGGTGAGCTCAGCCCACAGTAGCAGACCGTGAGGTAGCTGGCCAAGGCACTGGCCCACATGCCCCTCCATCAGCTGGTAGAGGGAAAGGATGGGATGCCAGCAAGATGCTTCTCTTGCACTACCCCAGCAAGATTCACCAGAGCCCATCTGCCAAAGCCATTGGTGCCTGAGGTTCACTGTACAAAAAGGATTACAGAGATTTCTACATTAAAACAATTTTATTTCAACACTTGTAAACCTACACTTTGTATATCAAACCCCCTTTAAGAACATACAGAGATTTGGGGTGTTTTTTCTCCTTTCTGTCTTTTGCTTTGTGACATGTTTGTTCTGAGATCACCTTCTAGACATCTTCTATTAAAATACATGTGACAAGCAGCAGATCCACTTTCACGCAGCTGTGCAGTATGTTATTTTTCGTGCTAATGCACTGTTACAATTCTACTGAGTGCAGTTATCTAGAGATCAAATTCGCCACATGTGCTCTGTGTTTTTTGGCTACCAGGTCAAGAGCAACAGGGAGAAGGAAACGATGCTTGTGTGTTAACTGTTCGTGTTGCCTTCATGAAACATGGGCTTAATTTTCAGGCAGTCGGAGGAACTTTTGCTTTGCCCCACCTGCCCTCTTGGTTTTTTGTTTTTTCTGTCAGCACAGCTGACTGCTTCATTGAGATTTAAGACCAAACAGACTGTTATTACATGAGACAGAGTCACTGTCTGCCACCAGGAGATGATTTAATGTTATGTGATACACAACCTTACTCTATGCCCCCCTACTGTTTTCCACACAAAAATCATTCTCCAACTTGCTTTGCTGTCAGGTTTCACCTAGGAGAAAATTTGAGTCACTGACTACAGCAATGACAGCAACCAGAAGTAATGATTAAAGACCTCCTTGTCATCATTGTGCCAGATCGTTGTGGGTGAAAGGGGCTTATGAAGACACATTCAAACCTTATTTACCCCAAGCCCAGCGGCTGAATTCTGCCTTAGATAAGATGCATGCAGTACACAGCAGGACCGCACACAGAAGTTGCTAACATAGCCTGAATCTCGAGCTGTGCCAATAAAACAAGGAGGAAATACTAGCTTTGGTGAAATGCTAGATAGCAGCACGGTTGGAGTTACACTTTCAGATTGCTCCTAGAAATGCAGAGGGAGCTTTTAGGGTTTCAAAAAGGACTCAAAGCAGTGCACTCAAAGCAGTGCAGCCTATCTCATACCAAATCTCTCTGACATCCACTGCTTTCTTTGCTGCTGTCCGAGCTAAAACCTAGCACTGTGTCTGATGTCCTTGCTCCATTGCAGGCTACCTACTTAGCTCATCTAAATATGAACTAAAGTTGCGCTTCATTAGAGTGAGAGATTTTGAAGTGTTATTCACCAGTTTTGGCCTTTAAAGTGGAATCATTTCTTCCCAGAGACTGTTCCATTGCCTTCTTCAAGGAAAAGGGCATCTGCAGACTGTCTCCACCCTCTGGAGAGAGATTTATCTTTTGCAGCTACCATTGCTCTGTTATTTCTTCAGGTACCAGGAGAGATCTTGCCTCTTTCTGCTTCCTTATTTTCTCATGGCCTCAGATTGATACACTAAAGCAGTGGAAACCATTTCCCAGACTTTTCTATGACTATGGATTGCTGAGTGCACGAGAAGATGCCTTTTCAGTTTACACTTGATAAAAAATCATGTCTCATCCATAAGTTAATTATTTGAGAATGTCACAATAATAAACTTTGACTTCTTAACCTTTTCCAGAAATGATGCCAAGACCAAATCCTGAGGCTGCTTTCTAGCTACTGATTAGTAGCTAGAAATCTGACCTTTTCTGTCTGTGTAGAAAACAGAGGCAGTGATGCAGCTCTCCATGCTGCTAAAGTCAGCTTGATTACAGCTCCATCTTTCTTTCCGAGCAACATTAGCCCTTGGGTGTTTTGGTCTGTCTCCCTTCTTTCCTTTTGAAGAAAGACACGGACCTGAGCTAGACTTGGAAAAACTTCAGAACATCACTACTGCTCACAAATTAGTTAAGCTTCATCTTTGCTTCTGCTCACTTTTTACTGGTTGCCTGCTCACTGCTGTTATGTCTGACCACCTTTGAGTAGTGTGTTGTGCAATGGGGACTGTCCCTTGGACACATGCTGTTTGTTCTGCCAGCCTCTTGCAGGAGAGCAACATCAGTACTTGAGAGCTCAGAAGGGAGTTTAATTACATGTTTGTTAAATGAACATGCCAACACATACCTTAAACACCCTTTCAAGGTAAGGCTGGGGAGTGGCATTCTGCCTGTGGAGCAGACAGTGGTGAGGTCTTTGATATTCAGTGATTGTTGGGGAGCTTTGTACCACCCCATGGACTAGACCCAGAGTACATGCTGTCTCCTGCCTGGATGTGTAAGGAACCATGTCTTGCAGAGGAATAAAGTTGTCAGAAGGACTCAGTTTCACCCCAAGACTCACATGCCATGTAAAACGGCTCTGCAGTGCAGAGCTGGCAGCAGCAACTGCACTGAAGAGCTTTGTTTATCACATTGTTGTGCTCTAATGATTACTCAGCCTCAAAATTATGTGTTCTTCAGGAGTGATGGGGTTTGGGACTGTCAGTCAAAATTTATAATAAGTGATGCTGTTTTTATCCCACTTCAGCTAATGCTAGTGAGGATGTTCCAAAAATGGTTGTTTGTCACCTATGTTTTACAGTTTAAAGGTGATCTCTTTAAGCTATTATCCCCCTGCCACTGTTGCAGAAACAGTGTCTTCTTTTTAAGATGTTTAGACTCACCTGCTTAGCACTGAGCTGATGACAGCCTTGTATTTGTTGCTGGAGGTTGCCTGGAAATTAACCCCTCCCTGTTTAGCTTGTAGTGTGCCTTGTCAAAGCCTCTTCTGGGAGGTGCTGAGATGATACAGTGGTGCTTGGTGGGCCTCTGCTGGGGAGGATGAAAGATCAGGGCTGTCTTGCCTAACATCAGCTATTTCTGTAGGCTGAGGTTTGCAAAAATCAAGGTGCTGACAGAGAAAGTCCTGATGAAATTCAGTGCAAAAATGAAAGCATCCCCCCCTTGCAGCTCTCTGCTGACTCTTGTCTCAGGATTACCAACCTTGGCTCAGCACTGGCAGGAGCCAGCCCTGGAGCCTCTGGCTCAGCCTCTGCCATGCACTGTTCAGCAGCTGCATAAGACCAGCTTTGCTCTGTCCTTTAGGCTGAATGCTCCTCCTGTGGTCCTGTCTGCAGCTTTGGGGCAGAGACAGTAGTTTGTGGCTGAGGACTAAGAAAAGCTGGTGGCTTTTCTTGAAACTCCTGCTGTCGTGTGCTGAGTGGCTGTGACTCAAATCCTCTTGGCTCTGGAATTGCGCTCAACTGCAGCTTGGGTAGCAGTGTGATCTCGCAGAGTGCTGAGCAGCAGCCCCTGACATCCGTGGAAACTTGTGGGGTTAGCATTTGTCTGCACGAAAGCAAAAGGGAACAGAGACCAATCTCTGAGTGCTGCAAATGTGAAATTACTCACCAGTTTTCAGAATGTAATTACTTCTCAGTTAATCAAGGCCCTTGAAAAGGCTCTGGACACGTTTTACAGGCATAGCTAGTGAAGTGATTTTTGTGTTAAAAACATTTATTTTGGTCCTTAACATGTTTAGATTTTGAGTAAACCCTTAGATGCTGTGCAAAATGACAGCAATTTATGGCAAACCTTTGGAATTAAGACCCAAACCAGTTTTGCTCTACAGGCATGATGGATTAATCACCATTGGGTTCTGCATATAAGCAAAAAGTCTTTTAAGTCAGTTCTGTGCTGCAGAGGAAGTCAGTGGAGCTTTGCCTGTAACGTGAGTAATGAATCTTGGCTGGGATGAGCATTTTGGAGCCACAGTTCTGCAAAAATTCAAATCCCTGAAGGAAGTACGGTAGCATGAAGACCTGCAAATAATGGATTACAGTAATCCCACCAGGAAGTGATAATGGCATGTATAAATATTTGCCTTAGTTGATTGCAAATTATATCCTCCTAAAAGATGTTTGTCACTGTCGTTAGCGTTTTCTAAATGCTTTACCAGCTGTTGGGTCATGCATAATGAGGACTCCATCTCTACCAAGCATGACCGAAGTGTCTGGATGAGATGGGACTGTTTTCTATGTGTTTTTATTCTACTGATTATCACATAATTATACAATAGTTTGGGTTGGAAGGGTCCTTAAAGATCATCTAGGTCCAACCCCTCTGCCACGGGCAGCACCACCTTCCACTAGACCAGACTGCTCAAAGTCCCGTCCAGCAAACCAAAAGCCTGTTGTGTCAGTCTGGAGTGTTTTTCTGAGCACCACAGAGTGTGCAAACCATGTGAGCATGGAGTGAAATTGTGGCCATACAGAAGTCTGCATCTAACCAGAAGATGAAATGAGATTGGGTTCATACGCAGAAGAGGGGGATTCTGTTGCCCCATGCACTACCACCTCGTTTTTAGTGGCCTTGGCTCTGCAGAGTCCTGGCTGAACATGGGGATGGCTCTGATGAGTGGGAACAACCTGTACCAGCAAAAAGCACTGGCAATTTCCCAATCAGAGTCCTTTCAAGCCTGGCTAACTCACAGCCTTTTACATCTTGCAGATTCCAAGAGGGATTAAGTCTTCATTGCCAGTCTAGTGAAGCAAGTTGAAACTTAGCTGAAGTTTTAAATCAAAAAAGAAAGATCCAACAGTCTTCAGCAGAGGCAGCAGACTAGGAGAGAATGGGATTTAGAACAGAAGCACAGCCAGAAATCAACGAAGCTTTTATGCCATCCCTCCTCATTTATCTATAAATCCCATTCTTTCAGCTATTTAGACCTTATCTCCACACAGAAGCTGAATTAGGTTTATTTTGTAAACCAATCTAGGAAAGCTAGTGCAAAGCCCTGTAGAGATACCCATATTTTGGTTTAAGAGTGGCTGCAGAGGGTAAGCTGGCACCTGAGACAAAACCTCAGTTAAAGTGGTACTGCTTGGGCTTATTTGCATGAAAGGTAGAATGAAATAACTAAAATGTGAATTTAAAGTGTTTGAGGTAAAACGTATTAAACCCATGGGTGGATGCTTTTATTCATACAGAAAGGAGCTTTTAGTTTGCTTGATTCAGTGTTAAAACAAGTTACAGTTACTTTATTTCAGAATTAAACCTTCCATATTAGTATTTCATGTCCTTTAACTAATCTACTTGAAATCCATATCTGTAATTTGGCTTTGTTTCCAGTGTATGCAAACCCTTTGTGTGTAGTCCAGTTCAGGTTTGCTGGAAAAGGAAGGCAGAAAAATATCCTCACTAAGCTGTGTGAAAATTAGTTATAAATTTTTCAGTAAAAGGAAGTATAAGCCCCAGGTAGCCCCAAAGCAGCAGTCAGCTGGGTTCTCTCAACCCTATCAGTTTATACCACTTGCAGATCAATCCCTTTGCCTGTGGTTTATATTGCTGCTTTTGCATTATTCCATGCTGGGGATGTGTTCCAAGCATCAGAAAAGCATTTCTGTTGTGCTAAGCATGCAGCATTTCTTGTCTTCTCCCACATTCAAGGGAAGTTGAGGGCAGATTTGCTGTCAAGGTAGCAACTCGTAACCTGCCTCATGCTCCTGAGAGGGCTGTATTTTTTCCTGCTCCCTCTCAGGCAGGAGCTGGGTCTGATTCCTGCTCAGAGCTGTTAATGGTTGCACCGGGGCTCTTCTGCTCGGCGAACTTTCGCTTTCACCAGGTTCTCAATGACAGGATGTGGTTTGCTGTGTAAATGTAAAGGAGAGAGGAGGATCTGGCCCTGTAGGCTTTCAACTCACTTCTAAAATACTCCAGGGTCTTTGGCTGTGCAGTTTATCTGGCTATTTTTGCTACTGTCATTTCTTAGTGTGGTGATGACTGAATGCTCATTCAGAACATTTCCTACTGCCTAGAAATTAACTTGCTAATTCAGGGGAACATACATTTACCGAAACATCCTCTCCAGGACAGTGACTATTGGAGGTACTACAGGAAAAGGTGCAAACAAACAAACTGAATAACCTTCAGGGCAGACAGTTATGAGTGAGCCTGCCAAACGTCCTTGTGTTGAACGCTTAAACACACACCCGCATTTATTCACATTGTAGTGCCACAGCAGAATTAAACCACTGGATCAGTAGCTATAGAAGATGCCACATTCAGAGATACAAGACTCTGATTCTCTTCTTCTTTAGAATTCAGAGGAGCAAGAATTAAAAGATAAGAAATAAAAGCTGGTTGAGAGGTGATTCAGGTGAGCATTTGGTGTTCTTGTTCTTGTGACAGGCATCAAACTTGTTTGAAGACCACAAATGAAAACTGATGCTGATATTCCTGATTTCTTTTCCCTCCTGTGGGCTGCAATTGTATGCCTGCATTTGCCTCAAGATTATCAGCACAAAAATGGGTATAATTTTAAAATCTCCAAAGCATGTAAAAATAGCCAGGTTTTGGCTTTCCTTACCTCTCTCCTTCACTGTTTTTCTCCATCTTGGGTTTTCATGCTCTGCTGTCTTTGTGGTACTCTGAGCACCTTAAGCCATGGCATTAACCCATGGCAGAGGTGACTGTTTTCCTCCTTGAGCAATTAGTTATTCTGGCTGTTCTGCATTTTTGGAGGTATGGTTTCACAGCTTGTGCTGCACCCTTATTGTGTGAAAGAGTAATGTGACAAAGCCTGGGACTTCAGAGTCATTCCAGAGAGCCCACTCCATAGAGGTGGTCTGTCCCACATGACATCCGGCATCTGGCTTAGACAGGCCTTACCTTTACCATGGACTCCTGCTGAACCTGTGGTGTTGACTTGCTGATCTCTTTAAAAGCTTGAAACACGTCCTTCCTTCCTTCCTTCCTTCCTTCCTTCCTTCCTTCCTTCCTTCCTTCCTTCCTTCCTTCCTCTCTCTTTCTTTCTATTTATTTCTCATTCCTGACTCCCACTGTGTCTGTCCACATGACATCTCTGACAACTTCTTGCTGTAGCAAATGTAGTCAGTCCTCTACATTTTTTTCAAATAGTGTAAAGGCAGTCTGAATTTGACTTCCAGTGCAGTGTAGATGGGTGCTGCAGAAAGTGTGAGCCTGATCTCCGTAGTGATCTGCACAAGTCTGATCTGAGGGAATGGATCTGGGCTCTTTCAAAGACTACAGTGAAGTTGTCATATAACATTGCAAGATACTTCCCTGACAAATGCTGCTGTTCGGATACAAAAACATCAGGAGAATCTGTCAAATCAAAGTTTATGCCCAAACCTTTGACAGGAGGGTATTGTCTCAGGGAAGAGCAGTGATAAAAGGTGTGTCTGGTCTTCAACAAAGCCCACAGTGGGAACATGCCGATTTGTCACTGTCTGTCCTGGTCTGTAGTGCACAGGTAGTCTAGGCATCTCCTTCCTGCTGCCTGTCCGTGGTGTATCACTCTTGAGGCATTGGGACAGATGCCCTGTTTCACCTCTGGAAAAATGGGAGATCACTTGTGTGGAGAGGAGGGGCTGATGTACAGGATCTGCAAAGTGGGTTTCATTTTCAGAGAGAACTTTCCCAGTTTCCCTAGTCCACCTGGACCTGGGGAGGGGGGAACTCCCATTGAGATCTGGGGAGGGATCAAAGAGCAGGGGTTTTGCCTGAGGGGAGCCGTGGGGCAGCCCTGCCGTGGGTGATCCAACACCTGTGCGTTCCCAGGGCTGGCAATCAAAGGCTGCATGGCCCCGAGCTGAGAGTGTCTACTTTTTGTTGTCAAACTTACAAGTTCAATTAGAATTGTGGGGTTTTGGTTCTCCTCATATTTTTCTATTGATAACTTTTTCATTCATCTCAGTCACATGGATCACGACATTTTCATCCGCTAATTGAATTCAAGTGATACAAATTTTATTGGGCAGGATTTGCAGGTGGTCTGCATCAGGATAAACCCATAGAGACAAGGAGCAGATCAGCCCCATCACATTTCTGAAAGGTCAGATGCTTTTGTATCACAAAGTAAAACCTAAAACAAAACCTTATTTCCCATTCCCCTAGCTTTAAACCAGTACACTTACACTGGAATCGCTTATTACTAAATCACCACACTGTCTTGAAGTTAGTAACGTGGATGTAAAACAGTTTTCTTCCCCATTGTTCTAAGTTTAATGATATCTTGGGCATTGTGATTTGAGCCAAAAAAAGCACTCATTTCATATATTCTTTAGTCAAAGCAAGTTTTCAACATCCTAGTCTTTATATTGCAATATTTTAATTATTGTTTACTTTATTTAATTGCTCTTTTCCTAAGTATACATCTTTTCTCTCCACTTCAAGGCTTTTGGAATTTTTCCAATCAGTCCAGTATCAAAGAACACTCACAGTCTTGTATTTAAACCTCTCATGCTTGTAAACTAAAACCTGTGCAAGCCCCAAGGCCAAGGCTTTGGCTGTATGTTGTTCATAGCTGATTTTTTTAATGTATATGCTAATTTTTTAAGGAAAAGGTCTGTTGCAAAAGTAAGAATCTTATCAGAAAGCTGATGTTTACATTTTCAGATTGGGATGGAAAGATAAAAAGTGAAAAATCTGAAGATGATAAATGAAATTTCTTCATCCTCTATTTTTCCCCTTTTTTCCCCCCTCTTTGTTCTTTTTTTCCCCATATCATCTCTATGAAAGGGATGTGAGAAAAAACACTATAAAGACCAAAAGCCTTTCTATTTCATGTTGAACAAAAAAAGAGCTTTGTTATTTTACTGAACATAAGGACATTTGGGAGATCATAGTTTCCTTTTGGAATTTTATTTATATATATCTATATATAGATATAGATATATAGATATATATATCTCAGAAAAATCATGATGGTGAGACACCCCCAAGTACTGAGGCACTTTAGTACTAATTGAAGCCTTTCTGTAATATTTTGCAGGATGTCTGTTGTTTGAAGAACTCAAGGCACTTTCCAGGAAGGTGATGTTTAAGACTATACCTGGTGGGGACGCACCACACTCAGTGAAGTCCATGAAGCAAGACAGAGAGGGTGGCATCACTGAGATGCTTGCACGAGTAGAAATGCAGTTGATCAGGTTATTAGCAAGGACTAGCAAGCGATGTGGTGGGACAGAGGGTTCTGTGGGTGCCAGGGACCCCAGTCTGTGTGTGTTATGTGTTGTTTTGCTTTGGACCAAGCCCTTGCAATTCTTGCAACTGCTGAGTCCTGTGCCGTGTGCTCTGGGATGGCCCTGCTTGAGCAGGGAGGTTGGACCAGATGACCCGCTGTGGTCCCCTCCAACCTGACCTATTCTGTGATCCCACGAAATCTCCTGCAGCTGCATGGGCTAAACCATGGCCTTCCATGCTGGGAAGGCAGAGCAGGACTGAGGGGTCTTCCGACCTGCCTGCTCCGTGCACCGAGCTCCCCGCTGTCTCCCCGGGGAAGAGCTTCCCCCATCCCATACCCACACTGACACTGCCCATCAGCCTCAATTCTTGCAGTTACACCTAATTGCAATATACCTGCCTAAGTTCTTGGTAGTTATACCTAAAATGGCAGTGGTCAGTGACAGACAGCTCTCAGGAGAAGCAAACCTTAGAGTCAGTTTTGGCAACAGTGTAGCACTGAGCAGAGCTTTGAAAGATGGCGTTGGTAATCTCTCGATAATGAACTTTCTCACGAGATTTTTAGCAACCTTTGTTTCTTGTCCCAGCTGGAAATGAGAACATTTTTTCTCTGGGTATTTTGTCACTCTCAGTTTCAGATAGCAAGTGGGAGAACATTTATTCTAACATCAGAGAGGTTGAAAAAAATAGTCTGGTAAACAGAATCCTGGAACAAAAGGGAAATTGAGGGGCTTTGGTTCTATTTAGACTCTTTCCCTTAGTACTCCACAGAAAGAAATCTGACAGTTGCAGAAATAAGAGGTGAAGAAAGCTGCCCAGGCTTTTGGGACATCTAACTATTCTCCTTGCTGGTTCAGTTATTCCTTGTAGTACCCTGTCTTTTATTTTGTCAGTCTACTTTTAAGCAACCCAAGTAATAAGTCTTCCACTTCTTCCCAGAGACACAAGAATAAAGCCAGTAGATCTCAGAGTTAACAATTTTTTCCTGATATCCAGAACATTTTTGTTTTCTTTTTTCCTTAGGACTTGGCCTCATGAACAAGTTATCCCAGCTGAGCTCAGCTCTGGTTGTAGCTTTGTGCTCCCTTGTAGCAGGCAAAAATTTCAGCCTGCTCCAACCTCTTTCAGGGCAGTTTAGTGCAAATGAGCTTTTGGGCTAAAAGTGCACAGGTAAAGAGTTTCCATGGCTCTGCTTACACACAGTAACTTGTCAAGTGATGTATGCCTCACATGTGTCCGAGTTTTTAAATCCATTTCTGATGTTCCCTGGTTTAACTGGTTGGCCCCGTTCTCTTCAACATCTTCATTAATGACTTGGATGCAAGACTCAAGGGAACTCTTAAGTTTGCTGACAACACTAAACTGGGAGGAGCTGTCAACTCCCTTGAGGGCAGAGAGACCCTGCAGAGAAACCTCAAAAAATCAGAGGACTGGGCAATCACTAGCCATATTAAGTTTAACAAGGGCAAGTTCTGGAGTCTGCACCTGGGACAGGGCAATCCTAGCTATGTGCATAGACTGGGGAATGAGATGCTGGAGAGCAGCGCTGCAGAAAGGGACCTGGGGGTCCTGGTTGATGCCGAGTTGAACATGAGCCAGCAGTGCCCTGGCAGCCAGGAGGGCCAAGCGTGTCCTGGGGGGCATCAGGCACAGCATCGCCAGCCGGGCAAGGGAGGGGATTGTCCCGCTCTGCTCTGAGCTGGGGCGGCCTCACCTCCAGTGGTGAGGACAGTTTTGGGTGCCACAGAATAAAAAAGACATTGAGCTGTTAGAGAGGATCCAAAGGAGGGCCACAAGGATGGTGAAGGGCCTTGAGGAGAAGCCACATGAGGAGTGGCTGAGGGCACTTGGTGTGTTCAGGCTGGAGGAGACTGAGGGGAGACCTCACTGCAGTTGCAGCTTCCTCGTGAGGGGAAGTGGAGGGGCAGGTACAGATCTCTTAACTCTTCTGACCAGTGACAGAACTCAAGGAAACAGCATGAAGCTGTGTCAGGAGAGGTTTAGGTTGGGTATCAGGAAAAGGTTTTTCATTCAGAGGGTGTCTGGGCACTGGAACAGGCTCCCCAGGGGAGTGGCCACAGCGCCAAGCCTGACAAAGTTCAAGAAGCGTTTGGACAATACTCTCAAGGGTGTGGTATGATTCTTGAGGATGGTCTCCTGCAGGTCTCCTGCAGGACTTGATCATCCTGTTTGGTCCCTTCCAACTCATCCTATTCTGTGATACTATGATTAAAACATCCCTGTAAATAATAACTCTGTTCCCAAGGCATTTATATTAGCTGGGCACTTTCATTGAGCATTCAGGCAGGCTGTGTATAGTTAACTCTTAATCCTTTCTCGTGCCTTGGTCCTTCTGTCTCCCTCATCTCTTTTGCTGTTGTCTTCTGAATTCCCTGCAGTTTCCCTGCTCATCTGGCTCTGGAGAGCACAGCACACTACTCCACATGCTCACATCATAGCCCTTTCTGAGCACATCATAAACAGCAGTTTAGTTTTAGGTATGAGCGCAGCTTTGAGTGAACTGAACAGTGCACTTTCCATACGCCTCATACCAGTTCTGCTGAGGGCAGCTGTTGATTTCCAGACCAATATATTGTGCATTGTTCTCCTAAGGTTTCCCCTTATCCTTTTAACAACTGTCCTTTTCAGGAACATACACATCTAGAACTCTGTTGTTGTGCCTCAGTTATCTACAGATCACATATGATCAATGAAAAGCTCCTCTCTTTGCCCTGCCCGCTCTGCAAGCCTAACCTGGGATCTCACAATGAAACTAGGATCTCTCTTTGGTTATACATGATTCCCAGGAATCCTGTTTCATCCTGAGTTCTATTATCAATACAATTAAGGTGAATTTGAGCTGCCGTGTAAAGTTTTCAAAAGAGCCTACATGACCTTAGAGGCTGGGGCTTATTTTCAAAAGTAACTTGGTGCATTCAGACACCCAAGTGAATTAATTCTCTATTAAATTGGTCCTCTCTTACAATTTAAATGCTTTTGAAAAGAGAATTTAGGGTTCCTTTGGCATTTCAGGCATTTCTGACAAGATTCCTAATGTTATTTAGGTGCAAGTATATCAGACCTCAGTTAGCACAGAAAAACTGGGAAGTACCAAGCTTAATTTTCGAACTAAAATTTGAGTTTAGGGCTGTAATGCCCAGAAAACTTATGCTGGAAAGTAAGACAATTCGAACCTGAAAATAGTGAGAATAAACATAGAACCCTTCATCCTTGGCTTAAATGTAGTCACAGACTAAGCAACCAGACACACTGTGGTGGCTTTTGTAAATCCCCTTTCAGAGACACTCAGTGCAGCTGAAGGAAGTGACAGGACACAGAAACAAATAAGACACTCCATTATATTAGAGGGCATTTTATTTGAGGCTCTGACATTTTTACTCTGTACTTGCCTTCGCTGCAATGGGTTACTTCTCTTTGTGGCTCTTAATGTTTTATAAATATTTCTGGTAAATATGAAACATTTTAAATAGGCACATATTTTAAAATACTAAAAATATGTAAAAAAGGCACCATAGACATGAAACAGCAATATTGCTTATGGTTGTACTGATTTACTCCTGTTTGTCTGAGTTTTGCCTGGGAATATTATTAAATGTCCTGAAACTGAGGTCAAGAGAATTTTCTTCTCAAAAGTTTTATACTATGTCAACTAAATGGACTATGTTCCTGAGTCAAAATGCAATTTTTAGTAATTTTCTGTTTCTCAGTCACACTCACTGTGGTTCTTCATTTCTTATACTCTCTTGTCAGAGAATGTTGCTCACAAACAGCTACTGAAATGCTGATGGATGAAAGGTGCATTAATAAAAAGGTACATTAGAAACAACCTTTCGCCCAAGTGGGCAAATTAATCTCCCACAGAGCACTATTAATTCAACTGGAATTAGAATAGCGTTCGTCAGTGCTACATATAGTTGTCATGGAATGAGATTCACATCTGAACTCAAAGTGCACACTATCCTACACTGTTAGAGAAAAGAAACATGTCTGTTAGCCATCCAGTCTTACACTGGAGAAAGATACAAAGAGCTACTTCACTTTATACAGATTTATCTTTTCATTTAGTTTCAAGGTTTTTATTGCTCCCTCAACTCTGCATCAATTCACACCAACGGAGAGAAAGTAGCAGAGGTACTGAACAAGAAGCACTGCCATACTTTTGCAGGCAAACAATCAGTTCACTGAAATTGTGGTTCAAGATGAGAAATTTATTTTCAGGTTTGTCCCTCTGTGTGCTTAAACTTGCTCCTGATCTTACAGGATGCTCATCTGGGCATGGTTAGATGGCTCCTAAGGCAAGTGTGACTGCAGGAGCAGAAGCAGGCTGTCTTATGGCAGTGGATCACTGCACTCTGAGGAAGGGCTTGACAGGCTCTGTTGGGTGTGATGGGACTGCATAAGGAATAAACCAGGCAGGATCTTGTCTCTAGATCTTTTGTGTTTGTATACTTTTACTCCATGAGGTTAGATGGCATTGGGATGCCAGCCTCTCAGCTGTGATGAAGAGATCGTTTGATTTTTCAGCGATGTACGTACTTCACAGTGGTTCTCGGTGTGTTTTTGTAATTAGGCATATTTAACTGTGCCTTGTTTTACTGCTGGAGGAAGAATCTCATTTGTCAGCAGTTTTAAGCTTTGCCAAATAAAGGCTTATTGGCAAACTGCATTGAGCACTCTGATAATAACCCAACTTTAGAAAACACACACCCTGCTGTGTTGTATTCAAGCCATGGTGCTGTTGAAATTAAAAGGGGAGACAATGCCTGCTTTCAAAAACTGGAGGTTCTTTGTATTCTAATAAAAGCCTAAATTAATGTTTTAAAAGGTTATTGCTATTTTTTACCAGCTAGCTGGCACTGTGTATAAATCTTGTTTAGGCAAGGTCCTACATTATTTCACTGTTTTTAACACGTCAGCCAGTATCATACTGCCATGGATAATCAGTTCCTGAAATTCATTAGTCCAACCCGTTAAATCCCTTTTGTTTAGCTTTAATAGCAGGGTATTTCTGTGTATTCGGGAATCTAATATATGATGTACATTCTGACAGCACCAGCAGGGACCACAAATATTTCTTACATAATCTAAAGGACATATGTTTGGCTTATGGCAAAAATAACCTCATCATTCCTGTGTTTTAGGTTGAGGTGTCCATGTGAGGTCCTTTTATAAGAGCAAAGTAATAGGAACTATGTATAATTTAATCTTGTTGGCTTTTAATACATTTCCTTCAGCTTTTAAAGAGTGCTCTAGGAAATGGAAAAACACACAGTCAGCTATGAAATTCTATGACACTGATGCAGTCAGGCTATAAAATATTCTTTGCATCTTAATTGCATTTTATATAGCTGTATAACCTTGTGTAATTCTTAACTCTATAAATCCTAGCTCTGCATCCCGCTCTGGCAGCTTGGCAAGAGCGGCAGAGGAATGTTTCCCACAGTTCATTGTTCAGTTCGGTTGTGTGGGCAGCGCACAAACGTCAGGACTAAGCAGGAAACTTGCACTGAACTTTGCAAATTGCTTTTTGCAGACAAAGGATTCTCCTCATCCCTGTGGATGAACCTGATCTCGCACTATGAGATCCGTATCTGAGCTCTTTCCAAAACCAGCCGTGATTTGACAGCCAGGTGAATGACAGAGCCTGTTTTATGTAGCTGGTTTACTTAAAGGTTTGGAGGACAGTGTAGAGGAGAGGAGAAGGTAGTTTTATGGGTGTATAACTGTGAGAACAAAGCAGGGCAGGACAGAAGCTAAATACCTATCAGGTGAGAGATCAAGCCCAAGCCAGAATAATCTTTCAGGCACCACCAACCATGTGAAACACTGACATAATGCAAGTGTGCCCGCAGTGATGCTGGACCCAGCAACACAGCAGATGCACTTACCAGTACTTTCTGCCCTCTGATCGTCCTCTTCCAGTAGGAGCTGCATCCACAGCCCGTGCCACACTCACAGCCTTGCACTTGCTTCCCCACTGTAAAACAGAGGCTGAAAAAAGAACATCCTATGCAGAGACGGGAGACTGTGGTTTAAAAGTGAGGAAAACAGTGGGAGGATCATAAAGCGATGATGGATGTGATCTGTTCAACTCTGTAGCATATTTCTAATAATAGAAGGTTTTTAGAATGGATAGACAGAGGCATAACAGGATCCAGGGGCTGAAAACTGAAGCTGGATAAATTTAGATGAGAAATAATTCTCTGTCTACAGTGCAGATTACAGTTCAGTGTTGAGATACATGAACATTAAATGGGCTAATTCAGGGAGCAAAAGGCATCCAACAGCAGTGGCAGGGAGATCCCAGATTGATGTTGCTCAAGAGACTAAAGAGCCTGCCCAGAAGTCTGTCCTACTGCAGCCCAGCCATTCCCAGCTATCCAGCGAGCATTTAAACTCACCAAGTACCCCAGAGCTTGGCCTGTGATCTGCCCTGGAGGAATGACCCATATCACAGAATCACAGAATGGTTTGGATTGGAAGGGACCTTAAAAATCATCTAGTTCCAATCCCCCTGACATGGGCTGGGACACCTTTCACTAGACCAGGTTGCTCGGAGCCCCATCCAGCCTGGCCTTGTCAAGAGCAAGTGTAGCTAATATTGCAACATCTCATCAAGGAATGCTGAAATTAGTGAGTGGCATGCTGTGTCTTGCTTTACACATAAGATGTAGACAGATTTTACATGAAGATCCCTTTCTGGTTTTGGGAATTCTGCATGATTGCATAAAATGGATGCTGTTGAGCACCTGTTGAGAAGGTACTCAACAGCTGGAGGTCAGGCTATTTGCATAGTTGAAAATTTCTGTGACACCAGCTGAAAATCAGAATTTCCATGTCATGCTGAACTTTGATATTTTAGCATTTGGCTTCATTTTACTTTGGAAGATTTTTTTTGTTTCCTGTAGTGCTAAAATTCTGTAATTCTTTTTGCTTTGGAAATACTTTCCACAAAATACATTACTTTTGACAAACCAGCATTTCTGCAATGGAAAATCCTTTCTGACTGAAAAGTTTCAAACTCCCCACCACACAGTTGAAACTCATGGGTTAATCTCCATGAAGTTCCACAGGACCACCATCTGCAGGAGGGACTTTTACAGCCTCTTTTAGAGAACAAAAATAAAGAGGAACTGACTTTAGCCCAAAGGGATTAATTGGTACCCTTATTTCATTAGGTTATTTAAAGCAAAGATCTCATTAAACTTTCATTGGAATAATGTTAGAAAACGTCTGTAAGCTGCAGCTGTTGGGAAGAATTGAGAGGTCAGCAAATTACCAGTTGATAACAAAAAATAGTATTACAGTCTGAGAGAGAGAGAATAAAGGTGCAGAGTGGAGATTTGGGACCTCTTAATTCTCTGGTTTTATATTTGTTGGCTACGCAGACGCTGATGTGCCGCTTGCTCCGTGTAAAGTCTGCTGAGCTGAGAAGGCTCAGCAGAAGCTGAGGAGACCTTACAAGCCCGGAGTGTCAAAATAAGACAAAGTTGTTCGTGTGGTTCTTCACTGAGGTTGTTTGGCTCTCTCTGGCCTAATTAGCTGCTGTGTTAGAGATGATTTATGCTCTCTTAGTTCGCCCTGTTGAAACCGCTGCACACGCTCCATGCAGCACTAATGGAATAGTCTCGGCACCCCCAAAGCGACCGCGTGCACGCTGGGGTGAGACCAGGACAGCATGGCAGCGTGGGGAAGAGAGCAGCGTTAAACTTCAGCTCCAGACGCCTTACATCTCTTACAGCCTTTATGTTTCTGAAGCTGGAGTTTTGTATTTATTTTGTATTAGACATATGGGAATTCAATTAGAAAGCCTTTCCACTGGGTTGTCTTTGGAAAGGGGTGAGCGATGGTTACTGCCTGGTTGAGTTTGGCTAGTTTTGACCCACTTTCTGTGCTGTTTGGACCTGTGTAAAGCAGTGTTTGAACCGAGGGGGCCAGACCCCATACAAGCAGCTTTCTGGGGTCACTATGAGATGACAGGTCCACAGCACAGCTCCTTTGCATGCAAGGGAATGCACAGTCTGCACTGAAGCCATTGGACACCTTGCCCAGGCCATGTTGCCAGCAGTCAGGATGCCTGAGTTCCCATCTCAGTCCTGTGACCTCATCCCTCCCCTTCCCTGTGTCCTCCCTCCCCTCCTTGTCCTTCTCTGTGGTGGTTTGGGCTATGCTGATTATCTTAGAGGGTCAGCAAAGCCCTGGGCCCACCTGCCCGGGACCAAAGCACCCACATGGATCCACATGTGCATCCACGGCTGGTCTCTTCCCTTTAACACTGTTCCCAAAGGGCTTACACAAACGTGACCAGGAACAGTTTGCATTTCTGAGGATTTGGGGAAAAGAAAGGTTAAAAATGCTGTCCTTTTGCAGCATCATCTGGCAGCTCTACTTGCAGCAAGCAACGGAAAGTAGCTTACGATCCAGCAAACTATTTGCTAGAAAAATCAGATTTGAAGCCCTAAGAAGTGGAGTTGAATTGATTTGTCCTTCCTTTAGGGGACGGGAATGCTAATGGTGTCATACTTTGATGCCACTAAATGGACTTAATGCTCAACTGCTGCAGCCGAGGAGGGCTCTGCTTCTCTCCCTTCCCCTGCCTGTCCCCCCACCACTCCCCTTCTGCTGGCACTGACAGTGTTCTGCCCCCACCAGCACACGTGTTCAGAAAGCTAGATCAGCAGAAAACTAGCCCTACAGAAAGGAGCAGGGAGCCGTCAGCTGGCTCAGATCTCCAGCCCAGCTCATCTGAGGCCAGAAAAATGCCAGTGCATAAGGAAGAGTGGGAGGAGAGGAGTAGGGACCATTTTCAGTGGTGATTATTGTTTAAATCAGAATAGTTTCCCTACAGAGCCACAACCTAAGATTTGAAAATGCCAGGATGGGTACCCTGCCTCTAATTAAGCCTCCCAGGCTGGCTGGCTGTTCCCACCCTAAGAGCTCAAACATCCTACATGCTCTTCTGCAAGCCCCTCACCTGCAAGCCTCTGCAGCTGCCAGCACATCAGCAGATCCATCCTGGAAGAATTCTTGACTGGGGGAATATTCCTATTTCTACTTGCTTTTTTGTATACTTACATTGCATTGCAAATGCTGATTGTGTTTTACCCTGGGGATTATAAATCCTAACAAAGTACCCTGAAATCACTGAGCTATTTCAGTTAGCAGTTCCTGGCCAAAAGAATTTTGGGGTATTTTTTTCTGTAAGTGAGGTTACAATCAGTGCTTGAAATTTGGCAACTGCTGTAGACCTGTGTAGTATCACTGGAAAAGGAATAAAGTAATCGTCAAGACAGGGAAATTTGACTTGTATCATCAAACACCTCTTCCATGGCCTGTACCTATTGAGAATTTAGACTCCCAAGTAGTACAGCTTCAGTAATTGTGCTCTTCTGCTTGCCACAGGTAACGGTCCATGTGCACACTCCCAGTTCCTGACAGATACATGGAAATGTGACTTAGCATGACCCACTGTCACTGAAGTGTAACTTAGTTTACGATTACTTGAGTTACACCCCGTTGGTGAGGGACTGTGAACACGGGCAGACGTGAACACGCATGTGCAGAGTTGCCATGACTGAGCCGACACCTACCAGCGTGTCACGCTGCAAGAGCTGCTTAAAGTCTGAACTCATATGGATATGTTCTGCTGGAGGACAACCAGCATATCCGTGCTGGGTCTAAGAAAATTGAAGTAACTGCTCCTGAACTGAGTTTTGGTATCTCATTGTGTTTCTGTTATGAAAGAGAAGGGTGAGCGCTGACTTTGTTAGTCCTGTGTGTTGCTCCACGAGGTACCACAGATGGGTAGAAAGCCCTGCAGCCACACAGACAGAATTAGAATGGTCTGTAATGGATGGAAGCTGTATTGAGACAGATCTGTCTCCAGGCTGAGTGTGATGTATACATACATATATATTGATCTTTATGAATCTACCACTGAACTATTGACAGAGGGTCAAATTCTTAGTTGAATTATAATGAAGTGTGATTACATTAATTGCAACTACTCCCTGGCATATCTGCATTCCTCTCACAGTTGTTAATATCTTAGTCCTTCAGGAACAGACTTGCTTACTCTATTGCCTTTGAAAAACAATCCTTGTCCTTGATGTTAGCTCTGTTTCACCTAGAGTGAAGCTGTGGGATTTGCAGGCTAATATACAGTGAGTTCCCAGAAATGCATATGCACAGTGAATATGTGTGTTTAAGGCTCACCCAGCTCTCTCAAAAAACTTCTACCAGTGAATCTCACATGATCAATACTTGTCTCTCTTCTAGGTTTTCACATTATGCAGAGTGGTAGTAAGAGATATTTTTAGTACGTTTGAATAAATAGAGCTTGTTTCTGTTTTCACGGTTTGGTTTTTATCTCAAAAGACTTGTGCATGAGACTTGAGATTGTCCAGCAGATAAGTGAGAATTCCTTTCTCCAGAGTTCCTCCGTGTTTGCTCCTCCAGTGGTTGTGCAGCCAGAGTTATCATCTGGTCGAGGCACGTGCACAGAGTTCAGTTTCCATGTAGACAGTGAACTGGCAATTGTTTAGGGCCACGTGTGTGCTGCGGGACCGGTGACCTCCCAGGGCTGCTCACTCCTGGTCCCCCACGCACCACAGAGCAGGGTGGCAGGGGGCTCTGCCCACTGTGGGGAAGACAGCCAAAGGGCAGCTCTGACATTTCCCTCTGCTTCTTTTTTCCTTGATGGAGAAAACAGCGCATTCATGAGTCAGTTCCTTAGTGTTGCCAATCTCTGTCACTCATAAATCGTTAATTGGGCATGCAAAATCATGCCGTTTGGGGCTTTTAGGGCTGTTGTGTTTTTTAACTCTGTATCTTTTGTCTCCCAGGTTGCAGGAGCTTTGAGTGTCTTTCCTTCAAACCTCCTTTTGTAGTTCCCAGTTTAAACAGGCAGCAGTTCCATGCTCAGCAGCAGTCTCAGCTGGACTGCATCTTCAAGTATAAGGCAACAAATGGGTATATATACGTAGGCTGGACTATGGGGTTTCCTCAGCCACTGCTTGATCTCCTGACTATATTTCAGCTCCCAAGTCTGGCCTTTGAAATGTTTAGGTTTATAAGAAACTAATAAACATTATAGAAAGACATCCTGAGCAGAGTTTATGTGGTCTCTTGTATATTACAGTAAGCCAGAATTTCAAATACTCCAGAAAACCCTATTCACTGTGGTCTTAAATAGCACTAGAATTGCCATTTTGCCATTCTGTTACTATGAATCATTAGGCTCCAGCAATGTAATGCCCATTAGATCATCCAGTTCAGCTCCCAGTCCCTGTCAGATTGTTCTCTACAAATATTTTCCTCATACGAGTTCTTGCATTCAGTTTACTACATCGTAGACTTTCCACTGCTTCCCTTGGAAAAGACTGGATCAAGAATACTAGGAAACATCAAATCACGTTGAATATGTCATTCCAGACTGTAAACAAACAAAGCTAAAAATAATTTCAGGACCATGTACAGTGGAAACCTTCCACTTCCAAAAAAACTACCAAACAGCTACTCTAAGAGAGCCCTTGCATGTCTTTGTATAGTTGTAGGTTTTCCTTTGTCAGATATTTTTATTTAAAATATAAGATACGAGAGAATATTCTAGAAGCTCAGAACAGTGGTTTCGCTTGGAGAGATAGAAAATGAAGCAGACTTGTGGTTCTGCTGCTTGTTTACGTGTCATCCTCCCTTAATGGTAAATAATTATAAGCAGAATCAAATGATAGATATCTGCTGTGCTGAATTCCACTGTTCTGATTTAGTTACACTAAGCATGGAGGTTTTGAGTCTGATTTTTAAAACTGTCAGGCGCCAAATGGCATGCTTCACATTAGCCTGCAGTTCTGTACCTAATTTGCATTCAGTTATGCAAATTAAACATTTGACTTGAGTAATCACACACAAATCAGCATGTCTGATCATTTGCACACATGCTTATTCACTTCATTTGCTCAAATAAAATATATACTCAAACTAAGTAGACAGCTTAGTCTGTAACCATTTTAGTAACCAGCTTCAGAATTTCTGAGGCTGATAATGTTGTTTCTTAATAGGGCAGCTGCAAGCAGTTAATAGTGTAGGCATCTTTTAATAAAATTTCCCTTGTGCATATCTGCATGCCTTTAGAATCTGTTAGCGATGGACGTAGGGTTGCCTGAATACATGGAAAGTCGAATGCATGGAGGTTTGCTAAAGCTGACCTTCAGTTGTATTCTTGTCTTGTTGGTATGCTAAAAGCAAGTAGGAAAAAATAACCCTGAGGACTAGTTAGAACATAACCTGGTTTGGGCAGCTTAAGCAAGAAGTGCATCTACACATATGCTAGGTAGAAATGTGCAAATTTAGCCTTTTCCTGCAGTGAAAGAAGCAAAAAATAAAATTACTTCTGTACCCAGATATTCGTTCTGTCAGTAGCATTCCACTGTTCCAGGAAGTTGCAATAATATGGATTGCTATCTGATGAAAGGATATCAGCTTTTGGAAGAAATGCAAAATTATTTAGCAAATGAAGCAGAAAGTGGGGGTTCAAAATATTTCAAATACATTCAGTTCTTGAGGGAAAAGTGGCTGTTGGCACACGCACAGAAAACTGCCTTGATACACTAATGCTCAACAAATCTATGAAAAATGCATTTGATAAGCAAGGTCTTTTGCAATTAAGATGGTTTTATTATTTCTTTGTGTACAAAATTGGAATGCAACCAGTTCTTGTAAATTAGATAAATAAGCAGTTTAGGAATTAATCCTAAAAAAAGATTCAAAGAAAATAATGTTATTCCTCTGAGGTTGCTGTAGGACACCCTGCTGGGTGGTGCAGTACCAAAGCTGCCTGCCTGCATGGCGGACTCTGAAGGACAACAAAGGCTGTTTGCCATAGGTAAACCATGTCTTGTATCGCATTCAAAACTGTTCAGGGAGATGAGGAAGGCTGGGACACACGAAGGGAGCTCTGTAGTGACTTACAGAAAGAGGAAGTCCCTCTGAAATCATAGCAGTGCTGAGATCTCTGCTTCTCTGTATACACTAGGATTCTTTGGGGCATATTCACTGAGCCTTTGGTACCCAAGGAAATGCGCTCTCACAAGCATCAGCCATTGTTTTCAGGCACTTTAGTTAACCCATCTGCATCTGTCTTGGTCAGGTACAGTAAGTCTATGGGGGTCAAGCTGGCCTGATTGCTGCCAAAATAACTCATGGTCGGGAGAGGAGCTGCTGATGCCTATGTAAGGCATCTTTAATTAAAAATGGACTCTTGCCTAAAAGGTCCGAGGTGGTCCTGGCCGTGACAGACAGTCCAAGACACAGCGCTATCTCCCCACCATCCATCCACACCCTGCCACACACCTGCACAGACAGCTGCAGGGAGTGTTTAGAAGACCTCAAGTGATAAAAAAAAAATGTAGTGTCTAAAGCAAACCTGCAAGGCAATTGTGGTTAGCAGAGTCATGCAGGCCCTGAGCATGGCTTGACTTTGGGGGAGGCTGGGAAGCTGCCTGGCCAGGGGCAGGTCCCGTGACCTCAGACTAAACAGCCCCTTTACAAACAATGGGGGTGAGAGATAAGTTTGGCTTTGTTTTGGTCTCCATATTAATTGTGATTAAAAATAGAGCCCTCAGCAGTGGCAGAGAGCAAAACAAGTGTGCATTGTTAGCTTTATCAGGAGAAACAGGGAGCATGAAGGATGAAAACATGAGGCAAGAAGAGAGACCAAGGACTGTGTCAGTCTGGACCACCCGTTCCCCCCAACTCAATCTACCTGCTCATTTTCAGTGCAGAACAACAATACATTTTTCTCCATGCTTTGTGCTTAAATGGAAGTTTTAACCTGTCAGTAGTTAGTGCCTGGAGATGACAATCCTGTTCTTAGATCATCCATTCCCTGCCTCCAGTTCAGGATTGCACAACTGCAACTAAGTAATTTGGTGTACTCAAGACTTTAGCACTGGAAGTAAAATCTCAGCCCCACTGGGATTTCCAGTAACAACATATCCATCAGTTTCAACAGATTTCACCCAAGGGAAATAACATTCCAGCTTATTCTGAAAGTCTTGGCTGAGCTGATCTCTAGAAGGTGAAGGCTGCAACACCGTAGACTCAGCCTCGGAGCTGTGTAGGGGAACAATTCTGACAGATCAGTGCTTACATTTTCTAGTGGTTTGTTTGCTGTGTGGATGAATTTGGGCTTAGTGATGAGAGAGGAGTTTGGAAGCTTCATTTGAAATGGTATGGGACAGAAATACCCGGAAAAAGATCCCATCAGCCTTCATTAGCTTTTGTTTTATTACACCAGCAGCCATTGATGCCTGCCACATGAAAGCCCCATTTTCGTGGCTGTTATATGAGCATGAATATAACAAATGACATTTGCAGACCAGAAGACATGAGATCTTAAAAAACTTTTTGTATTCCAACTCAATGTATTTCTTAAATTCTCCCCCCCAAACCGAGAGCAGTTTGAGATGAACAGAGCAAGTGAAAAAAAGTGCAATTTTTCATTTCATGTCATAAACAGCACAGATATGAAGTATGGACTGGCTGAGACGAAAGGTTTGTCTGATTCTGTATGTGATCACTCCTAGTGGTCATTATTATGACCAGATAAGCAAACACTAACCCTCCCCACAATGTCTTCCCAGCCTCCAACCATCTTTTTTCTTAAATTCTTAAATGGACTATTTATATTCAATAACTTGAATGGAATTTTTGTCAATTAATTTATCCGGTTGTTTTCTGAACCCATTTAAACATACAGCATGAATGACATCCTGCTAAAATTAGTTCTGTAGTTGTGTCTCACATCAGGACCTCCTTGTCTGCTTTTACCTTGCCTTGTGCTCATTTGACATGATGTCCTCCAGCTCCAGAATTGGAAGATTCATTGATTTCTGTTCATATTTCTCCCTCAAATTTTTCTTTCCTGGCCTAAAAAAATCTTAGTCTATTTAACTTGTTCCTCTATGGAAGGTGTTTTTTTTCCCTTTGATAGTTGTTTTTGCCCTTCTCTGTATATTTTTCTTTCTAGTATTTTTTTTTTTTTGTGATGGGGATGGATTTAGACACTGCCAGCATGATGTGTCTTTGCTTTGCTCTCTGTTCCTTTGCTGGCATTCAGCTTGCTGTCTGAGCACTTGCATTTCTGAGCACTGAGATGGTGTTATAGCACAGTCTATTCTGACCTTGGGACCTTCATTCCAAGGAGTAAGACTGAGTTTAGGTCCCATCGCTCTAGGTAGAGTAAGGACTGTTTCATATGTGCTGGATTTTATATTTGTCTATATTGAACTTCATCTGCTCTTCTATCACCTAGATGCTGGTAATCTTCCTTGCTTGTGAGTTTTCACTCATAATTTGCTCTTACCCTTCTGTTCTGCCTTTTAAGCAATGTGAAGAGCTTCCCTCTTACCCACAACAGCTTAATTTCTTTAAGCATCTCTAGCAAGTGATCTTGTTGAGTGCCTTTGGGCACAAGCTTTCCAGTTAAGCTATGTCACCTGGATACCTCTTGTTCACGTGCTTATTATCTACTTCAAAATCCTACTAGAGTTGTGAAGTACAATTTTCCTTTGCAAAAGCTGAGCTGGAACTCTCCAATATACCCTATTTATCCCAGTGTCACCTAAAGCTATTTTTTAAAATTTGTTTTATATCTACATTTTGCCTGGTATAAGCATTTTCCCTAGAACCTTTTTAAAAGTGGTGCCATATTTGCCACTTTCCAGTGTTCTGATGCCAAGAACATTTTCAGCCAACAGCTGCACATTATAGTTAGCAGTTCAGCCAAATAAAGATGGAAGCAGAAAAAATACTAATTTTTTTTTAAATTTATTTTTAGTTTCCTGGAAAAGAGTTTGGTTTTGAAAGTTTCTGAATGACCTGGCATTTTAGTTTGCTGCTAATGTCAACCCATAATATTTAGTGATTATCTGCTAGTTTATCTTTTCACTATTTGACAAATATTGTGATAAAGGACACTTGGCCAGTCAGAGAGTAGAGAAGCTGACCTGTGCTGCAAGCACTGGGAGACCAAAAATGAAATGACAAACACAAAAACTAACAGTAATCTGGAAACAAAGCGAAATAAAACTCACATGCAAGGAGTTTCAATAGAAAACTTGAAAAGAGGCAAAATCAAGCAGTCAATTTTATTTTGAGTTGTTCTCAATATTTTTCCATTTCAAAGGGGTTGCTGTTCTCAGTGAAAACCCACCTTTGCTGTAAATGTTTCTACCACTGTTAGAACTGAGCTTGGAGGAAAGCAGCTTGTTCAGCAGTATCTGTTACTCATCAGGGATGTTGTATATTTAAACTGACGTAGGACTGCGCTACGGAGGCTGGAAACATT
Organism: Oriolus oriolus; assembly: GCA_013400235.1. Lineage (NCBI taxonomy): Eukaryota > Metazoa > Chordata > Aves > Passeriformes > Corvidae > Oriolus > Oriolus oriolus. The sequence continues at coordinate 433,745 of VXBT01005709.1, read as the reverse complement.
AAATAATGTGCAAGTTTGTGTTTCCTTGTGAACATAATTGCCTGACCTCTACAGCAGATCCAATTTGCCAAGATTTTCTTAACAAAGGCAGTGACCTTAGTTTACTACAACGTATGAATGTGTTCAAGCTTTGGCACTGGCGTATACCACATTCCCTTTCTTTCCTCTGCAGTTTTCCCTATTGTTTAACTCACTCTGTTTACTTGAGGCCCAAAAGAACCAGCACAAACTACCTGCTCCACCACATGTATTGATTAGGAATTATGATATGGAACTACAGTTCCTTATTTTAAGGAGTTTTGTCAGTGTGCAGTCCTGCGGAGCGTTGTTTATGAAATAAGGCTGTTACAAGGTCAGAGGACTAGCAACCCCGTGGGATGGTAAATGGCATTGCAAACTGTATACTGTTAATTATTTAACATGTCTTCAGATGAGTGATTTGAACTGAACTGTCTCATCTTTCACAGCTAAATACTGAAGATGACTCAAAAGCTTTTATGGCCTAAATCATCCAGGGTAAATTACCTCTGAAAATTGAGATGGTAAAGAAACAAAAAAAGAGAGCTGGGTTTCTTACAGATTTGAATCACTGTCCCTTTGCATTCCATTTTTTTTACCAACCACAACACACCCGGTTCCTTCTCCTGTGTTCTATAACATCCTCACCAGGCAAAAGGCATTAGATGCCCTCTGGGTCACTTTGTACCTGTGCCAGCCTCTGGTGCACAAATATGTGTGGGTTCAACCAGCACCTCCCTTATCTGCTGGATATTCTCTTCCCAGCCACTAATTTTCATGCAATCTGTGAGAGTTTTCCTTTGCTGAGACTCCTGCCAGTCTGTCAAATCTGACTGGAATGCACTCACTGTTGGCAGGGAGAGGAGGAAAATGCAAAGACCCTCAGTAACCAAAATTCCCATGGCGTGGTGCTCTTTTATGCTTATTGTCTCTGGAAATCAAATGTCTCTTGTGTCAATTATTCAGCCAAGAACATGCTATTTGAACATAACCATCTATTTAAAAGTAGATCATAACATGGGTGTATCCTGCGAAAGTTCACTAATGACAAGCTACTTCGCGTATAAGCTGCCTCTTAAAGCTCCACAGTGGAGAGAAAAGAAACATCCTTTACTCCTTTGCTTCATTTTCTCTTCTTTAGTTCACCAGCATCTTGCTGGCGAAGGACAGCTTAAAGTTCTGTCCTCCACTATTCTTTGGACTAAATCATACACTGTCAGTCTTCCCTTCCTCATTTTCTGAGATGTGTCATTCCCTTCTTTTTCCTGTATCCTTTATATTGTTCCTTTTCCTTCCACGTACAACTTTGCCATCATCTCCTCTTCTATCTCTGCTCTTCTTACCCTGTCATGTTTCCTTCTCATCCTTATCTCGCTGCCTCATAATTTACTCTTTTATTCTCTGTCCCCTGATCCTCTTTGCTATCTTCTACTTGAATTGCACTATGCCTGCATGAACTCATGCCTTCTAAAATGCGTTTCATCCATTTTGGTCAGAAAGGGGAGTTGAGGCCAGCAGCACTGCTTGAGTGGGCACCATATTAACTCAGGCTCAAGTTTTCCAGTGGAGTTTAAACAGCTGCTCAGATTTGACACTTAATCCCCATTAATTTTGAGTAGGATTTAGGGGTCTAAATCCTTCTGAGCCTCTGGTCCCAGGTCAGCAACATTATCCATCCCACATCGCAGCACCTTAGCAAGACCCTCACAAAACTTACACTGTAAATGACCGAAGTGGCCAATACATGTGGCCACTTTTTGCTGTGCTTGTATCATCTCACCTGCTTCCTAATTAAATTGCAGTTGTGCTGATTGGTGGTGATGTACTTGGGGATGTACTTGTGCCTGAAACCATGATAAAAAGCTGCTGGGAGAAGAAGGTGAGAGGGGAAAAGGTCAGAGAAATATGGAGACCTGGGCGCTGTGGGGATGTAAGACTGCCAGTTTGTGGATTGCCTGATTTCAGCAGGTTCTCAGGAGAATTACGTCTCTATGCACATTCTTCTCCCTTTTGCTCTCTCCAACACTACAACAAGGAGAACTGAAGCAAACTGTGAGCAGGAAGGCAGAATTTCCAGTTCCCTTTGTGGGAATGACCCACTTAACAGATGATACAATCAGGGTATTTGCTCTTTTTTGCCGCTTCCAGTAAGGGACGTTCAAAAGCAAAATGCCCATTCACTGGGATGCCCAGTGTCCAAATTGGCTTGCACAAAGGAGCTAATCTTGTCCTCAGCAATCCTATTTGTTCAGGTGCAAAACAAGTGTCTGGAGTAGCTACCAATTTAAATACAGATACTGGCGCCTAAAAAAAAAAAAGGCAAGAAAAGAAAAGAAAAAAATTAAATTAAAAAAAGAAAGAGAAAGAAAGAAGACCATTTCAGACAAGCCATAGTGAGCCCAAGCAAATTTCAAGTAAATTAATTGTGGAACAACACAGTGTATGATTTTGGCCTCCTAAAATGGAACATATTCCTTATAAAATGGGCACACTGTGCACACTGCTCTGACATTTCCAAATGAAACAATAGGACCACTAGAATGGAAAGTCTGCAGGAACAGCAGACAAGGAAAGGAAGTTTAGGTTGAACAAAGGTTTTGTTCATTTTTACAGCCCCTAGAGGAAGAGTAGTGCTGTACAGAAGCTGTTAATGATGGGCTGGATTGGACGGCCGAAACCCTTGCCAAGATCTAAATGTGTTTTTACTCCAAACTCCTCCCCAGCTGTCCAGATACCCTGCAGAATTTCCAGCTGGTGTGAACCCCATGGGCTTCTGGATCAGCACAAAAAGAATGGGTGGGATGGGGGGGCAATCCTATCCATGGTTTGCACGTCACCTTCTCACTTGATAAGTGCAATTCACTTGCATGAAATAGCAAATCATTAAGCTTTGTCTGACAAACTTGCAAGTTGACCTAAAGTCTTGGGTTGTAGGAAGGAACTGTGCTGTGCTGAGGGCTTGCTCAGGTAACTATGGCAACTCTGCTTCTCCGTTAGGCTTTGAAAGAATTGTCCTTAAGTGAAAACAGCTCCAGCCTACCATCGCTGTTTAATAAATAATCTGCCAGTGGAGGAGGATTCAGGTTCGGAGAAGCTGTGCTTCCTTTCAACTAGGCTGGAAAATAGAAAAGTAAAATTCAGCAAAGCCTTTTTCAGAATTTCCATGACATGACTTTGTTCCCTGGGCATGTAAACAAATCCCTCACACACTCCTGGGGCTTGTTGGAGGGATACGGGCTCTGGGACCTGCTCCTCACAGCAGGTAAATGCAGAATTAGAGCTCATGAACTGCTTCTGCTCATAATCTCCCTGCTGTACTTGAAGTAATTTCTAAGCTGTATGTCATCATTTTAGATCTACATGAGCAAAATGAGATATTTCTTTGTATTAGGCAGTGAAGGACAGAAAAGGAGAGAAACCTTTTGAAATTTTTCATTCAAGACCATCGGAGGGAGATTCAACCTGTGTAGTTCTGCGATATGTCAAAGTGCATTGGGGTCAGAAAATAACACTGCACAGTTCCTGAGTGGGAATGATGTTTACAGGCTTTTCTTTTACAAGTTTGGATTCTGCCAGGGACATTACATGAGAACTTACAATTTGTTCTTTATAACTAAGAGCCGTTTTGAATAGCAGCCAGGCAGTCCAGGCCAGGTTCTTCTTCTAGGCTCTTAGGCAGCAAGGACGGGTATTAGGGCCTGTTACGAGTTTTCTGTTGGCTTCAGTCGCGGTTGGGTCACTTGGGCATCTCAGAGGCATAAAGGTGGGACACCTTGGTCAGCAGCAGACTCACTTCTCCTGCCTCTCCCTGCAGTAGAGTGAAGGAGGAATGGCCAGAGCAGTGCAACTTCCCCCTGCTGCTCGAGCCTGTCCATGTATTTTGAAGCCTGAGGCACCTCTGTTCCAGCGCACATTTTGTACTTGGCTGTATGACCTCTTCTTCACGAGACGGGGTGGGCAGCACCGTGTATTCAGAAGTGTTGTCAGATAAATAGAAGCAAGCTTCTGGGGCCAGCTGAGCGGCTTCCACAGAGACGGTCTTACAGGTCTTACAGACACCTGGCAGGATCTATGGTACCTTTCAGATCTAAGCATTTTAAAACCTGTCCAGTCTCCTAACCAGCTAGGAGAGCTCTCACCCCACCTGTGACCTCCCCTCCCTCTGTCCGTGGGCATGCTCTCTGCAAGGAAGGCAAAGGCGCTGAGGGCCACAGTGTGCCCGTTCTTCCCTCCCTGCCCTCTCACTGTGTGAATCCCATCCAAGCTTGCCTGCCAATATCTACTGGTCTCTGCCAGCATAAACAGTGGCAGAGGGCCACGGGGGCTGCAGTTCCACTTATGAGGAGAGGAACAATAAGAGATCAGTTTGGTCCAGAAAACATATGGAAGTGGACAAAATGGAGGCATGACAAAAGCAAAGAGAAGATCTACAGAAACGGTACCTGTATGAACTCTCCAAAATACTGCAGAACCATGGTAGGGTCACCTCCATAGCCTGGGGGGAAGACAGCAGTTCAGACCCTTTGAACGTGGTCCCACAAGGATGCAGGATCCAGTGTCATCCAGGAGAGGCACTGCCTCAGCTTTGCCCATTGGGTGTCAAGAAAATGAAGCCACTAGCAGCACCAGGCAGGAACAGGACCTGGTCACCACCCCAGGACAAGGCAGAGGAAATGCCATGGACAATGCCAGGATGAGTGGGATGACTGAGGAAATGAAAGGAAATGTGTTCCCTGCTGCAACCTCCAAATTTGGAAGATGCCTTCCACCCTGTCATATCTCTATTTTCTCGGGATCTGTTGGTTCCTGAGCTGAAGATTAAGGCTTGCAGGCTCATAGACACTCTCTGGTTATTGTCTATGAGACTAAAACATGAAGTCATTAAAAATAACTCCTCTTGCCACTACCCAAATAACTCAGTAGGGTTGAGTGACTGTAACCCAATTTGACCTTTTGTCATTCCGAGTGCTGCTATTGTGAGGCTGCAGTTTCATGATTTGTGGAGAGCAAATTCCCCTCCAAACAAAGGCCAAACCAGAGCCAGGGCGTTGTGCACATCACTGGGAGAGCAGGGTGGAGTGGCTGTGCCCAAGTTCTCTCTGAGCTGAGGCAGCCCCAAAATCACCGCGTTTCTGGGGAGGGCCTGTCACAGGGGATGGCTGAGAACCTTCCATACTCATCTGGAGTGAAGGTTTATCGCTGCAATCCATCAAGATTTGGACAAAGTATGCCTTTGTAGGTGAGATAAAGTTTCCACTCCTGACTGAAGAAAGGAGGGAGAGGAAAGGGAGAGAGGCTCAGAGCCTTAGAATCCTAACACTTAGATGTCTTAATTAAAGGTAAACTTTTCCTTTGGCGTGGCTGTCGTTAGAGCAGCAGGCAGAGAGACCTGACAGCACAGGCTAAATAGAGAGAAAAAAAGACTCTTTCTTTTTTTTCTTTTTTTTTTTTTCCTCAAACATTCACTTTAGCCTCAGTCTGAAATGGCTTTGAAACTGCAGACACCTTCGTGTAAATGTTCTTAATAAAGGGGAAAAAAAGTCCTCTGTGGGACATTTGTAATCTTTCTGATTTAGATGTTTTAATAATGTGCGAGTTTATCTTGGAAGATGGTGGCTGACCTGAAATTAATATCTCTGCCAATGTAAGGCTAAAAGCTCAGACAGAAGACTTAAATATAATAATATAATATGTGTATATATGTCTGTGTGTATATATATACACATATATATATAGACATATATATGCATGTGCTATATAAACACATCTTTAAATAATCATAAACTCCCTTTAAAAATTATTTCAGCACAAATTAAGGTATAGACAGCATCTGATTGGCTCAGTCAGTACAGAGTGGTGCCCCATGATATATTCATTTCCTATTCTGGTGTGGTTAATTGGGTATTTCAATTTAATTACTGCAGTCAATAGCACTTTCGGTTGAGTGTCTTAAGTGTTCATTTAATTTACTGTAGATTTAATAAGGCAGCGGTTGTATGTAAAGCTGTTAACCATCTGGATGGGCTGCAAAGCCCATCTTTTCTCTTGGGTAGCTGGAGCCTGTTCCAAGACACACTGATGTCTACAGCAGTCTTTCTGTTAACGTCAGGAGCTCGAAAGCTAGGCTCCTTGGGGAGCAAGGAGGTGGGCAAATGCCCCTGGCTGGCCTTCGTGAGGGAGGGTTTTTAATGTGCTGTTTCTTTTCTGTAGGCAGTTTCATATAGCAGTAATGGTAGGAAGAGCAACCCATGACTCGGGGTGTGGTAATTGTGAGCTCTGAGACTGAGCCTTAAGAGTTTTAAGCAAAATTTCAAGTGGTTTCTCACAGCCTGGGTAAGGAGGTGATGAGTTGGGTCACATCTACGAAAATTTAAAATAAACACACCAATTTGACAAACCTCATGCAACTGAATGATCTATTTCATTCCTGTCACAAGGTCTGGCAGAGCTGTCCGTCCTCTCTCCACCTCCTATGAGTGAGTCACTAGCTCATGCTGTGGGTCAGGAAATATGCAGGTCTGCAGATTTTCAGATCACTAACCTTCTGGGGAGAAAAAAGAGGCAACCTCTAGACACAAGCATTGCCTCTTGTGAATTCAGGGCCTCTCTTAAATGGGAACATGATTTGTTTAGGCAAAGGATGATATAGCATGGGGCTATGATTATAGGGGCTGGACTTTATGGCCCGGAGACCTGGCCATCCTATCTTCCTGCACAGCTGTACCTAAAAATCAGGGTTTGGTAAAATTGTAAAATACAATTAGTAGACAGTATACAGTAGTAGAGATATACTGGTGCCTAATGATGCTGGCAGGTACCCGAGGGAATTTCCAGGAACACCTGGGTCAGGAGTGGCCAGATATTACATGTACCAGTATTCCCTCCACACAGACCGCATAACTTAGATGAGAAGACAAAAGAAGAGGGGGTTCTAGGCAAAGGATAAGTAGCCAGATTCCACATCTCTGCCATGGGACAAGCAGAAGGAGGGTGTTTTGGTGTATCCTAGAGTAGCCCCTCAGTGGAGGCCATGGTGACCCCATTGGTTGCCTCTGCCTCTGGCCAGTGGCTGGGTTTAGCCAGCAACCCCCAGTCACACAGTGCCAGTTTTATGGTGTTGCCCTGGCCCAGAGCCATAGCTGGCTGGCTGGCAAGCTGCACGTGACACAGGAGCCCCAGGTTCTCCAGGGCTGTGGGCTCCCATGCTCCCCAGGCTTGTAGCCAGCCCGGGTTTAAAAACAAGCAGCAGGAACGTCGGCAGGAACAGGACTCCAGCGCATGAAATCCAGTGAAGAGAAATTCTTCTGCTGCAGAAAGTAGGCAAAAGGCAACTGGAGATGAATAGGCTGCCTGACAGCTGGCAGACACGCAGCCTGTCTGCCATAGATGGTAATATAGGCACTGCAACTATTACGGCATCTAAAGGCAAAAAAAGAAACAAAAAGCTTTAACCTCTGCTACCCGGGAAAACAAGCAGTGGTTTCAGATGCCATCGGTGGAGAGGAGCTTTTGTGATGCTTGTGACAGGCAAATGGTCTAGAAAGCTCTACTGAGCTGTGTTTGGGACTGAGGGCCAGGAGCGCCTGGGTTCGTGCTCTATTTGTACTAGTTACACAGCCAGTTTTTAAAATTGTATTACTGCTGTTATTATAATGATATTGCTATCACTACTGTTATTTTCTTTACACATCAATGGAGCCTGGACAGCCAGTCTTAATTTCTTACGTGAATGCAAACGGCATTTAGATTTTTGTGGAGATCAGACACCAGACACATTCCTACATTCTTGTCCAATGTTCAATATTTTTCCATGAGTCAAAGAGAACAAGAATGGGCATATTGTGTAAATGCAAAACTCTGCCTTTTTAAATTGACACGATGAATTTCAGCCCTGCCTCTTTGTCTCTCTCCTCCGAGCAGGGGCTTTTCAGCCTGCCAGATTTTGTTACTTACTATCCTTGAAAACAGAGGGAGGGAAAAGTCAGTCCTTGTTAATTCATTGTCCCAGTTACCTAGCAGTGCTGTATCCTTAAGGACTGCTGGACTTTTTTTTTTTTTTTTTGCTTTTCTGAGATGGTGAAGAGCTATGGCTTTCCTGCCAGCTCCATTGTGTTCCCTCAGTAAAAGCCTGCAAAACTAGAGGCACTTAAAAAAGAAGTGAGGAGTCTGTTGCAATAGGCATCCAACAAAAGTTCCTGCTGCAGTCCGCGCTTCCAGTAAATGCTGGTTCGTAATCCAGATTTCAGGCTTCAGGGCTGGTGCTTAATAGAACACGGATACAGGTCAGTGTAGCTGCATCTGTTTACAGCAACAGAAAATGTGGCTCACTGTTGTATCGGGCTTCAGTACAGATTCACAAATAAGGCCACGTATGCAAATATCAGCATATAAGGGGTCCCTGGAATTTGCATTTCATGTGGGGAATGTACCTCTGTATTTTACAGTGTGTGTGAAATGTGCCTGATTGATGACCTAAAGACTGAACTCATCTGTGCCTGCCAGAGCGAGAGCTGCCCTGGAGACTGCTCTGACTTGGTCCATATCCCAAGCAAGGCTACATGGCCTTTCCAAAGGCTTCTCCCTAGTATAGACCACTATAGCCAGAAGTTTGCATGAGAACAAAGACTTCATTTCTAGACAGAAATACCTTTGATTCTTTTTTCAGGTATTTTAACAGGCTATAAGATGCTTATTTCCACACCCTAAATGAGAATAAATATGTATCTACCAAAGCCAGCCTAGTTTAAATAATATGCAAGGAAAGTTTCACCGAAGTGCTTTAATAACCCTGAGTTTTTGGTTGCTCTTTCTGAGAGTAGAAAGTTGGTGAGTGTCCTCTGAGCACATTTGACAGAATGAGCTTCCTAGCTAAGGCTTATGAAGGAAAGAGAAGCATACAAAGGGCAAAAGGAACTAATTAGCTTCAAGAATGATATGGCCATTTGTCCACTAGGAACCAGTCTGCTACCTCCAGAGTTTCAAATATAGTAGCTTGCTGTACAGCCTTTCACCTGTAATGATTTCTAGTCACCATTTAATGGTACCATAAAGGTGAAAGGTTTCACATTAGTTGTAAAGTGGAAAATTATATTTATCCTGCCTAGTATTTTCAAAAGTATGCTGGGATCCATATTTTGACACCTAAAGAGATGTCTGCTTTTCAGAGGTGCTGAATGTGCATCAGTGTCTTTTGGAATTCAGCTGGAAAATAGGGCTCATTATTAATGTGATTGACAGTGTCTAAATGCATGAAGAGTATTTTTCAAAAAAATATATAGAGATAAAATCTTTGTCATGGAACTTTATAATCAAGAACAGAGAAACAAAGTCCAGCAAAGTCTATTTAAAGACCTGTATATCTCAATGAACTTTAGATCAGGCTTAAGCAAAAACATTATTTAGCAACTCAGATTCATCTGATGGAGCATCAGTTTGCTCAGTCAACCCTTTGATTGTTTATGTCATTTAAAAACTACTGATCTGATGCCTTCCCTGAAGGAATCTGTGTAGAAACAGAGACTGACATTTCTCACGTACACTGTCATTTATTGCTTTCATCTCCTCCTCCTCCCTCATCATATATGTCATTGACTTGGAGACAAGTCAAATTTATAGATTCCCTCCATTTGCTCTACATTCAAAATTTTCCAGTTACATACCAGTTCTCTCCTAGAAGTGAACAACAAAAGGATGAGCGGGAAGGAGCACAAATTGCTGACTATACATAAAGAAAAACAGGGGATCTGGAAGGGGGCCCAGATAGGTTGTGGAGTCTTCCTCCTTCAAAGCATTCAACACTTGCCTGGGCAATGTCCTGAGCAACCTGATGTAACTTTGTCGGTAGCTCTGCTGAAAGCAGAGCATGCAGTGACACACAAGGGGGAATGGCTTCAAGTTGAAAACTAATGAGTTTAGGTTAGAAATTAGGAAAAAAATCTTTACTGCGAGGGTGGTAAGGCATTGGAACGGGTTGCTAAGAGAAGTTATGGGTGCCTCATCCCTGAAAGTGTTCAAGGCCAGGTTGGGTGTAGCTCTGAGCAATGTGATCTAGTGGAAGGTGTCCCTGACCATGGCAGGGGAGTTAGAATTAGATGATCTTTAAGGTCCCTTCCAACCCAAGCCATTCCATGATTCTCCAATTCTATGTCCAGAGGTCCCTTCACAGCTCCATCATTTTATGATCCCAAAGGTCTTCTAGGAAACTCTCCACTAAGGCCTCTGCCACAATACTTTTATTTTCTTTCTGTGAGTAACATGGTAAATGGACAAGTAGCTAGTGAGTTCTGTACTGTGTTAGTGGCCTGCAGAGATGGAGTTTAAGAGACGCAGCACTGGAGCTGTACAACTGCAGAGGGTTTCTGCTGCGTGACTCTTGGTGGGGACTTACTCCAGGTGCCTGGACTCCCTCATCCAAGCCAGCAGAGCAGTTGAACAGTTCTGCTTCTGGCCACACCTGATGCCTCACTAGTGTGTAGGCTACAGAAATGATGCAGCGCTGATGCAACAAATCTTGGTTGTAGTTTAGAGATCCTTAGGGTCCTTGGGTGAGATGTTTTCACTGGATAGCCAAAGGAACGCTGTTTCTTGGGTGACTGTGGTACCTATGTCCATTCTTGTAGGAGCGTATTCCCCTGTCACAGTGTGTTGTATCAGGAAGGAGATGCTATTCCACTCAGTCACTGCCAAACAAGGAATTTTTTCTCATTTTGAATTTTCAGTCAGCAATCACAACTGGCTCTAGAAACAGTCTCAAGGCTGCTGTGGAGGAAAATATGACTTTGAGCAAGGCTGTTATATTTGAGAGGCCTAGAACTACTAATCTTTCAGTGCTGTTTCTATTTGCAGGAGTTCACTCAGCGAGTGATCGGTGCACGCAGTAAAATAAGGCATATAGGAAGCACCAGTTGTAATGAATCCACTTGTGTCCCTTTCACCAAAGACTATTATAGTGGCCAAAAATACGTGAAAGTTTTGTGGTGACCCTTTGTCATTTACTACCACAGCTGGTGGGGATGGGCTGCTGACTGTGGCTACCCAGAGCATCTTGATCAGCTGCTCAGCACCCCTCTGTGTCTCATAGGATTCAGCAACCATCCCCTTGCAGAAAGCTGCAGGCGGGATAAAGGCATTTGGTACAAAGGCTCCCAGGAGGCTGGATGGCTGCAGAGGCGTGGCAGCAGGGGATTGCTCCGACAGTCACTGGCATTCCTGCTCCAAGCCACAAACCACAGTATGCTCAGCAGCTGGGCTTTGCCTTGGAGGGGCAGGACAAAGGAGCTGAGGACTGCAGAATACAAACAGCATCACCCCATTCCCGAGAAGGTTTGAAAGTCCTGCCTAGATGTGGTCTCCTTGAACCTCTTTTGCCAAAGCAAATCTTTTCGCAAAAGCCCGGCTTTTGCTAGATGCTCTGTACTGCAAAATATTCTCTTTGCTAACCAGAGAGAAAACCAGAAATCTTATTTTCACTTTCTTCAGAGATGTCTCCATGCATTTGACTTGTCTACTTGTGCAACTATCCCTCAACCTGCTGTGCAAATTCGTCCTCTCCACTCTGCTTGTCATTTCTCACATTCCTTTTAAGCATGATCTCGTAAGCTTTTCAGTACCTGAATTGCTGGGGTTTCCTTTTAGCTTATAGGTGCCTTTTTCTCACCCTGGACTGCTCCTGGTCCCCTCTATTCATATTGACCTTTTCCAGCTCCTGAAGCATTCCATCCTGGGTGATTGCTTGTTTCCAAACTTTTCCATTCAGCCTCTCTGGCCATTTTCATGGGTTTGGATTCTTTCAACCTTCTCATCAAGATGGTACTCAAAGAAAGACCAAATAACAATATGTGCCAGTCCAAGACAGCAAAGCATTTGGGCTTCCTGTAACCTGCTAATGATCTTCCATAATGATCATAATTTCATATTGATCTTCATATTCCAGAATGATCTAGATACTGGTCAAATGAATCCCATTTTTACAGTTTTCCTTCAGACTCCTAAAGTGTTGAAAATACAAGAGCTGTGAAATACATCCAGACTTGTGTCCTTTCTAAACCTGGAGGCATCTCATCAATAGCAATGACAAATATATGGGGGAAGATACACAACCTCCTTGACAGTCCTGCAAAAACCACCACTCCGCTCCCTTACCTCTTTTTCCCCTGCCCACAGACAAGCACCACCAGTCCCCATGAACCACAGACTAGTTTGAACATTGATGTTTAACATTTTTCATCCCTTTCTAGATATTCTGTCATCACATTTCAAAAGTCAGCACCTTCCTATTTCCCAACAAACACTCAGTCCCTCTTTAGATCTTTATGAGCTCTGAATCGCTCATGCTGTTCCTCAGACTCTATCCACTTTGGATGAAAAAATGTATCATTTCACTGGGATTGAATTTACTGCTGCTCAAGTTTGCTAAACAACCTCTTGATCTGCAGTTAATAAGTTAGAGCCTTAATATATAAACTTCCATAATTTTCTCTTTTATTTGTCCTTTCCATTGTCCATTCTCTTCATAGGAGTGTCTTCAAAGCTCTTTAATTGTTGTTTCAAAACCCTCCAATGCCCTCAAAGTTTTTGCCTGTTTTGCTCAAATAGATCGAACTCTTGGTAGAGTGCACTTGGCCTGTCCTGACACTGCATGTTTAAGCTGAAGATTTTGGAAATGGCTCTTAAGTACTGCTGTTACTTTATGTCCTTAATGGGATGAATGTGCATGATGGGTGAGAGCTGGGGGGAAGATGCTAATACAGGTCAAACCCAACCATCAAGCAAGTGCAGCAACCTTGTAGGAGACTTTATCTTACCACAGGCCTGGATTTGATCCTAAATATCACCTCTCCACTGAAGTTTTTGGCAGAGGGTCAGGACTCCTTCCTTCTAACAAGAAGCCATTTTTACAGTTGCTCATCAAGTGTATTAGTTGATGCATGATGGAAGGCAGCTCTCATTGACGTGGGCCCTCCTTGTCCTGGCTGACAGTCTGATGCTGGAAGCATGACTGGGTAATAAGCTGAAGGGATCTTTCTTTTCCAATTGACAAGTGGTGATCGTATCTCCTGTGAACTGTAACGCACCCTGCAGAAGACCTCAAGGCCAAACAGTTGACTTGAGTGTCCTGTGTGACGCACTGATTTGAAGGAAGAGAAAAAAGTCTAAATATTTCCTTATTTTCCAAGCCTGGGTGGAGGGCTACTGTCTTCCTCCAGGGACTGAACTTTTGATAGCAGTGTTGCAGAGGAGATAGGTGCTTAGACAGGTGATAAAAGCCCACATGTGGGCATGGATAGGTGCACTAATGAGCCTACGAAGCGACAGTTTGGAAGCAACGCTGAGCAGAATACCAGGACCTAACTGCTCTCAGCAGTCTTTCCTTAGGTGAAATCTGCTGTGGTATTGATCTCTAAAAGGCAAATCAAATAACAGCAGCCACATTTTTAAGGATTAGGAGCTTCCTGTGCAAGACAGTATGTGTTTTTAATACCTTAAGCTGACTTATGAAACTGGTAAACAATGTGGAGGGTGGTGTTGGATGACCTCTTTTACATGCCTGATCATCCTGTCAGCATTTATAATGCATTTGATATTTCCTTCTCATCAGGATAGGATCAGTTAAGCAGTCGCATTTCCCAAAGCTCAGGTTGCATCATACTTTGTTCCACATTTCATGGTAATAAACGTTGACATAAATTTCTGTAGATTTCACACAAAGTGATTGTTAATTTATTCATGGTTGGAAAGGATCATAAAAAAAAAAAGAAAGAAAGAAAGGAAAAAAATAAAACAGAAAAGACTCCTCCAGAAGACAAATACACAGCTTGCAAGATAAAAAATACAGATCTTTCATGCCAATTTGTTTTGTACACAGTAATGACTGCTACACTCTGATTAGCAATCTTGACCTAGTTAAAATGCTATTGTTTTTCTGTGTTCCTATTCTTCTAAAAGACTGTGACTAGACATGATATTTTATAATCCATCAGATGTAAAATCTGCATAAAAAATATAATTATTGTGCTTCAGCAACCTGGACCAAAGCCCTGACATTATGTTTCTAGGCAGTACACTGTGAATAATATGGATGCATTTTTAGGTTGGTATGTTCAGTTGGCAAGATACATAATTTTTCCATAAGAAAAGGTAAATTGTGTGATTTCTAACATACTGATTACTATTCCAGCCTTGTCCCAGCTAATGAAAATTAAGTGGATACTTGTCAGCCAAGAAACATCCTTATTTGTTGCTATAAATTCAGTTTTAGTGGCACTAAAAATTACAGTAAACAGGGAGGAGAAGTTGCGTTGCCTCTCAGTCAGTTTTATTATTGCCAGTGGTGCTTATGCCTAAGGATCACCCAGAGCCAGGGCAGCACTGCGAGAGGCCTGTACAGACACCCAGGTCAGCAGGACGGGCATGGGCACTGGGGAGGTTTGGGGTGGGTAGAGCAGAATTCTCATGGCTGCAAACCTTGGTTATCCAAGGGCTTCTGGTCGTCCGAGTGGTCTCTGGAGCTGCTTAGTTAATAGGAGGGGAGTGAGGCAGAACGGAGGCTTGCTGTCTCAAGCTGCCATGCTCACTGACAGAGTGAGGTTGAAGGCACCTGTGCCTCCTCCTCCTCGGGCTCAGAGAGAGCAGTTGGTCCCCTTCCTGTGAACACAGGGTGGGCAGCAGAGGACACCTGGAGTTGAGCCTCTGCAAACCTGACTGGAGCAAGAAACAGCATCTGCTACTCCTGCACAGCTCTTTGCACCCGTGGAGGAATCACCTTGTCCTAACCATGGTGCTGTGAGGACACGCCAGCTCTCAGGGCTGCTCCCCATTGTGCGCCGTGCCCAGGGCCTCCACTCTGTCACTCAGTCCTGCATGAAAAATTAATGCTGCTTACCAAATCAGCATCATCCAGCAGGCTGGACTTTGTGAACTCAAAGTGCTAAAATCTCTCTGAAGACAACTCTCATGCTTGCATCCTCAGCCATGTCAGGTAGATGCTGCGGTTGAAGACAAAAGATTAAAAATAAATTTACCTGTGCAGTGCAGAGAAAGTGCAGAGCAGAAGGGCTGGGGAGAGGTTCTCAGAAGAGGATCACACTACTGAGATCTTCAGGAGAGACATCAGGGTGAACCTGATGCTCCTGGGTGTGGGAAAGATGGGGAACAACCAGAGCCAACAGATTTCAGATGTGTAGAAATAGTGGTAATGGGAGCCCTCAAAACTGAGTCTGTAGTCAGAAATGGGCCGTGAGGGTGCCTGTGTGATAGTGGCATTAGGACCTGAGATGGCCCCAGAGGTGGCATCTCAGGGCAATGGCCCCTCATCGTCCCTGTGTCAGCCCCTGGGTGCCTCTGCAGCTTCGAAGCTGGCCATGATGTGAGTCACTACCACCATCCTGTCTGGCTATAGGGGTAAGAAAAAAAGGAGACAAGCATCTGATCCTCCTGCGTGCTGGGGAGATGCCTGCAGCTGGGAGGCTCTGCACTGGTGAGCCCCAGTCCCTGCCTGGTCCCTGCCTGGAAAGGTGCTCCCCAGCTTGGCACAGCTCCGAACACCACTGGAGGTGATGCTGCTGGCAGCAAACACCGCCAACCACTGTTTTGAAACTGAGAGTCACTGTCATTCAGGATCAGGCTCTAAGCCTCAAGGGTGGCTTGCTGGGTCCAGCCCTGCAATGCAAAGGTGCTTTCACAGCATAAATAAGTATCATTCAGCATCTTTTCCTCCTTTGGAAGGATTTTTTTTTCCACTTTTCATTGTTCAAATATTTTTCGTATTTTTCCTCTAATTCCTTTACCATTTTGCTTCCCCAGCTACATGGAGGATTTTGTTTAGAGTGCAGCCATAGATACAGTCAACACATATTGTGAGAAAGTCTAGGTAGTCCAAAATGAACCTTTCAAAGTGGATTTGTTTGCTGCTTCTATGTTAAAAGCCCAAAATCCAAAGCTGCTTTTTCTATCATCAGAAGTGCCGCTCCACAGGAGCCGCTAACACTGCCGCACTGCCTGCTTCACAGTGTGGGGTTTCGGTCTGTAGAACCTTGGGAGTTTCATCCCTGTTGTTCCACTGCACAATGTAAGAAAGCTGCAAACCTTTGTAGGAAACTGTGAGAGCTGGGAGAACAAAGGTGGGAGGAATCTTCCTTTTATGTCTTCCACTAAAAGGCTTAGAGGGGACTTAAGACTATCACACTGTGGTATTTTCTGTGTAGTTTCCTGGAGGCATTTTGGTGTTTTGGCCCAGCCTCAAGTGTCCAGCTGTAAACGTTTCAAAATGACAGTCAGGTACAACACTAACATCTCTGTACAAGGCCTCGATCTACAGGCACCACGGAGTTACTTGGCCAAGTCAGAGGGAGAGCATGTGTTTTACTTGTTCTGAGAGCTGTGAAACTCAGGGTGCTGCATGGTTAGCCTAGGAGTTCTGTCAAGCACTGTGCTTCTTCCTACACAGTGTTAAATGAAATGAAGAGCAATTTCTAAAGGAGGTCCAACTGCAGAAGCTGTATGAAATGCACAAAAAATAAGGCTTTCATTGAAACCTGATAGACTGTATTATTTCCTGCTGGCACAGGCAATTCTTTTCTTGGCCAAATCGAACAGACCTTGTGGAAAGGAATTTAAGGTGAATACACATGAGTAATGTCAGAAATGCATCAGTGATGTGATAAAAATATTGTTTTATATGGATATTTCTTGGGAGAAAACAATCTCTAAAATTTCTCGTTGACAAACTGTGCTTTTGCGTCAAAAATGGTTTTGTTTCCATTTTCTGGAAAGAAAAATTGAGCAAGGAAAAAAAAATTCGGCAAAATCTTCTAGTTTTACATTTAGTAAAAAAATTCAGTCAAAAGAAAGGTGAAGCAAAACCTTTTTGTTTTTCCAAAAGAGAATTTTTTTGATACCAGGATTTGATGAGCCCTAATTATTAGCTTGGTGGATCTCCTGCTGATTTGGCCTGGTGTCAGAGAGCATCAGAGAAAAAGCTGCCTCTCTTAAATTCCTTTAAGACTCAGAATAAGTTTTAAATATAAAACTTATAAATATTATATATGTCCCTCTGCACAGGACATGGTATCACACTGGGTCATTTAGATCAAGTCATCTCTAGAGTTTTGCCCTTCGCTGTCCCCGGGCATTTTGTCCAGGAGCAACGCTGGGCTGTCTCGCAGACGTGATCTCCAGAGGCTCAGTTTTAACTTCAGAGGATCAATCATCCAGCACTGCTGCTGTAAGTGCGTGAACTTGCACTGACTCACCAGAGCCTGCTCAGCAAAAGGTCTCACAACAGCACAGGCTGCCAGGAAATGCCTGCACTCTGTGATGGTTCATCCAGTGCTGCCCACCTACCTGTGGGATGGAGCTGGGCATGGAGGGCTTCCTCCTCTCCCACTTACTGTCATGTCACTTGTTTCCCATCACAGGGCCTTTCAGTATTACGCAGTTCAAGCAGTTTGAGATGTGTAATCGCAAGCCTGTTTGATCTGAGGAATGTGCCTGTGTGTGTTATAGGAACTTTTCCTTTATGTTTACTGACCCAAATCAATCCCAGCTTGCAAATTGAAAGAGATGGAGCCTGAAATCTGGCAAGTTGTTGGTTTTTTTTTTTTCCTTCTGAAGAGTCTGTGCTTTGCTTGGGGAAAAAGGGCTTGAGTACTGACTTTCAGTCAGTAATTGAAAAATGTGATTGCTAGAAAACTACTAAGATTTCAGTGATGGAACCCTGGTCCTTTCCCTTCTGAAAACAAAAGAGGCATAACGCTGGGGTAGCAGTGCGCCACAAAAGGCAGCGTTCAGAGAGGCTCATGATGGACACTGCTCATCTTCCTGAACAAACACAGACCAGTCCCCTGCAGCCCCCCCGACATATAGTGGGTAACAGCTCAGTGCAAGGACGTAGAGGGGGCTTCATCCCTGTGGGCTGCTCGCATCCTTCCCATGCCCTCTCCCTCCGTATCCTAAACTCATGGGGGATGTGAAATCAGGACCTTTGTAGCAGCCTCAGAGGAGTCCCCTGAGTTCCTTGCACCTTTGCAGTACCTCACTTGCTCTCATTTCTGCTTTAAGGTGTGGGCATCTATTGACTGATGGTGTTGTCAGCATTCCAAGTGCTATATTTGCAAGGTTTTGGGGAGATGTGATAAATTACCACTTGTTATTCTTTAGAAACGTACAGTGCCCTTTTTGGTGGGCACTTGGGCAGATGTCATGAAACCAGGAGTCCTCCAGCCCACGTTAAGGGATGTGTCTGGAGATCATGGTGCTCTGCCTGGCTCTGCTGCTGACTGGTGTGTGGCAAACCACCTCCCAGCTCACCCCTGTCTGCTCACCCACCTCACCCTGCTATCTGCTAGAAGCTACTTCAAATGCAGGAGAAAAGCAGACACTACACACAGCACAATGTCACACCTGCATTTTTATATGTGTCAGAAAGCTTGGTGCAGGTGCCCTGAAAATGTGGAGTTTTTTTTAAACAGCTCCCTCTGCTTTAAAATGTCAAGCAAACCCAAATTAACTCAGAAAGTCATATTAACCACATAAAGCATACACGTTTGCAGGGGATATTATTTGTTCAGCCTTTCTGTCAGCAACACATCTGAAAGCAAAATGTGCTGCCAAGTCATGTATTCTGATGACCTGGGGACTTCCCCATTTCCCAGGAAGATGAATTTGGGTGTACGAGAATGGTTTCTACTAAACACACTGACAGCAAAGATGATGGTAAAAGGAAGTGCAACTTACCTTTTTTTTGTTCCAAAGGAAAGTACAGTGACTCATGTGTCAGAAGGAACATGCTAACCCAAGACAGTCTGTGCTCTTTGCAGTGACCACCCAAACCTCTCCCCAGTGAGGGACACCTAATGACAATTAATTACTCTTGCAGGCACACAGTCGGTGGACTTATACAACTAGGCATCAACACGTCTGTCCTTATGAAAACATGAATCTGTGATTTAAAAGCTGTACTGGAAATGTAACTTGAGATATGAGATGGGATTTTCAGTGTCAGAGAGAGAAATTACAAACTTTATTTTTAAGGGCTAAACTCAGTGACCTGATGATGCAATGGAAGAATAGGTGGGTTTGGAGGAAATATGCGTTTCTCAGTTAAACTCTTTTCAAGCAATTCATTGGTGTTCACACCAGACTAAAATTTTTCACCCCTAGAGCTATCTGGGAAGAGCTTTTACCTATAGGTAAGCTTGAAGCTGAGGGGCATAGAGGCCACAACACAGTATTACGTGCCCATGGACTTCTGTACATGAAACAGCATGATGAATATAACGTGACTGAAAGATCTCATAAATCATCCTTCCTCACTTAACTGGAAAATTAGAGTTCTCAGTTCTTTCTGCTCTTCACAGCCTCCCAAGGTATCGTGGTTTATACAGGCATTATTTTCTCACTGGAACACATAGGTATTTCTCAGATGGCATTGTCCTGATGCCTCTGGGGCCATTGCACTTCTGCCCAGGTGCAGAAAGGCAGAAGATGAGCCGTGTTTCACTGCTTAGTTTCCTGGCATTGCTCATGGCTGGAACAGGGACAGTGTGTGCTGGCTCAGCAAGGGCTGCATGTGCACGTGTCCGCTCCTCACTGCGTGCCCCTTTGGTCATGGAATCATAGAATCATTACGGTTGGGAAAGACCTCTAAGATCAAATGTACAGGGCTAGATATAGGACAGCTGCCCTTGTTTTAAAGTGATCTGTTCTTCCATGAACCGTGTTCAAAGCAACTCTTCTTGAGGGCATCTGCATCTTACTTGAGGGCATATGTACCGAGTCCAAGATTTTCAGCTCATGGGACTGACATCTCTGTTTTCTGTGCACGGGGTGGGAATTTGTGTGTAAAACCACAGCAGATGAGTGTAGATCAGGCAGACAGAGCCTTGAACTTCTTTTCCTTTGGTAGGCCCACAGGGCTGGCGAGCAAATTGAAGTATCACTGTAAATATTTGAGGAAAAGGAAATAGAGTTACAACTCTCAGAGCAGTGTTGATTGGACTGTGTGTTTTATAAGAGATGTTTCAGGACATAAACAACTAGGGCTTAATGTCTTAATAGACATCTTTGGGAAATAATCTGGCAGTACATCATGGGCCAGACCCTTGGCTGACATAATCTGACATGGCTCCAGTGGATTCATTCTCAGTTTTCAACAAGTTAACATCCAACATTTTTAATTATACACATCTCTGGCCACTATAAACCTACATGAGCTTAAGATGTCTTGATCTTGTGTGTGCCATTATAATGTGTTCAAGGACCTTTGGATTCTATGGGTGTCAAAAACGGTCTTTTGGATCATATACCAAAATCAGGAGAATGAAAACCTGCAGCACCAGATAGGCACGAGGGCAGATTTCATGACTGTATTTGTCTCTGCTGCCTAAAAGTACTTTAGATCTGTCTGGCACAGCTGGATTGGAGCAGATCTGGAGCAGAGAGGCTTTACCAGCTACAACTCTGACTACCTCCCTCCCTCATCACACCCATGAGGGGAAGGGGGTCTCTCATCAACAGGAGGCAGCAGTGCTTGAAAAATGCTCATGGCAAGGGTGGTGATTGCAGGGAGATTCACCACTTAAAGCATGCTTTCCTATAGTTCTGCACAGCTTCACTGACTGAAAAAAGCCCAGAGGAGCTTTCTGAACTAAGCAATGTTTACTTGCCTATTGCCTGTTGCCTTTCAAGCAATTAAATTATTTCTTTGGTATCATCTAACCATTTGTTTTTTGTCTCTTCTTCTTTCAGCTCCAAGGCTCCTTGAAGAGAAAGCTGGTGGTAAATCTGTCCCCTGTCAACAAGAGGCCCAATGGTGTTTCAGAGAGCTCTTTCCTTGACATCAAGAGGATAAGAGTGGGCGACAATATCTCAGTGGGACAAGGTGGACAACATGTTAACAATTGCCAAAGCCAGTCAATGCCAGGGACTATGACTGTGGGGCAAGGATCACAAAGAAAGGCCAGCAGCCTAGCAAACAATACCCATGCTAGTGGGAATGACATGTTTAACATGACTTTGAAAGAGGTAAAGAAAGAACCGGGAGAAACAATGTCGTGCAGCAAACACTTAGACGGCCAGACATCCCATGAGAACATGTTCCCTAACAGATATGGGGAAGACTCATGGGACCAAATGATGGATCTTGAGCTTCAGGAGCTGTTTAATGAACTGACTAACATATCAGTGCCACCAATGAGTGATGTTGAGCTAGAGAATATGATAAATGCCACGATAAAACAAGATGAGCCATTCAACATTGACCTTGGGCAGCAGAGCCAGAGGGGCCCTGTGAGATCTCTGCAGATGGATAAGATGGTGATAAAAAGTGAGTATGCACCGGGCATGAATCAGGCTCCTGTGGGCTCCCCACAGATGAGGCCTTCTTCAACAGGTCCAGCCTTCACTATGGCTACCACTGCCATGTCTGCCTCGTCACCCATCCCCTCGGTGCCTCAAACACAGGTGTCACAGGTTTCTTCTGCATCCAGCCGGCCATTGCCTAACTGGCAGGAGGTGTCTCACGCACAGCAGCTCAAACAGATCGCAGCCAATCGGCAGCAGCATGCCTTGATTCAGCAGCAACAGCAGCAGCAGAACCAGACGGCCAACTGGTCCACTTTGTCTCCATCAGGACCTTCCCCTGGACCCTTTGTGCAAGAGAAAATCCCCAGTCCTTCTTTTCGCCAGCAGCAGTTCAGCCCACAAAGCTCAGCAATGCTTGGGGTGCCAGTGAATGGAAACCAGTCAAAAGGGATGAACAACTATGTTTATAAACCAACCACTCCCCAGAGCAATCCCATGGACATAATCATGCAACAGAAGCCTCAGGACCTCAACAGAAACTTTATCAACAGCGCTCAGCCACCTCTAGAGCAGCATCATGGCAACACAAAGCCTTTGTTTCACTTTAACTCAGAGCAAACAAACCAGCAGATGCCTTCAGTTTTGGGTTCCCAAAACAAGCCTGCCCTTCTGCACTACACCCAGCAGGCACAGGGTTCAGCCCCCGTGCAGCAGCCACAGCAACAGCAGCAACAGCATCCGCAGCCGCAAACTGCTCAGCCTCTCCCAAACCAGTCTGTTCAGAGGCCACCTAATGTAACCCTAGCAATGCAGCAAAAAATGATGCTTCAGAAAATGCAGCAAAGCCAGCAAATCTCAGGTTTGCAGTATCCAGTCTCTCAGCAGCACAGACAGGTAAGACAAATTCCTCCTTCTTTGTTACGGAATCATTCTGGTCCGAGTAATAAAAAGGCTTTTCCAGCCTGGCATCATTCCTGCAGGAGATGTGTCCTGGTGGCAGTCAGTGACCCTCTCAGCATGCACATCCGCAGAGCTGGCAATGGCACGTTTAGCACCTATTCAGGTGTATCATGGATGCACATTTAGAAGAATTTCAGGAAACCCATGCTCATAACACTTTTCATGTGATGGAATGAATGTGTCACTGTTATAAATCATGTAGATACCTGTCAGAAAGGTGAGATAGCAGGGCAGATGCAAGCTTATTTTGGACTCCTATCTAAGTTTTCTAGCTTACAAAAATGTAGGCTCTTTCAAAAGTTAAAATTTTAATGAATTCCTGTGTTATCTTAGCTAACGTGTTTTACAATGTTAATTTTTATGCCATCATTTTTCTCAGGGAGGCAGGGTTAGGAAATTCTGTTTTTAGATATCTTTTGACTGATATGACAAAAAATACTGTTTGCACATTTGCTATCACTTTGGCAAAGAAAAACTAAGATTTATCTATGAGCTTTATAAACACCCATCACACTTCTGGGAATATTCTGTGGATGAAATACATGCTTAGATATGAAGGAGAAGGTTGCCACAGATATGTCTACAATTATATTCCACGTGTCCAGCTCCCACAGTGTTATCATGAGACAGTGCTTTGACAAGATCTGCTGTTGTAGCTTAGTTGTGCTCTGACAAGTCCCTGTGCACCCGAGTCTCAGATCCCAAGTTTCAGACCTGCCAATCAAAGTGAGAATGTGCAATCTCACTGTACCCCAGAGTCTGGAAACTGGGTGCAGAACAAGTAAAACTTATTTGACCTTGGGATGTTTAAGCAGCTCTGCATAGTTTAGGTGGGACTTAATCTCAACGTATTTGAAGATACGGAATGGCAGTATAGGTGTGCGGATCATCAGTAGATGTGAAAACAGCTATGAGAAAGTACTTAAAAATTAAAGCCTAAGTTTTCCATGGAGTCCCAGAAAGTAGCACTGTGAACGGATTGTTCAGAGCTGGAATTTCTTCACCAAACTGTTCTGGGTGAACAGTCTGATGTTTTAAAAAGAGTAAATACAGTTGTATGCCTGCACAGCTTTCTCCTTTTAACTGTTTTAAATTTCCTGACCAACTAACCGTGACTTTCTCCAAGAAAAAGCCCTTAGCAAGAGGTATTAGGTGAAACCTATGGAAAGGTGTGAGAAACAGCTTTGCTGAAAGATGCTGTAGAATGAACGTTGGCACGATGCAAGCATAGTTTTGCTGTTTATGGGAGGTCTCTGAAAGCTGTTCCTCTTCTTGAGCCACTGTGTGCCCTCTTCTTAGGTGCATTTCCCCATTCTTTTAATAGACTGGCAGGCAGATTAATTTTAACAGTTCCTTCATTCAGCCATGATGAACCTTCCAGCAATCTGTCATCACAGGGGAGACAGGCAAGACTTCTGAAAAAACTACTGGTTTTATGAAAAAATTTGCAAGGTCACATTCTGGAAAGGCATAAAAACACGAGAGCAACTCTGCTGGAGGTAACGTTAGCTCCTTGCTCTGTGTCCCCTTGGGCTGCTGCTCAGTGAGGCCAGCCAACAAAATGGGACTTGGCACCTCTGCCCTAGTAGCACTTGCAAGGTTTACCATGAGTGTAGGGGGATTTCTCACCTGTGCAGCCACAAGATCTTTGGCTTAGGAAACTTGTTCTAAGTGAACTTTGCTGGGCGCCAAACTTCAGATATTACACCAAGGAGGGGGTTTTGCTTATCATCACAGAGTTGTTTCTGTGAACCGGTTTTCCAAAGCTTCTTGTCTTCTGACCACTTTCCACAGCTGTTTCTGCAGGATGTGGCTGCCTGACCCACAGCACAGTTGAGAAGCTTGGAAGCTTTTTAGACACAAATTACAGGGCTTTTGCAGTAAGGATGCTGTTTTTTCTATGCTCTAGAGAGATAACCGGATTTTTTTAGAGATCCTTAGCGGTTGTTCCAAAGTGCTGATGAAGTTCAGAAAATCAATTAGGTCTCTCTCAAGCAGAGTATTTTGTAGCTGCTGGAACAGTACTTAGAAATAAAACTGGTCCATAAATTACAAGGTTTTTTAAAGGTTTGAACGTAACTGTTTATGTGGCAGTATTTATGAGTTCTGTGGACTCTTTAGCACCTGCCTGCCCTGCTGCAAGAGCCCACCAACGCCTTGGTCAGGGCCTGCTTGCCACATAAGTCTGAATATTAAATCAGAGGGGGAGGAGACACCACTAGTATTATCTTCCAGTAAAGACAGCAAAGGTCAAAGCGACCTTGTGGGTCGACTGCTGCTGATTTTAGCAATGGGGACATCACCTCATTTAGGCTGCACAGTCTGCTTTCTTGAAGGATCATCTCCCACCTCTGAGGATTTCTACACATCATTAAAAGTAATGCATGATTAATTACCAGCATTTACTAATTAGCTTCATGATTAATATTTATTTTACTCATGCTCTATTTCTGCATGAGGAATCAAGATTTGATTCTGCTTGGTATCATTCAGCTCCTCCTCAGATCATTATAGGACCATCTCACAACTGGCTGGAATGCTTTGTAGTTGGTAATGTGAGGGCACATTCATAAAGGACTG
This sequence comes from Oriolus oriolus, assembly GCA_013400235.1. Lineage (NCBI taxonomy): Eukaryota > Metazoa > Chordata > Aves > Passeriformes > Corvidae > Oriolus > Oriolus oriolus. The sequence continues at coordinate 408,887 of VXBT01005709.1, read as the reverse complement.
CTGTGACATTGCCATCAAAAATCACTGACTGGAACACTATAAGTTCACATTTTTAGCAGAACTAGCTCACCCTCTGGATTTTTGCTCCCCAAGCTTTAAGATCCCCAAAACCCATCTGAGCTTGGTTTTATCAGTCCAAACTGGCTAACTGGAAATGTAAGGCTTATAATTTCCCTGCTTGTCATATTCCCTTTGTGTCAAATCGAAACAAACTTACAGAGGGATTTGCTAATTAGATGTCTTTTGCCTCTAGGGAAAAGTCATAAAAATGATGGAAATCATCTTGGTTTCCTGGAAGGTTGATCTGAATGAAGGGTGCGTTTGCCTCTCTCCTTTATTCTCTATTGCTCTGGGAAAGATTCCTTTCTATTGTCTATTGGAATGCAACATACACATAGTCATGAAAAAACTCATAGAAATTCAACACTTTCTTTGTTTAGGAAATAATTAGAAGCTCCAAATTCTATACAGGTTTAATCAGGTTTGTGATACTTCTACAGAACCTCAGCTGAAAATCTGTAACTGGGCCTGGGTAGAAGTCTAACTTTTGAAGGAATGTAGTCCAGTCAGTGAAAGATGCTTCTGAAGTAAGACCTAAGGTTTTTGAACTGAAGACTTGATGTTTTTAACTAGTCCAAGAAATTCCACACACATTTTCAAAGTTTTTGATCAGCCATAAGACTTGTTCAGTAAGATCCATTAGTTTTCTGTGAAGAAGTAAAAAAAAAAAAAAAAGGCAACAAAAAAAGCAAAAGCCTATATCAACTAAATAAAGTATTATTCATTCCCTTCTGGTTTTGACCTAAAGCCAAATAAAACTCAAGGATTTCAAGCTGAATTTTTCTCCAATTGTTTTTATTCAACTTCATTTGCTCAAGGGAAGGGAGAATAGAAGGCTGAGCTCATGAGAAGAGGAACCCTAACAGAGCAAGGCCACTCCATCTGCTACATGTGGGCATGTGTCCTATTTAGTCTTGGCTTTGGAGGCAAGGATAACACAAGGGATCGTGAGAGCTTCACCCCCCACTTTACATGAACAACCAGTAGTCCATATTTTTAAGGCTCTGGAAACATCAGTGTAGATACAACCCACAACAGTGTTTGCTTGTGGAAAGCTCAGGGCCTTGTTAGTCCTTGTTCTTTTAGAATTGCTTTGAGGATGGGATCATCTTCTCCTTTTTCAAGTCTCTTTTTTCTCTTTCAGTAACCCAAGAATTGTGATTAGTTGCAGTTTAAGGGGTGGTGGTAGTATTTGCCCCTTACTTGCCCTAATTGGAGCATGCCTTAGATCATTTTCTTTACCAGATCTTAACAGGCTCCCTTTATGTCCAGCCAGTCTTCCTTCCTGCTGAATACCGAGCAGTCCCTTCTCTAGTACCGGCTCCTAGCACATATTCCTGTACGTGACTCCTGCCTCATGCTCTCTCCAGGAGGACTTTCTATTTTGCAGCGTGTGTCCAAAGGCCATCCAGGTGCTCCGTGATCCAGGAACACAGCATGGCTGCATCTGGCTGGAGAAAGGCCACTGAGCAGCACTGCACCAGGGGATGTGCCACCACAGAGGAGCTCTGGGTGCTGATGTGACCCCCCCCCCTTGGAAACCATTTCATTCCACCAGCCCTTCCAATGCCCAGGGCTTAATATGTATTCATCATCATAAATATCTCCAAGTGATAGAGATGATATTTCAACTAACCTGGCAGCTCTGCAGAGATCCTGAGAAAGATTCTCCTCTCATTTTGTCCAGTGTAAACCCAGGGAAATTTCATTTATTTGCAGGAGAGTGTAACTGAACTTACAGCAGCATTGTAAGAAGCAGGATATGACCTTCCACCTTTTTTTTTCTAAAGCATGGGCACCATATGGATTCAATAAAAAGTATATGTTAAACTGTCAGATAGTTAGGGTGCTGTGTGAAGAAGAAGCACCAGGACCAAAAGAGCTAAGATTTTCTTTGAAAGTGCAGGTATAAAAAACTTGTTATCATTCACTGCTGAGTAGTAACTTACATTTCTAATTTAGCCCCTGAAATTTCTCAAAGAAAATGTGTCTTCTTTAAATGATTCATATGAAAAGAGTATTTTCTTAAACCTCTGTGTTTACCGCTACAGAAGAAAAGAAGAACACATTTTGGTGAGGCAACCTCTCTGTTTTCAAGCGTGAAGGAATTATTTTACAAATATTTGTGAAATGAAGAAAGAAAACCTAGAGTAGCTTTTGGTGATTGGTACAAACCAGGACTTGAATTTGACTCAGGTCATAAATAACAACGATTCCAGACTTTTGGAATCTGTAATAATAGAAACTGTTCCATAGTGTAAGAAAATAACAATGTGACCTTTCTCTCAATGCTCTCTATAAAAATAATATTTAGATGACAGCTTTTCTTGATAGCTCCATTTTGGTCACATTCCCTTGTACAAGGACTTCTTAATTAAATATTCTGGATAAAAACTTGAGTATGTCCCAATAACCACCATCAGTTGCAGGGTCATAGCTGATTTATGAGCATGAAACCAGAGAGAAAATGTCTTAAGTTCCTTTATTGTCATCATGGACAGTTTTCTTGGTGGTGCCTTGTATCATTCATGCTCAGTTTGCTGAACAAAACACATACACAGTCACACTGTGGACAATCAGTCCCTGAGGATATTGTAATTCAAAGTCTCAGAGGCATTCCAAGTTCCATAAGGTTTCTTGAATTCTGCATAAAGCATTTACACTGGAAGAATAGTAGATTATCAGCCATGGTCAAATGTTTCTTGGTTTGGGCATTTGGGAGGTAGATGAGATAGTTCCTGAGGTCTCCTCTGAACTGCTTTTTGAAGGCACTTCCATGAAGGTACCAATGAAAAACATCATTGAGCTTCCCTGGATGAGTTCTTTGCTAATGTCAGAACACTTGAAGTCTCGTTCATTATCTGTTAACATTGTGAAAGTGTCTGGGACGTCCACTGAGTGGGCAAAATGTCATTTTGTGAAGAACTGTATAAACTCGGATTAAAAACAGCACCTGTTTCAAAGGGACAGCGTTGATCTGACCTCTGTAAGATCAAAGATAAGATGAGTGTTATGGAAAGAATTTGATAGATATGAACTCCCTACCGGCAGGTCTCAAAACGTCAATTTGAGAACTGCAGTGATCCAAGAGACCCTTCATAACTCAGTCAGTTGTCTCGGATGTGGGGGGTAAAAAATGCTTGGAGACAGAGGGTACAGTAAGGTTGAAAGGTTGTTAGCTGCTTCAGCCCACCTGGAAGACATGAGCTAGGGAAGGAAAGCAGAGGGACAGCCAAGGTACCGGGTGTGTACCTAGGAGAAGATGACGATGGCTGCAAGGAGCAGATGGCAACTGAGAAGATCCACAGTGCTGGTGGCTGAGATTACAGTCTACAGGCCCTGGGTGGTAGGGCAAAGTGAGGATCATCACCAAAGACAGGACATGAGTTTGTGCTTATTAGATTAACTGGAAAGGGAGTGTAACAGGACAAGTTTGAGATAAGGAACTGTGAAGATGTCATGCTGACCAGAAGAAAATGGGCTAAGGATGTTTCAGGTCTGGTTCTCTGCTAAGGAGCAAGTTAGTCTATCTTCACCTGTGAACTTATCCTTAAAGCTATGATGTCCGCAAGGGCTTCTTACCTGGTTGAAGTGAGTATTTCTGCTACTGCTGTGTGTGCATCTGAGGCCAGAGTCAAGCCCTGAGTCAACTTCCTGCAGGGATTTTGGAAAGGCAGCCTGGAAAAACAATATAATTCCACAGCCATTTGGAGCTGGCATGGTGAAAAACCCTTTCCTGTAAGTTTTTACTTGTTTGTAGGCAATTTATGAATACCTCAAGAAGTCAAGGAACAAAAAAAAATTTAACAAGCCCCAGTTCTCCCTAGAGTCTTCCTATTATTTTAATTCCCCAAAGTGCTCAAGAGTGCTTAGTCCCAGTAATTTGTCTCCCTAGGTGTTCAAAATGAAGGAAAATTTTAATGGCAAATATTTATTCCTCCACTCAGCCACTTTTACTGCTGGTGTTTTTATGGTGGAGACCTGCCCCAGGCCACAGATGACTGTTGTTAAGACAGCTACAGACCTAGTAATGTTCCTTTAATGTGAGTTTTCACGGGTGAATTTACCACTTGAATGCGATGCTGTTCCAGATAATCAGCCAGATGCTCCAACAGAACTATTCCAGAACCATCTGCCTGCTTCATTTGCTGCATGCCTCTTTCTGGTAATGTACACACACAGTGTAAGAGACAGCTTTTGCCCTGAAGAATTTATAATTAAATAAGCAAGCCAGCCAAACCTTGAGATGAAGGAAATGTTACTGTATATTTTATATATTCTTGTGCATTTGGGGAAAGAGAGAAGGAAGATGTCACTCAAAGCCATTACAATCAATCCACTGGAGTTGCTGGATACGCTTACCATTGCAGAAAAATCCTCTGACAGAGCCTGGAGTTGAACCAGACCTGGTGAATCAGTAGAAAACACAGGAATTGAATAAAAGGAGGGATATTTATCTCTCTCTTTCACACCAGATATCTGTATTTAACATTAACCCCCTAAGCCTCCCATGTAACCAGTGAGGAAGGCGCACTCAGAGTACCCAAGCGAGGCACACAGTGGGGAATAACCTCTCTGCAGAAGACTCTGAGCACCTACGAGCCTGGCTCTGCTGCTCTTCCTGAAAGATATGTGCAGACTGAAACTTGCTTTCTCACACTGGGTTGTGTGGCAATATGTCAAAAGAAGGGGAGGACAGAGGCTTTGGACTCTCTTAGGTGAGGTTTCATAGGGCGGAAGAGCTGATCTAAAGACTGGAAGCTTCAGAAAGGGGCAAGAAGGCCTTCCCCACCCCAGCCTTGTGTCCACTTCTTCTGGCACCAGCTCTGGCACTTGTCTGAGCTCTCACAAGACCAGCAGAGAGCTATCCTTTTTCTCTCTGTGTAGGTTTTCCTCAGCTTGTGGGGTCAGGGAAAGCCAATGGCAGCAGGAGGGAAGTGGCAGGAGCACACAGCTGGAGGCCAGAAGCAGAGATGGGATTGCTTCTGCCAGCAGCAGCGAGCTGCTAAACTCACCTCACGTGGCTGGTGGTGGGAAACCTCAGCTAAGGGTGTGTCTGGAGAAGGAGTGGAAGGTGAACAGCTGGCTGCCAGAGGGAGACTGGGTGTGGAAGGACAGGACAAAGTCAGGGAGCAGAGAGTTTAGTGCAAGGGAAAGAAACAGCCAGATGGGACTGGATCCAGAGGAGGGCAATTGGATGGGATGGACAGAGACTGTGAGAGGAATGAAGGAGTGAAGCACAGGAAGAGTGAGGGTCTGAGGGTAGGAAGAAGCCTGGAAGGCAGTAATACAGAGTGCAAATTGGGCTTGGGTGAGAGGGAATGAGTGAGAAGGATTGGGAGCTCAGGAGGAGAAAGCTGAGAGTGAGCCTGCATGCAGGCAGAGGAGGACAAGGGATCAAAGGGTGGCATATAGTGTGGGAGAAAATGTGGCAGAATAGGAGCTACTGATGCACAGAGGAAAAGAACCTACAGTCTTTGCAATGGGGAAGTGGAAGACTGGTAACACTTAAAAACTGTTTATGTCTCCTATGCCAGGAGTAAGTGAAAGAGCATAAGGGCTTTGCATCCAGTAGTTCCCAAAGATTCTGCAGGAAGTCTTCAGGACAGGGCAGGAAATGCAGCCCTGAGCCCTTCAGATTGCCAGCTTAAAGGACACACCTCACATTTCAGGGCATGCTATTCATCCTGTCAGTCTCCATCAGTCAGGGAGACAGAATAAGCAGCATATTTGCCCCACTGGGAAGCAACTGATACAACCCGTTGTCTGGTTTTCTTCCTTCAGGGGACCCTACAGCTCCTCCACCATCTCCAGCTGCAAGTGTAGCCATTGCACAACCAACTTATGGAACAGAACAGAATAGAATATATAGAACAGTTCAGTTGGAAGGGAGCTACCATGATCATCTAGTCTAATTACTTCACCAAATCAGGGCCGACCAAAATTTTTATCAGGTTCTAAAGCCTCTTAAACATTGACAGGCTTGGGACATCAATCAGCTCTCTAAGAAGGCTGTTTCAGGGTTTCAAGTTTCTTCCTACCTTGCCAAAGATATACACGAGGAAGAACGATAGAGATTGGTCTTCTCAGGCCTTCATAAGAAGCTGTGTAATCCACCTTGGCTGAAAAGTTCCCCATGACTGACTGCTGCCAAAATATTTGCAATAACCAAGGTGTGAAAATGAGGAAAGATGGTATTTTTGTGGATCCAATTTGTTATGTAACTTGTAAGAGAGAGAGGGACTGTGAGGGCTTTCTGTAATTCTGCAAAGATGGGTTAGATGTACTCTCACAGACTTTTCTTTTTCCAGTCTTTTCTTTAATTTGCAGTGGTTGCAAGCCGGGCCACAGCCCGGCTCCAACTGAGTGATGAATGACTAAAGGATTTAGTGCTTTGGTTCTGGTTAGTGAAGCATCCAACTTCATCCATTTCAGAACTAGATTTCTCCGAAGGACTGTTAACTGCAATCCCAGCTAAAGCAGGTTTTGCTGGGGTGACTCCAGTCTTGTCTGGTTTCAGCTAGAATGGGGGAAAAAAAATAATTACTTTTATTTTTTCCTACTGGAACTGGTAAAAGGTATGGGAAGACAGAGTGATTAGCAAAAGTATTGGGAGCTTCACAGCCTAAGTGCAAAACAGAGTGGGAGGAGGGAGGGTGGGAGCAAATTCTGGCTATCCATCCTTAATCCAAAGCCGCCTGCTCCTTCCCAGGCTGTACTTCACTGTCATACACTTGCAAATTCACTCCAGGAATGAAAACAGACTAACTTTAAGCTTGTTCCCAAAGCTGCAAATTTGTCCCTGCTGGGTGCTAATTTAACTGCTTCCAGGGCACCAGGATGTCTACTGGTGTTCACTGGGCTTGCTTTCTTCTTTTTTTTTTCACACATCTGGTGTTGCGAAAACTTGCAAGGCACCACACAGAAGAGTGATGAACTGACCACTTTTAACCCTTTCTGCAGCACGCTAAGTATGAACCTACCTGTCTCTTTCCACTGTTTTCTCGCTAGAGCAGACTCCATGGGCCTCGTTATGCATGGGATGCACAAACACTAAAGTGGGTCTTATGAGTATTTCACACGCCGAGAACCGAGACTTTCTTCAGTTCCATCGTTTTCTGTTTTTCCTGTGAACAAACCTGGCTTAACAGTAATAACTGGACTTCAAAAATTTCCAGCAGGAAGAAATGTCTTTGGGGCAGGGAGAGGTTTTTTCCAAAATACTTCTTTTTTCCATTTGCTTTTATCTAGTGTTGCCACTTCCCAGCAGGGAGGGTGTTCAGTGCAATAGTTTTGCTCACATTATGGCAAGTGGTGGCCTTTTCCTGTCGGTTTTTGATCGCTGCCATTTGTTCACTAATGGCATTAACTGTTTATCTGCTGCATCAACTGAACCAGAGCAAATCCAAAACCATCTGGGTGTCTCATTTCCAGTCTCAGATGTTGTACTCTACCTGGCTTTCGCTTCTTGGTTTGCTTTCTGTCAAACAAGTTGTTTGCATGACCAGCTCACTTGTTTCACTAACATATTCCTAGCAACAGCACACAAACTGGCTTTTTTTATCTTTGGCAAGGGCTTCCTAAAAAAAAAGCTGAAGGTACTCTTCCATTTTGGCCTGTTGTGCAATGCCAGCCTCATGGCACGAGGAGTGTGCAAAGTCCTCTTCTGCTGTCTTCCTCTGAGCCCTGTCATTACTGTGAGTCCCACAGCTCTCATCCTGTGTTTCCAGCCCACTGACTGTCCCTTCTCAGCCCTGCTTCCTCTTCAGCACCCAACTCTGGGGAGCTGAAACAGCATCGAGAAGTATCTCAGAGCCATGTGGGCTGCTGAACACAGTGAAAAAGCAGCAGCATCCGTCCTGTCTATGCAGGAGACCCAAGTGTGCCACAGCCCTTGATTCTGGCATCTTCTTCACGTAGGGCTTTCACTGCTGAGTTTATTTTTAAAAGAAGTAAATAACTCTCAGTCCACAAATTATAGGCTTCCTTGGTAAACATGAAAGCTAGTTTGTGGGCTAAGTACAGCTGTGTTGTCAAAATTTTGTTTCATATTTGAAATGCTATCAAGGCCACCCGCCCTTTTCAGAAGCAGCGCTTCTCAGTGGGCCAAGCTCCGGGGCCCCAGGCAGCATTGGAGCTGTTCTTCATAAAGGTTTTCTATAGACGTATATATACACTGCATTAAAAAAAAAAAATCAGGTTTTTAATCCTTCAGAAATGCTACCTGGAGTGTTGGACTCACCATCTGAAAACACTAAGGAAGTTGGGTTTGTGGAGGTACAAACATTCATCTCCCTATTAAAGCCTGAGATTTTTAAAGCTGCAAAGTAGGACTTAAGTGTCCATAGCCAAATTATTTATACAGATCTAGAGAATGTTCGTCCAAAAACTATATAGCTTTAACATATCCACCTCTGTTTTTCTTCTGACAAGTTTTCCAAGCAGTGCACCTAGTAACCACCTTTGATATTGGCCATAAGTAAATTTAGGCTGGAAATTAACAGCACATTCCCAGTTGTTTGGCTTTCCCGAGTAGAGTGCGGGTGGCCAAGAACCACCCTAACTGCTTTTAAGATAAAATTTGTAATAAATGTTAGATATATGCTAGCAAGGCACTCAGTTTAAGAATGGGATCCTTTCCTACTCCTCTGCTTTCACAGCAAAATACAAACTAGTCCTCTGACTGGCACCTCGCATGTCCCTTTCTTTGTAGGAACCAAGTGGGGATCTGTGGAGACCACCTCTAAGTGAAGAGGAGTAGATGTCCCATGTCTAGGGACATCAGATAGACTTACAGGCATTTATTTGTACTATTCATTTACATATATGGTCTATTGTGAGGATATCTTCCCTCTCTTCCTCCAAAAGAATCCAAATCAAATCGAAAGTTAGTCAGTTAGTACAGTAATTGTATATAACTTTGCACATGAAACATTAATTAAAGTCAAGCTGTGGAAAAATTTAAAAAGCTGAAAGACCTTTGGACATTTGTGTGAAGATCATTGTGCTTGATACCAGGGAATATAGAAATGTTTGGACTGTTTGCTCAAATGGGCACGATGTTAATGAATCATTTTAGTCACATTCATTATATTATTTCAAACAGAGGAGGCTACTATGCAAAACCAATCCTGACAAAAACAACATATAAAACCCAGAGGCAGTTGTGAGGCTGCTAATTAGGTAACTTTGTCTTGATATTTGCATTTGAGCCTATGGATCTGGACAACATAATGTGTTGCTCTCAGGGCAAGAAGCAAACGAGTGGCTGCTGCCCCATGTCCCCTCGAATGACGTTTCCAAGGTGCCTTTTGGTCTCTCTGTCCCCCAGGGTAAATACTTGGGATAGTCTTTACTGTGCTTTTCCCAAATTTTACTTACATCTCTGGTCTTTTTGTCGCAACAAAACAATGCAGAAGCTGGAATTATGCTATAAATGTTACTTAACAAATAAAAGAACGCCCAGGTTTTGTGTTATTTTAGCTATGCAAATGCTACAAGCAAAAACTAAACCAAATTGAGTTCATGTACAAATATCAGTAGGAACAGAGATAGCAGTGATAGCAGAAGTAATGAAATTATGTAATATATGCTAATTCTTTTCTACACACTAATTCATCCATAAAGCTTCTGTGAAGTGAATAACTACTAACTGTTCTTTAAATGTTAAAATTGAGATGGTGAGATCAACACATTTTTCTAACACAGCTGGTGAAGTGACAGCATTTGCTATGCATGTGGTGGTCCTAAATAGATGTCTTGATACAAGGTGGCTGAGGTGGCTGAGTTGAGGAGAGATGAAGCAGATCAGTATTTGTGAAAACAGGCCATCAATTTAAATGCATAAGTATGGCTTTAATTTTGGTCTTCAAAATAGGGTTGGATTCAGAATTAGCATAAACTTTGCAGGTTTTTTATAAATTTTTCAAATTAGAGTGTTTTGACCAAGCACTCCCCTGTTAAAACTTCAGACAGGCAAAGATTTCTACAAATGTCAGAGTATTTTCAGGAAATTTCCTTTTAAAGATTTAGAGGTTTCATCAGCCAAAGTGGTCAGAATTCAATTTCATTAATATTTAAATATATATGGCTTAAACCATTTAAAAAATTCATAGGTTTACATTCTATGCTGAGGGAGGCTGTATGTGTTGATCCTCAAGTGTGATGGAAATGAGCTCATGTACACTACAGTAGCATCTTGGCGCTTCACAAAATGGCAGATAGATGCAAGGTAAGGCTACACTTCAAATGTAGATCATGGGAGAAATTGATTTCACACCAAAGCTTCTGAATTTGCATCTCAACTGCTTCATATTTGTCTATTTATGCAAAGGTGAATATATTTTCATGTGTGATGATGAAGAGGGCAACTCTGTCCTTATTGAAATGTTAATCAAAATATTGTTCATAATTGTTATATTCCATAAGCAACAGTTTAAAACAAAAGGTACATTTAAATATTTTAATTTTCAAGCCAATGCTCTGAAATATTGGGAGGAAATCAGGTTTTTATTCCTTGTTCAGGCTGAGGTCTGCCTTTTTGTCATCAGTCTGGGTGCTACAGAGCTCCTGTGAGAAACGTCCTGTAGTGAATGAGAAGGAAACAAAGTGTGTGCTCACCTCAAATTCCCTCACCAATTTTGCTCAAAACAGCAATGTGAAGGGCAGGAGTCAGTGTGGTGGACATGGGGAGTGTGCACACACACACATGTACGTGCATGTACATACGGGATAATGCCGTGCTGCACCTCTAGGCATTTGCATCCCAAACAACCTGCATGTCCATCTCAGGCAACACATGGAAGGGAAGAAACCCCTTCCTGCCATTAATCTGAGACTTTTCAGATGATGAGAGACTGTGAGAGAGGACATATGAACAGAGATCATGAGTGACATGGGGAAGACAAACTGGGAAAAAATAATCACTGTCTCGCAGCAGGAAAGTTGTAGGCACCTACTGATATCATCAGGCAGCAAAACAAGCAGGAGGAAGGCACCTTATCCCTAACACCAGGGAGCACTTCCTGCAGGGATCTTTGCTGTGCAACACTGTGCATACCAAAAGTTAGCATGGATTCAAACTTGGAGCTGGGCAAATTCAGAAGAAATGTTTGCAGAGGGCAGTCAGGCAGTATGATGTAGAGGCAAAGCTGCACTCAAAATGCCTAAATGGCAGAATCTGGGAGATATATTTAGCACAGTCCCATCATACAGTGGCTCTGTTCCTACAGTCCATCTTTGAACATCTCTTGATCACTCTGAGGGTGACCACTATAACACACAGTTCTGTTTGGAGCCACAGAAATAAGGCTGCTTGATCATAGCAGAAAAGGTTACTGATACAAAGGATGCCAGAAATGGCACCTGTTTTGGGAGAATTCATCTTAGCCATGTCTCCCCCAAAAGAGCTTTACGATCTCCTAACCTACAGCCCCTCACTGTAGCAGTATTTTTTTCACTTGATTGCTCTCAAGTTGACCTGGCCTATTTTGGCCCAGCAGCCCCAGGCCTTGTGAAAGTGGATGTACTGTTTGCTTTTCAGGTCTGGAGCAGCGATGGGATTGGGAGCTGTGCCTCTTGGAAAGTTTTTTCAGAGACGGCAGCTCTAGGAGAGCTTAGCACCCCCAGAAGTTTCTGCTGCCGTATGTGCTCTTTCTGCTGCCGTATGTGCTCTTTCTGCTGCTGTCTGCAGGCCAAGTTTAATTGCTGCTTTCACAGGCTGACACAAATATCCTGAGGAGCACAAGCAACAGAAGGGAAATGGTGATTTTCAGCCATTTATGTCTTATCCAAACTGGAATGGCATTTCGTGGAGAAGCCAAAAGCAATAGTGTCAAGGTACTAGCCTTGCTTGCTTCCAAATGTTTCTTGCAAAAAATGAAGGAAATTAGGTTTATAAACTAATTATTGCAGGATCGTCTTCAAGGAGAGTATGTAAAGCCACCATAATACTTATGTCTGCTCTTTACATTATGTTCAAAAGATTTCTGTTGATCACTAGGGTGATCTGGGGAAATAGTGACAACAAAACCATTTACTCCTCCCTGCCATTGCAAGTTCCTAAGCAAAAATTTTGTCTCTGATTCAGGTGGAGATCCCCTTTATATCACTATGACCATAGGAAAGAATTTTTAATAGAAGAAAACTTCAATTACATCTTCTGACCACTTTGGTGTAACAAGGACTTGGTGTTAATAAGAACCAGGCTTTAGGTGTTCCAAATGCTCTTTAAAAATAACGTAACAATGTGCAAAGTAAACTCTGAGCTATTAATTCAAGAGTAGTATGAGCAGCAGCAGCAGCAAAGAAACCCAGTATATCCATCAATCAACACTGTGGAAGCCTGTTTGTTTGCACTAGTTAGAGAGTGATGAATAGGTCCTCTGTGTAAAACATTCAGCTACAGTGTGAGAGGGCAATAAATTATGTTTGTTAATTTTATATGCCATACATATAAAAATCACTAAAAACTGTCACTACACTGTGATGGTGACAGAAAGCTTTGGTGCTGTAGAACCTTTACGCAGTGCTTTTTCATCTCTGCAAGTGAAGGTCTCTTTGGCATTTCCTGCATTTCAGGGAATATGATATAAAAGGCCTGGAGGAAGAATTTTACCTACTAATCACTCAGGTTCCCAGCTGCCTCACTGAATACTGCCATACTTATCTAAATATGATGCTTCTCACTCACGCTTATAATCCCCGTTGCCTCAGCAGACACAGGAGAGACGGAGAGCTCCAGGGAATGAGTGACTCTGTCCCCCCCAGGAGGTGCCAGGAGGGGTGGTGAGATGTGTGGTGATGGCAGAGGCGGGAGGGAAGTGATGCCATGGCTCACCCCGCTCTAGAGAGCCGAGGCAGATGAGGTTGATGCCCCATCAGGGTGGTGAACAGGGAGGCATGAGCTCAGCTGTGGGACCAGCCTGTGAGCATAGTCCTGGCCTTTGAGCAACCGGAAAGGAGCATTGAGAGTTTGGTCCCTGGCTAAGCTAGAGAAGAAATTTAGACCTGGGCAGACAGCATAGGCTATGCAACCGCATTCACCCGCTATTTCACAGGCTGCTTTTCAAGCTGCTTTCAAACCCATGGTCAGTGGGCACAGTCTTTTAAGCCCAGGTTAGACTCTTGCAGTTTGGGTTTGTCTTTATCCGTGTGAGCTCTTTCCACTTTTGGCTGTGCGCTTTGGCCAGGACAAAGCTTTGCATGCACACAGCCTCCCTTCTGTCCGATGGCTGCGCTGTTGTGCTGCTCTGTTCCCATTTTCACGCCCAGTCCTGCAGCAGCCAAGGCTGAGTGCAGGTACATTCACCCTCAGCCCCACTCACATACTCTGAAGCTGCTTCCCAGACATCTTTCCTCTCTAGTTAAGCTGATTGACATTGCGTAGTGTATACTGAAGAAAGGTGCAAAGTCTGCAACAGCACCAAATAGTGCAGGCGAAAGTATGTTTGAATATTTTTTAAGCCATTGTCACAGAGGAGAAGGCAAGTTTGACAAACCACTCCACTTTTTGGAGCCTTGCTTTGCAGCAGCGTGTATTTTTCAAGTCATGGCAGCAAGAAAATGAGTCTAATGCATGAGCTTGTTTCCATGTTATTAAATGGCGGTGTAAAAACTGTGCTTACTTTCATGGGAATGAGGTTCTTTGCCAAAAACGAGATGCCTCAGCTCCCCCGTGGGACTTCATCCTAGTTTGGAAGGAATGGAGGAAGCTGCTGTGAGCCGTCAGAGCAGACAGCAGGAATGATCGTGCGCATTTGTGGCAGCCTGTTTGTAAGGATGGAGGAGCAGCTCCACCCTTGGCAGCGGATGCAGCGAGCCTGGCACTAGGTGAGGCTGACAGATCTGCCTGGTGTCCCTGCCCTCACATGCCAGCAAATATTCCCCAAACCGCTGCTCGCTCTTTCCAGCGCTTGGGCGTTGCTCCCACTTACACCTGGGTGCAAATCCGGAGTAATTGCACTGAAACTCACTTGCGCTTCGCAGGCTGCTGTGACCAGGCAGAGTTCAACCTGCACACACAAGGCAGCACAGCACAGCACAGCATGGCAAACTGGACGGTCCCTACAGGGGAAAATCAGGAAGGCTTCACTGATGGAGGCACTGAGCTTCATCCCCCAAGCTGTACAGTAGAAACAAATGTAAAAATAAAAGTTTTTTTGATTTGTTAAACACAATTCATTTCAACCCCCCTGTCAGCAAAAAGTAATTTTTTCCCTAGCTATTTTTATTTTATCAGAAATGGGGAGAACTCATTAACACTGGTGTTTTGAACTGGAGTTTAATAGAAGGCAGACTAACACAGTTCATTAAAAAAAGCATGTTTGATGTTTGAGGCAATGTTTGCAGAAATCCTTGGGGAAAGGATACTGTGGAGCTGAAATGATGTTTTTCATAGCCAAATGGCATAATCTCATTACCAAAGTTTTGTGATGAAGATGAAAGGTACACTTAGTAATTGCAAGGGATAAACAGTTTTCTCTCCGTAACTGCCCTTATTACTCACGGATAACAGATCCAGTGCAGACTGTTACATTTCCTTCTCTTCTTTCCTTTACCACCCACTTCGCTTATGATTCACCAGCAGTTTCTATGGACTGGATGTAAGGAATGAGGGAAACTTCTGTTCCCCTGTTTCACAGCAAAGGAACATCCTGGAGAGATACATTTGCAAACATTTAGCCTGGTGATGCAGATGTTGCTCAGGGGGGATAAAATTTTAAAAACCTAAATTCTTTTCCAAGACTTTTCTCTTATAGCTTTCTGTCAGGCTGCTCAGCACACTGCTCTGCAACCTCTTCCAGCTGGTGAGCCCACATTATTTCACGGAAATCCACCGACCCAGTACAGCAAATAGAAACCTTGTTTTCCTTAGTTACCTTTAGACCCTCAGAAGTAATCTGTGGACTCACGGGCATCTGATCTTATGCTGAAAAGAGGATTTAGGAGATCTGAAGGAGAAAGGGTACATCTGCCAGAAAAGTACAGCTCTTCTAAAAATTCCTCTGACCACATTGTCTTTGGAGAGGAAAAAAAAATCCTTACCTTGCTTGCAGGATACGGGAAAAATCCTTTTTTTGCCCTCAGTTCAGTGCTCCTGTAGCAGCACTTGGAGCGGCCTTTGGGCTGTGTTCTTACACAGAACTGAAATGAAACCGCACAGTCAAAGCACTGGACCCGGGTGGGATCTGGCAGACATTAGTTTTACATGTTCTGGTGGACACTTTGTTGGGCACCTACTGGCAGCTTTGGTTCAGAGAGAAAGAAAGGTTGCACCATGGGGTTTTGTTCTGCTGCTTTACAGCTAGCTTGTCATATCTGTAACTGAGGCCCTTAAATCAGGAACTGACACCATTCCCATGTCCCAAATGATTATATGACCCTGTAGGATTGAGTGATGTGTTAATCTTTTCTAATTATACTATGATGTATCTCTTGTGTTCGAACACGGTCACGAACAGGGCTGTTTCTGCTCCCATGGATGCAGATGGCCGAAAGCCAGCTGGAGCTGCACCAGGTCCCATTTGCAGCCCAATGACCATGTGTTTGGGGGGAAATGGAAGAGCTTAGGTTCATGGAAGATGCAAGAAAAAAGATGCTGGAGCAGGATGAGATCTAAAATGATGTTTTGAATGTTCTGTCTCTTTTGCAATATGACTCCTCATTCATCATGCAAATTTATAATTTTCATGCAATTAAAAAATAATTTTTGTTATGAAAGTGCGTTTGATTAGCTTGTAGAGTTGACAGCTAGTAAAGCTGTGTGAAGTACTCACACACATAAAAACTCTCCTCCTAGTGGGAAATTTCACTTTTTACTGGAGAAAAGGCATATTTCCCTTATCACAAGCAGAGAGGGAGGATGAGAATCTGTTCTTGTTCATGTCGTTACTGGCTATAACCCAAGAACTTTACATAGGTGATCCAAAAGTGTGATCATGTGTCATGACATCAAGCCATGACTCAGAAATGTGCCCAGCTGTATCCTCACTGATGCTGCCACAGTGACCATGTATAAGGGCATTAAATTAGTCGTAGAAATCACAGTCACTCCTCCTTTAAAGATCATGGGACTCCCAGAGTGATATGAGAGTGCCACAGGGTAAATAAAGAACCCAGACCCATGAAATCCAAATACACAGTAGCCTGTCCCACAGTTCCACACGGGCCAGCGCAGCAGTCCCAGCGGCAGGAGTGGGTGGTTGCTGCCATTCCTTCTCCTTCTTGCTGGTCACAGAGCTGGCTAAAGCCCTGGGGTGGATACATCTATGCTGTCAGACAAGCACTATTATCAGTTTCTGTCACTGAGCAGAGTGATGCTGCCATCAGAACGACTCCTATCAGCATACAGTGAGTCTCCACTGGAGACGATACTGGAGTGTCTGCTGTGAGAGAAACATCCTGCTGTGGGCAAGCCTGGGTCTCCTTCTGCTATCCCAAAGGAGCTTTGGGGCATTCCCTGGTTGTATCACTCCCTCCTTTATACAAGAGAGGGATTTGAAGGTATCTCAACATGTGTCCAAGTCAGCAAGTGTGGCTAGTCTTCCCAAGCCCTGAGCATGCATGTTGGTAGCCACATCTCCAGAAGTGATTAGCAGCTTCTGAGGCTGTGCAGTGGAGCTGACAAATACCTGCCTAGGACCTAATCCTGCTCAGATCCACACAACTCCTCACTGAAACAATGCAGGCCACTGGGTCGCAGCACCTACAGCATCTCATCAGTGTCAGTGAGACGCGCAAATTTAGCCCTCACTAGTCTCATGAACTGTGTCATGCCTTCCTGGAGGCAGACCTCCATTTCAGGGACTGTGGTGGCCTCTGCCGTATCTCAGAAGAGCCCATGCCTGGCAGAGTTTCTTGGATGGATTTGTGATCCCTCAAGGCCTGCATGCACAGTGGGCCAGAGGGTCTGGGACAGAAAACAAGCCACAGGGAAGCTGTGCTGCTGGGGATGCACCACACTGTGGGCTTGCCTGCTCCAGCAGCCTGGTCAGGGGCCACACCATGGCCTGGGTTGGTGCTGTGAGCCATCTCTGTGACCCAGGTCACTGCTTTGAGCCACGTCCCTCCATGTGACTCAGGCCCGTGACCAATACACGGGATGAGTGCTGCGTGACTCAGCTCGGTAGAGCTGCAAATGATGGAAGGGGCACGACATGAGAGCTGTTGTGTGTTAAAAGGTTGCAAAAAAATGAGAACTCAGACAGTACATTTTTATCATGAAGATGCTTAGGCAAGCTGGAGGTCAGGTACTCTAGAGCTCTTCACTTGACAGCTGTCTGTCAGATGCATGTAAGTTGATTTTAGCAGTCAGCATGCACCTGCCATCTCCACCTTTTCCAAAGACATTGGAGCCAAATGTCAAAAATGGGGGATTTTGAGAAGCTGATCCAGAGCTGCTGGTGGCTGTCATCCCCGGTTTGATGTTCAGTAGCTACCGTTTGAAAGGGTGGATGAATGATTGGTTCACGTAACTGAGAACTGCTACAGAGGCGTTAGCTACAGACTACTTGCCCCTGCCTAAGCACCCAGTTTAGACTGCACTGAAGTCCCTTCAGAGAGGGGTTTGGACTACTGACTGATTCCTTCAGCTAGAAAAGTTCTGTGATCCAAGCTGACAGGAATCTTGAGGGTGAAACATTAATCAATTCCAGCCCTTGGCAGCATGTCTCCATCAAAACATGATACGGTCACCTCTGGAAGGAAGGGTGACTCTCTCCCTTCTAGTTAGACTGAGATCTGTCAAAAGCATTGGAGGAAAAAAGTAGGTAAAATAATGGAGCAGGAGAATAAAATTAATATCTGTTTGGTCTAAATTTCCACTTGTTTTCCAGCTTCTAATATTTTTGGAGGAAAACATCAAAGAGAAACCTTTGACTCTATGTAGCATTATTGTGATACTCATTTTGAGACCAAAGTGTCACTGGTTATGGAGAGAAAAGAAGGGAATGAAAAAGATACCTTCTTACTCAACTGATCAGTCCCTGGTGTGCATTGAGTCATAGCTGCTTATTTCACTAACAGAAACAAGTTTTTACTCTTTTTTTCCCTTCCTATTAGCAACACATAGCACTGACAGCTAAGGGAGGACTGGCTGGCTCACACTCTGGCTCTCAGGTCACTAACAGCAGAGTTAACTACGTTTTTATTGCTGCGATGATGCACAGGCTAGAAGAACACAGCCTGACTTTCAGGCCACAGGTAGTGTTCACATTCCTGGCAGCTGGAAGAAACAAATGAGGGATCTTGCAATGGGAAGAGAATGTGAGCCCAGCCCTCTGAGTGTCCATGTTCACAGCAAATACTATACAAAAGCATGGCTCTAAAAAACCCCATGGACAGATCAACAGACTATTTGGAAAAAGAAAACTGTGGAACAAGTCTGACCCTTAGTAAACCCTAAGCCAGCCCAAGCCCTTTTTGAGAACAGAAATGTGTTCTTGGGGGACACAAATAAAGCTGAAAGGGAAGGCAGTGGGGCACAGCAAGAGGCCATCTAGAAAACAGGGAGTTTTACTGCCCCAAGGCCAGATGTTCATTCACCACACCAGGCATCACTAGCTGGGACATGCTGTGGGAGGATGCCCTATGCTCCATTCCCAAGAAAATCCCCGTGGCTGGATTTGGGCTGTGTAAATGCTTTTGTTAATGATAAAATAACTGGTTGGTTGATTTGTCAGCTGAGGAAGTTCGTGCCAAGGAAATCCTGTTCAGTCTCCTACATGTGCCATGACTCTGCATTAAAAGCCTAAGGACGAAATACTCCAGTCTGTTTCCAGTGTCAGGAAACAAGATTCAACCCAACAGGCTTGCTAAACTGGGATTATGGCAATGCATTTCACACTGTTGTATGTGTCTCTTGTATTTGTTGCTTACCAAAACAGATTTCATTTAACCAAGGAATTAAGCTGAGCTAGTAGGTGCCAATTTTGCATGAACGTTATACGCATATACTCCTATACTCATTTTCCTACTTCTATCATTTCAGCTTTCTGTAAGTTTATTACATGTGGATGGATCCTGGTGCCAGCCGTCTTTTTTCCCTCCAGTTTCTGCAGAGGTTTTCACGTGCATGCAATGTACACTTACTCACACACACAAGGAATCACTCCCAGTGGAGCTGCTCTGAGTGTGCTGCCAGCACATAGCAGAGGTGAAACCACCAGGCTGCAATAAAAAGTTTTGCCCCTGAGGTAAAAAGAGGGATGGAGACAAAAAGCATTTATCATTTCCTGTCACTCTTATTGTCTCATGGTTCCTCCTCAGCTAATGCCAGACCTCTGGCAGGGGAGCGGGGAGGGATGGGAGAACTCAAGCTGTGCATCCATTGAATTAACAGTTTGAGGGAAAAGGCTTCCAGTAGCTCCTTGAAGAATCAGTTAGAAGTGAAGCTCAGGCAAATCTACTCTTTAGGTAGGTCCCTTTGCAGGATAGGATTTGACTTGTGAATTATTTAATTTAGTTTAACAAAAAGGTTTTAATTCGTTCAGTTAAATGCTCTTAAATCTGCATTATAATCCCACAGACCCATTGGAGTCAATGGGTACCCTTACAGTGGCTTCAATGATTTTGGTTCTATAAAGTACATTTTCTAATTATATTTATTTAACTTATTTAGTTGTACTAAAGATTTCTGGCACAGGAAAAAAAAATCCCATGCTTTCTGGATTTAAATCTAATGCTAACTCTACTCCTAAAAGTCATGTTTCAGTGAAAGACTTCATTCTATCATCAAACCAAATGAAACATCCGTGATGTCTGAGCACGGCTAATGCTCATCGAATGTGGATGCAACTTGAATATGCAATAGAAATAAAATTTAAATTCCTTTCTATGAGGACTAGAATTTAAAATTTCTCTCTGCATTTTATCTGCATGTCAGTGTTAAGCATTTAATTCAATCCCGCCAAAACTACTAAAGAAAAACCCCCAACACAAAAACATTTCGAAATATCAGTGTCTCCACAAAACATCGATAATTTGAAAACATTATGCTTGACCCTTTCAAAATGTGCAACCTCTTTTATTTTTGCAGCAGCCCAAAATCTGGCAAGGCACTTATCTGTCCCATTGACATCACTGAATCATGGATCAGTGCACATAGGCTGGTAGCTTGTGATTAATATCTTCATGCTAGTATTTATACACTTAGCTAGCTTTCCCCTAAGAATAATCCAACTACTATCAGAAGTTTTGGTTCACAGTATAACTTGAAGTAATATTGCAGGTTATTTCACGCTTCTGTTGTAAAAGCAGATGAGGGCAAGCCAGATCATAGGTGTGTTGTCCTCAGTGCACTCAATGACAAAGTAAATGGCAGTCTGGGCCTAAAAATGGCACATGTTCTTTTCTCATTTGTAAACTGTGATAAGCCATTGTGATACTTCAAATGTATGTAATAACCAGAACTACTCATGCATGTATTGTTTTAGTGGAAAGTGCCTCAAAAACACTTGTTTGGGGCAAAAAAATTGATGTTACTTTTTACCTATAGAAAGATACAAGACAAGTCAGAACAGTTGCAAATGTTGCTGTTCACCAACTTTAAATCCGTTGTTCTTCAACCAAATTTCAAGGCTGATATATTTTCTATTTTGAAATAGCACTTTTACATCTTCAGCCTGACTTCTTGGCTGGTATTTAGTAACCACAGGAGTCCAGGATCTCTGCTGGGAGTCTGCGATGCCAAATAGAATCACCTCATTAAAATCAACATTGAGGTGGCATCAAGTTGAGGGGACAATAATTTCTTAAACAGCGCCAAGTTGATCTCTTGCTACCTGTGGTCTGCCTGTGGCCTGACCAGATGCTCTTGTAGGGCACTGCTCTGCTATTGCCATGCCCTCTGTGGCATCTGTGTGTTTCCCAAGCTCTGGGAAACAGCTTAAATGACTTGATTTTTCTTACCCTCATTTTGCACTCCTGCTTTTAGTAGCAGAAGTGGTCCCAGGCACTCTGCAGCTCTCAGTGTTTTGCATTTTTTTACTTCTGTTCTTTCATAATCTTTCTGTGATGAGGGAGCAGGGTCTACCTGCCCGCCATGTATGCCTAAGCAAAACTATTTTGGGCTTTGAAGGTTGAGCCAAAGACAAAGCATTCCCAGTAAGATCTGTTTCATATATATATCATCTCTTAAGTATCCTTTAAATGCTTCATTAATTGTGAGGCATTAGTACAGGGAGGAATAACTTTTCACTTAATCATTCATGACCAAGAGGTTTCTTGTAAACTGGATTCACCCTCTCACATCCAGACTTTTTATCCTTCTATCTCGCTCCTCATTTGAAGTAGCAATCTGCTACTTATCCTGAAAACAGTTCTTTCCAGGCCAAAGGAAATGGTATGAGGCTGCTTTTTCCTTCTCCCCGGCCTGCAGCCAGGACAAGCGAGTCCAGAAACTCACTACTGAGTGTCAGACACAGAGTCCCAGCAGGGACAGATTTGTTCAAGCCCATGACCAGAACTGAGGAGCTGAAGTCTTTCCCAGGCTGCAAATGGCTTGCTGCTTAAGAAGAGCTGGTCTCCGCTTTTACTGTCAAAACAGAACAGAGATCTGGTGAATTATTTTCCATAAAGTTTGTTTTATTACTTAGCTTGCTGGCTGGGTGAAAATTCCTATGAAGCTCACAACTTTTATTCTTTTCAGTTGCTTTTTGGGGTGATGGGACCCCGTTGAGTCAGTAGATCTCCTTCATTGCCCTTGAGCTAGAAATGCAAGGAAGAAAAGAAAGAATTAAAATTCTGTACAAAGGTCAGAGAAAGCTTAAAGCCTGCAACTTGAAACCACTGGCATGAAGCTGCGGCACTTCATATTTCTGCTGGGAAGGGATCCTGCTCGTGGAATCAGAATAAAAGAAGTTCTTGTGAATCTCACCAGTGAATGTAGTGATACATACAGGCAAAAGTATATGCGCATGTGTGTGTGTTATGCACGCATATTTGTTACACACATGTACATGTATATAAAGAGGGAAATCTTTAGGGGCAGTTTTCATTTGAAATCCTTGCTTACTCCTGGATGATTAGAAAGGATAATAATAACAATAAAAAAAAACCCTCAAATGGGGATTAAATCCGCAAGAGAAGAAGTGCTCCATTTATTGCAGCCTTGCTTATCTCACACAGAGTAAGGGGATTATGCGATTGCTTTTGTGTTCTGAACGATTGTGGCTAGACAGTTTCTGACATAATAGACTTGCCTACTGAAATAGAAACATTACTGTGAGATGGATTTGCAGCTGGCTGCAGAAATGCATTTGTCTGAACAGAAATGTCCCTTGTAACTCACTGAAACACTTGCTCTGAGCATGGAAGTCAGGCTTTTTGGGGAAGACATACACTGGCATACTTGTGTTAGAATCACAAGATGCCAAAGCCGCTGGAGACACTGGGGTGGTGCACTTGGAGAAGGGACCTGTGTTCATGAGCCCTTTTGAATTGACAATGCAGCCCCACTCTCGCAGACTGGAGGCAGGGCGTATGAGGAGAGCTGGATTTTGGGACATGTTGCTAACTGATGTAATGAGCACCGAGCAAGGAGCTGGGTTTGCAGGAGCACAGCGGACTTATGTGGTCAGCTGTCCCCGAGAGTAGACTTTGGAAATATTTGTATGCCAGGGCTCCATCTCTCTGGACACACAGAGTACAGACACCTTTCTGATAACCATCATTAGCTTCAAATATTGCTTGCAATGCTTAGGGCTACAGGGCTCCCTGAAGACCCTACAACTTTGCTCTGCTAATTCAGACTGACTGGTGTGCTGTCCTCCAGAGCTGCCGTCTGCGTTTTTGGGATGGTAACATGTTCCTTGGAAGTGTTCAGTCCTGCTTTGCTCTTGTGTTAGGATCACAAAGGGCCTTTGAGTGTTAGACACAATTTTTAGCACAGCAGAAGAAAGCCTTTGAATCCTCTTCCAGCTAAGGACAGAACTTCCCTACTAAAGGTGATACTGGATCAAGCAGACCAGGGGTCAGTTCCTCTTTCTCTGTGCCCTTGCTTTTCCTTCGTCTGCCTCTTTCCCCACTTTGGTAGCTCAGCAAATCCCATGTGACAGAGGAGGTGCTCCCATCCAGCATGGCTGGGCAACAAGAGAACCGAAAGCCAAAGCTGGGGCTTTTGAAGCTCTCAGTGTGGGGTGGGGGCAGTTGGCTTCAGAGGAGCAGCGCAAAGCCAGTGCAGAGCACATGGGAAAAATCTTCCCCCTCTAAATCTGAAACACTGCACCCAGGCACAGAGCCAAGTCAGATCTTTGGGCTGTGCTCTGCTATCCCTCCCGCCAAATCTCGGTATGTCCTTTCTAAATGTTTCGTCAAAATAAAGCACGATCCCAGGGCCTCCTGCGTGCTCACGGCTGGCAGTCCCCAAGAAGGGACAGCCTTGGGGGGGTGTGCCCCAGGACGTAGCACTGGGGGGGGTGATTGAGCCTGTCTATCCCTTTCATAGGCGGGGCACACTCATGGGTCAGACTATTTTGTGAGGCAAGGCAGCCCAAGCCACAGGAGTATCAGAAAGGGACAACAAAGGGTTAATGATGTGGCCACCACAGCCACATCAGAGCTACTCTCCTTTCCTGTTTTCATTCATCTCTGGCCACTTCCACCAACACACCCGCTCCCACCCCTTCCCATAACCTGGTCACTTTGTTTGGGGAAGACATTAACTTTCTGCAGTGTTGCTTTTAGTGTGGTGTGGGGGTTTTTTCCCCTTTAAGATTATGTCACTTTAAAATAATTTCACTTCTAAAAATGACAATAAACTTTACACTTTCCTGCCGTAAAACAGGCCAGTGCTGTCACTAGTTTGCCCGTTCTGGGGGATTTATGGCCCCATGTCTGATGTGATGCAATCCTCTCAAATGAAAAATCATCACGACTGAGCCTGTAGCACAAAGAGACGATTTAAGAGGAACGGGAATAATTAAGGCTGCCCCTTACAAGCCCAGCACAAAGGCATTTCTCAGAGCAGCCTGTACTCTTAGTGAATAGGCAGAAGGGGATCTTAGTTGTCCAAGACTGAAATCCCCCATGGTCTCCATCACATCTGCTAATGAAAGTGGATTTTAGCCAGTGCCTGGAGAAAAACGAGACTGAGATTCTGGTGAGTTTCTTCCTCACTGAGCCCTCCAGACCCTGCCTTGGTGAGGGGAGGATGCTGAGCCTGTGCAGGTAGCAGCACACACACACACCCCACGTAGCTCCGCATCACCCTGCTTTCAGTTGTTTCTCCGTAAGGAACCGAAACCCCCACATATTTGCATAAGTAGCAGATAGGACTTCAGTTCGGCCAGGGCTGTCATCCCTTGCTCAGCAGATGCTGTCTCATGAGAGCCCCTGGCTTGAGTTTGGCATCCCTTGGATTTAGAGTCTCCTGCTACCATGTCTCCTGCGTGAGCCACTCAGCTTTGTGCCAGTCTAGGGCAGGATTCTTCTGGATGTCACAGAAAAGCCCAGACCCAGGGCTGTTTAAAACCTGTGATTGTTTCCCAGGCTCCTGAGGACTGTAGCCTTCTGTGTTAAACCTCCCAGGCATCTCTCTTCCCGAAGGTCCCTGCTGCAGCCTGCCTTTCTCTCAGGGACCCAGGCGCCAGGTCACCACCTCCTGCTGTGCTGCTGGGGGATGAAAAAGGGTCCTGTGGTGCTCTAATCTTCCCCTCTGTCTTTTGCCTAGGGCACAAAAATGCCTATTCGAGGGAAAATTGCCCGGCAAATGAATGTCCTCTTGCCCATTTACTATGGGCTTGAAATCTGAAATTTGAGACCAATTAGAATTCAAGCAGGGCATTTAAGGAAGAGAAAAAGGCATGTTTTAGCTAAAATAGTAATTTAAGTTGTGTTTAAAAAATCCTCACCAAGAGAGTTTCCCCAGAAATTCAGGGGATTTTAGACAACCATTTTAAATGAGCCACTGAGGGTGCTTTGAAACTGGCACATGTTGCATTAGCAGCCCTTGCTGCTGGACTGCTCTCTCTTTGAGGATGAAAATCATGTCTAAAATGTTACAGGAAATTGCCACTCCAGCTAAATGACAAGGTGGTAGTTTCAAAAGTACCCAACTTCAGTTTATCTGCCCCTCTTCAACTAAAAAATGATCAGTGATTGCAACAGGAACAGGTTCCATCTGTTTCAAGCTTTTATTAAATCTCCCTTGTTACCTAGAAATGTGACTGAATAGAAAACCAACAAGCATGATATAGAGACCCAGTTTTTATTTTTACAGGATTTTGAACTAAAAGATACATATAGTTTTCATCTTCAGTTTCTGGCTTGGCTCTGTCTGCCTTTCCAAGAAGGAGACTTCTGATTATAAAAGCCTTAGGTCAACTTGCAGCTGAAAGCACTCTGAGATCATCATCTTTGCAGCATTGTGCACACAAGTGGTGCAGTTTAATAACAAATAATAACTATAAAATAAATATAAATATAAAAAATACTAGAAGTGTGCCAGTGGTAATCACATTTCATATGAGCAGGCTTCTTAAGCCTTAATGCAGGAAAAAAAAATTTATCATTTACTATAATTTCTGTGTTTGTTGTTTTATGTACTTCTTAAATCCTGTTCTGAATCTGACTCACTGGTATTCTCAGCAGACTGCATTCAGGGGGAACATCTTGTCAAAAGTTAGGTCTGAGAAAGTGGCTCATTTGCTCTACATACTTACCTCACTTTCTGTTTGCAGGGCATCGATGCGAATCCCGGTATCAGATAATTGCACAGCTTTATTTTACCTGGAGGCGTGTTTTTGAACTTTGGACTATTCATGTAGAATTCCCAGTGTTTCACGGCCAGGTTGTGATAGTTAATTCACGTGTGGCCACATGAGCCCAGTAGCATCATTTCTGTTTGTTCGTTTGGTAGCCCTTTCAGCAAACTGGTTTTCACTGGTCAGTGGAGCAGTGCCAACTGGAGATAGAATAGAGCTGGACCTGGCCAGCTTGGTGTCCCAAAAAGCGGTATTGTCCTAAATTCTTCCTGCAGCGCATTCCAACAAAACATCCTTCACATTTTTCCTGAAAGCCTCCCCCACCAGCCTCCTCCAAACCTCTCCTCCTCAGCTTCTTGTCACCTGTCCCTCCCTGTTTATTTCACGACCTACAAAGGAATTGGGCTCTGAGGAGCATTTGGAGCTGGACTTGCAGATGTGCAGAGGTGACAGTGCTGCTGTGGCTGTGCCAGTCAAAGCTTTATCCAAATCCTGACTATCTAAACTTACCAAACCATTGGGACAAAGGTCTTGGTGTCACTCAGTCATGCTCACGTTGTCCTCAGAGGTGAAATGGAAAGACACTATGTAGCTATATAGGGAAGTGTTCTCCTACTGCACATGTTCATGCAGCATCTGGCTGAGGGTTGAGGGGTGCAACCATTCCAGCTTTCCAGCAGCTGCTTGAGGAGGGAAGGTCTTGTACCTCAGCCTCATTGCCCTTGTTATTGTAGCTCCCATTTGGCTTTGCCAAATAATAGATCAAACTCCATTTTAGAGTTCCTGTTGTAATAGATGCAAATTATTTGCACTCTTTGGTTGCTTTTTAGAGCTGGTCTACAAATAAACATTGGGTCTTCTCCAGCAGTGAAAAATCCGTAATTGTCTGAACATTGACAGAAACATAAGTAGCTCGAGCTGGAAAATGAATGTGTAATAGTGTAGATTCGTTCCTGTTTGCACTTCCCTTGGGCACGTTTCCTGCACAGGTAGAATGTAAACCTGGTTGTTTCAAAAGAAAGCGAGTGCAGGCTCTGTCTTTGGGCACATGGTGAGCTCAGGTAGAAGTTGGGAGGAGATGCCATCTGCTGGGAAGTTCGGACATTGTCAGAAGGAAAAGCCGCGTTGGAAGCAGCTGCGAGCAAATGATACGGAAGATTAAATTAATGCTCTATGTCTAGCCACTAGCTAGGGGTGAATCCCACCTCCCACTTTCTCCGCAGCTTGGAGCTCGGAAGCGGCTGCTTTCCTCCCGGTGGGATGGTTGTGCAGCCCTTGTTGGCCAAGCAGCTGCTGAATCACAGCCACCACTGCTGTTTGTGGCTGTAGGAGACTGGGAAAGAGCATGTGAGGGGGAAGAGAGAAAGAGGTCAAACAGGAATATTAAAGGCAATCAGTAGGAGTTGGTATAAAGGAAAATAGAAGGTTAAAAAATCTAGAAATTTAAGTAAGTGGAAAGATAAATGAGCCTAAAGAAGCTTTGGAAGGGAAAGCTTTTAATAGCAGGAACCACAATAACAATAATTGTCATCATTGGGGACTGAAAAATGCATGTCTCTAATCTAGCAAAATGTTGAACTTCCCTAAGTAATGCTGCTAGCACCTTAGTTAAGCAGTTATGCAAATGCTTGAATGATAAAGATAAATTTAAACCAAAAGCAGGAAACAGCATGTCAAGAATAAAACTGTTAATTGTTTTTTGATTTAATCCTCTGATTCTCATTAGTGCTTCAGTCTACAACCCACTGTGTTTTCACTGTAACTTTCAAACTTTCAAGGTGGCTGTAGAGAAGAAGGTAGAGTTTTAGTGCTTTTTTCATTTCCCCCCAGTGCATGATTGCACTAAATGTGTTTTTAATATTGCTTTTTACCATTTTGATGTTTTATTTTGTTGTTGTTGTTGTTCACATCAGAAAACCACAAGACAGACATTAGATATGATTTATCAGGAAGTATCTGGGGCTATGCCAGATGATTAAAAAAGAAAAAGAAAACAAGCACAACACACATGGGAGCCCATCTAAATAAGAGCCATTGAGCTGCAGTCATGAGAGAAGTTCTCTGTAAAATGGAGTTGGATGAGCTGACAGAAACAAAGGTATCTGTATCATTTTGTCATAGGAAAGAAGAAATACCCATATTGATGGGGATTCCTGTCAATATTTGAAGGGGGCCTACAAGGAAGCCAGAAAGGGACTTAGTAATGACTTGCAAAACCATGAATCATTAGAGACTTGTACAGTTTAAGTTCTTCAGAGATCATGTCTCAGAGATCTAGGGGAGATAAGGTGATGAAAAACAATAGGCAGTCACAGAGGTGTCTGGGTAGATGGGTGCATAGGTGGCTAACCAGGCAGCCAGTTGGCCAGGGATTTAAGAAAGTGACCTCTGGATGACCTGTGTTTCATTTGCTTGAAAGTTCAAATCTATTCTCCCTTCCCTGGGTCCTGAAAGTGGTCACTGTGGGCTTTGCAGTTTGCTGGGGCTCTTTTGCTGGTCTCCATGAGGGGTCACTCCATGAGGCACCTCACCCTTGGGCATGGGCACACCTACTCCTCTGCTTGAGGTGATCTGCTCCTGCAGAGGGAATCCATGCTATCAGAAGCATCATTGCCAGCTCCTCTCAAAAACAAGGAAACATTGTTTGGGTGATTTCTTCCAAAAATATGAAGATGGGAAAATAAGATCATTTATGCCATCCTTGCCACCATGAATTTCACGTGAGCTCCAGACAGCAGAACCCTGGGAAACTTAGGGATTGTTCCCGTTCGGAGAAAGGAAGTGGATTTCTGGGAAGAAGAGGGAGGACAAACTTGTGTCTCTTGAGACTTAACTACTACTGAAATTCAAAGCTCTCCAAGCTTCCTGCATTTAGTTTTCATATCTGTAAGGTTTTCTTTGTGCTTGTCCCAACACTTTAACACCACAGAAGACAAAAACACCCAAGGACTTCTTTTTCAGAATGCATTAATACACCCAGTGTCATTAAATTAAACTATTACAATACTAATTACAACTCAAATAATAATAGTAGCCAGAGGAAGAAGTAAGGCTGTAAATCCTACTGTTTGAAGAATTCTGCATGTACTCAGAGCCCACGATCAATATTGCTGTTTTCAGTGCTGCAACGCTTCATCATCCTCCCGGTGAAAAATAAGGTACCCTCTACAAAATGTGCCAAGTGACACGTGAGTCAGTCCAAGAGTTCTGAAATCCTGTCTGGAATGCCAGGGGAGTAGTTAAGCAGCTGCCTTCTTATTGTCATAAAACATGATAGCTTTTTGCAAATACGTACAAATAATGTTTTGTTTACTTTCACTGTGAACACACATACTGCCAAAAAGCTCCAACAAAGTTTGGTGCTAATTCTTTCCCATCTTCATTTCATTGCTTATTGATTTGGCAGGAGAAGGAATAGACAGGATTTAGGACAAAACAAAAGTAGTCACAATCTCATTGTCAAACTTGACAGTTTTTAAAAAATAACACAGTAAACATCTGAAAGTAAAAAAAATGGGATTTTGTGAGACTGGAATAAAAAAGCGGGAAGGGTACTGAAATACCTTCATTCACTGTTTAAAACAATTGCTCCAAGCAGGAAACTTGGCACTAGAAGCTTTTATTAAATCAATTCAGAGGGATCTGTTTTCAACAAATGAGATAAATGTCAAGTCGAAGTCTTTAGGCACTCAAAGTACATCACATTTTCCTTCCCTAAGAAAGCAGAACAAAAATGTGC
This sequence comes from Oriolus oriolus, assembly GCA_013400235.1. Classification (NCBI taxonomy): domain Eukaryota; kingdom Metazoa; phylum Chordata; class Aves; order Passeriformes; family Corvidae; genus Oriolus; species Oriolus oriolus. The sequence continues at coordinate 379,388 of VXBT01005709.1, read as the reverse complement.
ACAAATAAAATTACTTACATATGTAAAAATCACATTCAGTTTAAATAATCTTTTCTTCCTGCCTGAATGTATCAACAGTGTATCAGAGCTTAATGTAATCTTTTAAGAGTATGACTATTTGAGAATGTTTTGATTCCCTCTACTCCTTATTGTTAACCTACATCAAAACAAACACGTAAACATGTATTTATCTGTATAGCATCTTTATTTTGGTCACTGTAGTTCTGGGTGCTTCCCATGTGTATATGCACAGGGACATTCAGGGAAATCAATAGTAATTCTTTACAATTTTTTTTTTTTGCATCCATTTAGCAATCTCTCTCTTTTTGCTCAGTCTCTCATCTCCCATTATGTGCTTTTCCACCTGCTGGATATCTGTTTTTCTGCTGCCTACTCTCTGTTGGTGCAGCCTAATGCTGCCATGTGCATTTGTTGTCATGGGCAGGAGGGAGGACCTGGCATGGAGGCAAGGGCATGCTGCTCTCATCTGCAGCTTTCAAACTTCCATTGATGGAAGGGGTTTCAGGGGTTTTCTGGCGAGTCAGTCCTTTGCATTTCAGTAGAAATATGGCAACAGTTCTAGGAGCATCTATTCTCTTTTCTTGGAGAAAACAGACTGAGGAGGTGCAGTTCTAGAAAATGCTAAAACACTTCTGAGTTTTGTGAGGTCAGAAACTGCAGGATAACGTCGATCTCTTCATGCTGACTTGGTTCCCTGAGGATCCCAAAGTGATGCCTAAGCAGACACAGGAAATTAGAAAGTTTTTATTTCCACTGTTTTTATTGGTGTACTACCTGATTATGGCTTTGCAAGACGAAGGAGGAAGGGTACAAACAACTTAAAGAGGTGGAAGTGTGCTGAGGGAATCTTTCAATCCCAAAGCACTGAGATTTGTAATCCTTACTCAAGATAGGGAAGGCTATTGTCAACAATGCCTTGATATTTAAGCTCTCCAAACCACTGAGTCACTGGGCCTACTCGAGTGAGTCATTACAGAAGGAAGGACTTTAGCAAAGGCCAGTTTTCAGGGAATATCCCACTGAACAAATCCTTTCCCATCTAAATGTGAAGAATGTTCAAAACTCAACAGGGTAGAGCAAGAGAGAATTGGGGAGGGGATGGCAGATGGGTGATGGAAAGCAGGGGTGAGCACAGTGGGTCAGATGACTTTTGTCTTCTCCAGGGGACACTCAGCCAGTTTTCCATTCTTGCTTCATATGATTCACACTTCGCTCTCCCCGCATTACTGATGGGAATCTCAAAATACCAGAGAAGGGATGAAAAGAAAGCTCGTTCCTTGCCAGGTCAAAACATCGGCTAGGGACAACACAGCTCCAGGAAAAGCCACGGAAGAGCAAGAGTATAGTTCTGGTGGTTCACATTCCTGATTACAGAATTTGATGGAACCCTTTAGCAAATCTTCCTAATTGAGCTGTTTGGCAACCAGTTAAAAGGCTCAATGGTCCTGCACACTTCCATGCTGGGAATGTCTGGCACGGCTGTTTGTTAGGCTGACCTTGCCCTCTGGTACAACAATGCTGTTTGGTCTTGTGATGGCCTTGAAACATGGAACTCTGTCTTTTGAGAAAAAGCTCATGGAGGTCTTAGAAAGCAAACTAAGAAGTTTTCCTTTCTATTACTATCACTGATGCTTGCTTTGAAAGATTATTTCTCCAAGAGGCAGAAGCTTGCATTCCAGATCTTTCCATATCTCTTATAAATCTGTAATCTCTTTTTTTCACCTCTTCCTCTGAATGTAATGATGCTCCAGCCTGACATATCTAGGGAGGGAAAAAAGCCGTATATATATCCGTCTTTACCTTTTCAGAGCTTATGAAAGTGACCCTGCTTCAGTCTCCAGTCCATATGTTCCCTGCAGAGACACCATCTGTATGCTTGGTTTGGTCCCCAGAAGATTGCAGGAGAGGTCATGATGACAGGAATTTCTCCATGATCCTTTTATTTTTCTCGCTTCTCAAAACATGCCTGTGATAATAAGGCAAGTTAAGATATTAATCTAAACCTTAAGGTAATAATCCAAGTGTGATAGCTTTGTTTCTCCCCAAGATATGGACATTAGGAGTGTGTCCATTGTGTCAGCACCTCACATGTTGGCTTCCAAGTAGGAGATGAGGATAGAGAGTATTAAATATCTTGCTCCAATCCTATGAAAGCTATGGACATTTGTCCTCAAAGGGCAACTGAGATTTTTCAAGTACAGGCATGCCCAAGTAGGCAGAAATCCAGCATAACCAGGTTTATACTTTCCATTGTTGTGTATGTACAGGTCTGTTTCATGGACAGGGTCACTCATGGAGGGTCTTAGACAGAGCCAGTAGGCCCCTGCAGGACCATCCTGGCTGGTGTAGGATTGTTTTGGCATTTCTAAATACCAGAACGTAGGATATTGGGATCCTTGGGCATTTTCCTGTGTTTTGGATGTGGCCTACTGGTTGGTTAGAGAATGTACAGCCAGGAATGTTAGTTGGAAGTGTCAGTGTGGATGGATTTTGGGTCTGTTTTAGCATACACCTGTTTTCTGCTCCCCGTCTCACTTAAAAGGAACTTCCATTTCCTTTTGGTTGCTATGTAAATATGGAAATGTGGAGACTCTTATCTAACAAAGTTCAGACTATCAATGGGCTAAGAGACAGCCAAATCAAGTTAGGAAAAAAAAGCTGTGCTAATAAATGGTCAGGTTCTTAATAAAGGAGTTTTATCATTGGGATTAAAGCCAGGATCTTTGATGTGTAACAGACAAATACATCTATAAGAAGGGGTAACAGAATGAAAAATTTGCTCATAAGGGAAATTACTCAGTGTAAAACTAAAAGCCAGCTTAAAAAAAAAAAAAGGAGAAAAAGCAAAAAGGTTCCTGACAAGTAAGTAAATGACCATGAAATGCTGAATGTCTATAAATACAGGGTAACAGACATGGTTAAAGGAAACAATCCTGTGTCTATATACAAAATCATGAGCTCTGACTGAACTGCCACTGCTCAGGAGAGATGCATTGAGTTGTTATGAGTAGCTCTCTGAAAATATCAGTGTCAACGGTTAGTGGAAAGGCAAATAGCAGGTACAAAATATTGGCAAGGGAGTAGAAAGCAGATTACAAAACATCATTACCCCAATGTTTCAAGCCATGATTCACGATTCACTCCCATTTTGACTGCTGCAGTGCAGTTCCATTCTCCCTAGAAGAGGATCAGAGAAAGGCAGCAAAGGTGATCAAGAGAAATCTGGGAGGGCCTGATGCAGGCATGATTGACATGAAGAAGTTATATAAGGGGGAGAAGCACTCTCTTTGCACTCTGTTTCCTGTATTCCAGGTATTTATTACCAGTTGCTGTTGGAAACGGGATACTCAGGTAACTGGAGCTGTTTGCTAGCTCTTATGCTCTTTTATTTAGAATAGAATAGAATAGAATAGAATAGAATAGAATAGAATAGAATAGAATAGAATAGAATAGAATCGAATCTGGGATAGGAGAAAGCTGTTGCAACCAACTATAACTCATATGGGGAAACTTGTATTAGATCTTGCTGTGTTGTGGATGTATCACTGATTTTTGTACAGAATTAAGGGCAGCAGAGTAGGTCAGACCGGGGTTTCTGTTGAGGCATCAGTTACAATGAAGAGAAACAAGATAAAGTATAGCTTGTGGGCAGAAATTTCCCAGAATACATTGGCAACTGGGCAGAATTAGTGCTTTGGCTTGGCTCCCAAGCACACTGGCTCTCCATTCCAGCAAAGGAACAAACCTAGACTGTGTTTCATAAGATGGGTCAAATTCCTCTAAATGGAGCTGGTTCAAAAGTGTCTGCTAGTCCATGACTGTGCCACATCTAAGGATTGTAGCACCTCTCCTAGACAGGAGTACAGAGAATCACATTGTGATGCTTAGTGAAGGCAATTCAGTTTTGTAAAATCGTCAGCTGCCTATCAGTAATTCAGAAAAAGGCAGAATTCACAGCACTGTTGCTGTAATTATTGGTACGCACTATCACTGTCAGTGACAACACTCAAGCAGAGTTCAGGAGCATCACAAATAACTGTTTTGTCACACTGATGTTACTAATAAATACTAACAGATGTTGTATGATCACAAGTATTTCAGGTGTCTTATCTATAGTTGCTGTGATCACCAATGACATGTGATCATGAGGATCATCAGTTCAGACGAGGATCCCACTTTGTTATCCCAGTACCACGACGCTGAAAAGCCTCGCTGTAGTGGGGCATCACGGTTGCCATGTAAGGGATGGGAAGTGGCAGGATGAGACATGATGTGCACAGCAAGGTTTTCACTCATGTTGGTCTTGGATTTGGGGCAAATCTGTTCACTCACAGCACAAGAACACTGCAGGAGTGGCTCTGATGCTGGTGGGTGTGGTTTTCTAAGCAGGGAGGCTCACCTCTGGGCACCCTAGGGTTAACTTGTGGCACCACTTGAGGCTGGCAGCAGAGAAACTCAGGCAGAAGCTGAGAAGCTAATCTACATGCTGGAAATGGTGTTCTGGGAACATTATCTCTACCCAAACTAATTTTCCTTGTTTCTGAGCTTGCTCAGAGGTACCACAGCATCTCTCCAAGGCATAACATTGTGTAGCTCTCTGATAGTACCTCCAGAAATCACATGTTCTCTGTAAAAAATGGGAAGGAACTAAAGGTCTTTGCCAATACACTTTAGAACTGACTATGTCTTAATTTATCTGTGACAGAGTGTCTTACTCAGTAGGTGAGAATTTAGCTATGAGTATACTGAGTGGCAGCCAGCTTGGAGCATGAGTCTAATTTACTGTAACTCTTGCTACATTCTGTCTGATCATTATCATGCTGAACAAAATGTTTTTAAAGTGCTTTTATAGGGTTGAGTGACTTGTTCAATAATTTATACCATTTTGGAGGGATTAGAGGATGAATTTAAGTCATCAAATAATGCCATTATGGCTCAATGACTACATTCTTTATCAGGAAAAAAAATCAGTTGTAATTATGCTCAAAAAGACAGAGACCCTTTATTCAGCAGTTCCCCCAAGAACAATGATATCAAAGATGCTGATAGGTCTCTCAGCTGTAAAGAGGGCTGTCCTTCTTTGTTAGGAAGGAATAGATCAGCTGCTGTCTGCTTATCTGTGTATCCATTGTGCCATTTATGCCACAGATTTTCAGTATGCCGTGCCTTTAAATGTCCACTCCCTGCAGAAACCAGGTATCCTTCTGCATGCAGAACTGTGCAAACTCTTGGGGAGGCCATGGCCCACTTAAGTTGCTGGGAGTTTTGCCCCTAATTTCAGCAGAGAATTTCTGTCAGAGCTCATGGAGCAAAGAAAAGGCAAAGTCTTTTTGTGGCTCTCTGGAGACCTTTACTTAAACCAGATTGCAAGGTGTCCACCTGACCCTTATGATTAATTTAATGTTTCTTGTCCATTTTATTTGTTTTTGTTTATTTGAACTGATAGCTGCCCTGGCTAGGGGACCACTGGTATTTCAAGAAGTTTTGCTTTCCACCAGTGGAGTGAGCATTGCAAGATTTCATTGGACCCAGCTTGTGTCTAATGCTGTCAGACTAGCAGTGTAACACAAAGTTTTCATTTTCTCCATAAAGATATCCAGTGAAATCAAGAAATCCTTCTCACTTGACCTCTGAGCTGGCTTTTCAGACAAGCTTTTAGCAGCTTAGGAAGACTTATCTTGGAGAGGAAAATCAGGTCATGCAGTGTGTGTGGACAAAGACTAGATAACTGATTGAGCAAGGGAGGAGAATACATTAAATCATCCCTTATCCTTGCAGCAAAATGACTGTGTGTACAAGGTGAACACTGGTTGGAGTAATTCCCCCAGAGGATTTGAGAGGTGCAGGCGAGCAGTAAATATGTCTAACCATGAGGGTGTTTGGATTTGTAGTTCTTTGCACACTGCTCTCCGTGTCCCACACTCATTAACTTGTCGGTATGACAGAGCCTGGTCCAAAGCCCAGCGGGATCTTTCCAAGGCATTTGCATTTGGCTCCTAAATCTGTTACTACAGACTTGGTGCCCATCTAATTTCTTAGTCAGATTTCTTACCGTCAGATGAGAATTGTCTCATTTCAGTGTATAGTCTCATGCCCAAGTGAGCCCCCCACGCTCCTCCAGTCAGCAGGAGAAGAGAGGCACCTCCAGACTCATCCCATTCCTTTCAGAGGCCAGACTTGGCCAGTAACCCTCTGGACAATGATTTGCCTCCACTCCATGAACAGCCAGGAGAGCCTGGGTGACTGAATTAGGCACCGAACTTTCTGATGGCATGAAGCAAGCCTTTTGTGGCTCCTAGATGGGATAATACAGTAAGTCCTGTCCACTGCATGTCTAGGAAAGCAGGGGCTGGTGGGCCCAGCCGCAAGGATGGCTGTCTGAATCACTCAGCACTCTCCTGAATTCAGATGCCATAGCAGTTGCGACACCTAATTATCCATGTATAGTAGGTGGTCCAAATCGGAGCACACAGCACAGCAGCAGATGGGGGTTGCTGCTGTCAGATTAGATTGAGATTAGATAAAGCTTAATTAACACTTTATTTTTGTTAGATTCAACTCTGATTAGTCGCACAAAAAACATTACAGAGAAGCAGGGCAGAAATCGAGAGGCATAACTAATATTATTAAAAATCAAGGAAGCATTTTTACAGAGCAAGACCTTGCTAGTAAGGGCTTATTTCCTGAATTTGACACCTATTTGGTCTGGAGAACAAGATGTACATGGAAAGAGCTCTTTAACACACCAACCAACTACTTTGTAAACCTGCCCTTTCTAGCCCAAGCAATCTAATTTACATTATCAAACATATTCCAACACCCATTTGAGGTACTTTATGTCACTGGTTAAAACTCTCATTATTTTCCATCACTTCTAGATTTGTAATAACAGGAGGGACACAGTATTTTAGAGATGTTTTATCAAGACTCCTAGTAACCTCAGTGCAATTCATCAAGAGTTTTGGTGTCAAACCCCACAAATGTTGTATCACAACTCCTTGCTATCCAGTATCAAACTTCTGTCATGATATTTTGAATATTCTGAACCCATGGTTTGACCCATCAAAAGATTTTTGCCCTTCTCCTAATTAACAAAGGTATGTGAATTCTTCTGTGTCAAAGTCTCCTTCTATTGTTTGAATCCACAGTCTCCTGGTAGGCTTCTCCTGCCTGTGAGTTCTAAAAATTTACCAGAAACTTCTGTGTGACCCACAGGGAAAGTTGCTTGCAGGAGCAGCCTGCAAAGCAGTCTTTGGATAAAATGTTTCTCTGTGCCAGATAGTACAAACCAGTGAGCCAAGTAAATCCCATTTAAACCTTATTTTTAAGTTAAAGGAGACATGTGCTGTCTGTGGCCCAAGACTGAATCCAACTTTTGCTTTTTAAGATAGGAAAAGGATGTCACAGATTAAGATAGTTTTGCTGTAGAGCAAATATGCAGGTTTAGAACATCTAATATCCAAAATAATCCAAGCTTGCAATAAATGAATGCTTCTCCCTTGCCCTCTACTGTTGTCCAGCTGCCAGGACTGTGAAGGGATGACCTCTACAGGGAATTCAAATCAAACCAAGTCAATTACTATTTTTTTTTTTTGTACCTCTGTGGTGTCTAACCAACTATTTACAGAATGTAGTACAACTCATGTAGTTCATTTAGTTCAGCTGGTTTCTCCTTTTGCTTTCTCTCCTTGTAAGCACAGTTAAGTGGTCATCTGGGTGTATCTACTTCACCATTTTATCTGAGCTGTCTGGTCCAGCACAGCTCAATGGGCATTGCAGATGCCAGTGAAAGCTCCTTACTGTGCTTTTTATCACCTCAGCTCTGCTGCCAGACAGTGAGAAGGATACACTCCGGCCCCTAAAAAGTCTGATACCAATAAACAGGGTCTTTTCTTAGTTAATGTGTTTATTAAACTGCGTGGCTATGACCAACCAAGTGAAGATGGGGGCAGAACTTGCATCTCCCCAGTGTCTCTTCAAAGGCATTGCCAGAAGACAGCACTGTGTGCCCTGCAGCAAAGCCCATGGCTTGTCTGGCAGGGCAAACAGTGTGAGTATACCAGGCTATCCAGAGCCCCCTGCTCCTTGCTCTGTGGGGTATTTACCTTTGCTATATCCCAAATGTGGGAAATACCACAGCAAAATGTGAGAGTGATTTGAAAAAGGCAATTGCATTTGCGCTCTCCCTTGCTCAGAGGAAGAAAACAGGACAGTGATACCCTGTCCACCTGTTCTTTTTCATAAGAGAGTAGGTCTGTTTAAAAACAGGGATGCAAAACAGGTTTTCACTGCTTTTGCACAAGAATAATACAAAATGAGCAGAAGTCGTCCAAGAAAGTTTTTATTGGCACCAACCTTCCCGTTCTCCGGAGTCACACGTTATCTGATAGCTGGCATACGGCAGGCTCTGGGATAGTCTGTTATTCTTTCCCACGCTGCAAGATTTGGGCAGTAAATAGCTTAAATAAATGCCAGAAGTATAATTCATTTTTTTACTTCATCTGATTTAAGGAAGACTTTCCTCAGATAATTCCTCCCAGGCATGCCGTCCAAAGCAGGGCTGGTCCCTGGTGGATCGAGCTATTCTGACCTCTCTAGCTGGCTCCATTTCAGCTTTTTAAAGGTTGGAGATAAAGAACAGAAGAAACAACTCGCTACATCCAAGCACCGTTACACCTTTCTTTGAGCTCAGCGAGATGCCAGGTGCTCCTTGAAGGGTCTGTGCCATTATACAGTATTAGTGGCCCTATGTCACCTTTGATTAACCTTTTACTCCTCAAGCAGATAACTACCATGCCTGGTAATGCTTCCAGAGGGGCAGTGAGGCAGCAGATCAATTTCCATGATGGGGATCCTGGCCAGGCAAAGAGTTAAGAGTTAAACTCTGCAGGGCTGAAAGCAGAAGTGGATGAGCTCTGCCTAACCCTGTTACCCCTCCAAGAAAAAGAGTCTTAGTAAAAATAAAATTGTTTGAGTTGGAAGGTACCTTTAAAGATCATCTAGTCCAACTCCCCTGCAATGAGCAGGGACACCTTCCCCTAGACCATGTTGCTCAGAGCCTTATCCAACCTGACTGTGAACATATCCAGGGGTGGAGCATTCACAGCGTCTCTGGGGAACCTGTTCCAGTGATTTGCCAACCCCATAAAAACTTTTCTTCATTATATCTAGTCTGAATCTGCACTCTTTTAGTTTAAAACTAGAAGTTGGAATAGAGATTGCCAGTGAAGACTGAGGCAAAAGGTTGTTTCATCATCAGTATCTCATCATCCATTCTTACCAGTTTGCCTGCCACGTTCATCGAGGGAGTAAAGCTTTCCTTATCCTTCCCTTTCGGGCTGACATACCTGTACAAGCCCTTCTTGTTACTCTTTGCATCCCTTGCCAAGTTCAGCTCCAGCCACACGCTGGCCTTCCTGACCCCATCCCTACACAGCTGGGAAGCACTCCTGTACTTTTCCTGGGATACCTGTTCTTGCTTCCACTGCCTGTGCATTTCTTTCTTGCCCTTTAATTTGACCAGCAGATCCCCCAACTCATCCATGTTGGTCTCTTGTCTCCCTTTCCTGATTTCTTACATCTGGAGATTGAGAGCTCTTGCACTCTATGGAAAGAATTCTTAAAGATTTGCCAGCTCTGCTGTGCTCCCTTGTCCCTGAGGGAAGTTTCTCAGGGGGTCCTATTGACTAACTCCTTGAATGGCTGGAATTTTGCTTTCCTAAAATTTAGGGTCCTGGCTTTACTCTTTGCCTGATCCAGAGAAGTATTTGGAGCTACTGGGATACCTGAGAAAACCACATCGCCTCCTACATTTTGAGATCATAATGAAAAATTAGTCAAATCCCAGGAGTGCTTTTCAGGAAACTTAAGTGTTTTCACATTTTAATGAAACTGCTGTTGGCACAGGCAGATGAGGGATAGGTAGATTTGTCAGACCCTCAGGCTGTTGCAGCCACTGGCACCATTTTATTACACTCATCAAGACAGTGCGAGGGGATGGCAGGAACTTAGGTTTATGTCAATTCCTGCAAATTAACTCCCATCAAATTAAGTTGTTTTATAACAAAGACAGTGATTGTTATAAAGGAAGGAGAGGGAAGACCACAGTTGGGGTTGTATGATAAGAACTCATTTAAAACTGTATAGATGGGCAGTCAAAGCTGCTCTGTTGAACCCTGCATTGTGCACTTGCACCAGTGCCATGGGCTGTCTCACTTGGAAACCATTGGTTTTTGTCCCCCCTCCCTGCTCCTGTGCCCACTGACACTTGGCCACCAGCCCCAGATGCTGATTTTGCTTAGCACCAGTCATTGTGCCAGGACAGGTAACTGGGAACAAAGAGATCCAGTCCCACCTGAGGCATGTCCCATCTGCAGCTTCAATCAGTGCAGGGAGACACAGGTCAGAGCCTTTTTCACACATTGCTTTTCAGTGCTGGCCATTGTTTGCCATCAGAGTTCGGAGCTGTTGTTGTTAGAAAGCTGATCCCAGGAGGCTCCGGTTTAAGGATGCTCATGTTCTCGTTGTGTATTCTCAGCAGGAGAGCTTTGATCTTAATATGTGTCTCTGACAGTCATGTCACCCATGTTGTGCTCATTTGAATTCAAGTGTTTGGCTCCAGTGATGGGGTTTTTCTGTTGCTCTTATTGTTCTGTGTGTTTAATTATTTTTTTTCTTCATTAAATATTTTGTTCAGGTTTCCTGCTCCCTCCTCCTGCAGAAAAACTGGCATTTGTGGTATTTGCTTTGCTTTTTTTATTGCTTAAGGAAAATTTCTGTACTACGTCATCTTTTTTTTTTCTTTTTTTTTTTTTTTGGTGCTTGTAAATTAGAAGTGACACAAATTTGTTTAAACTACAGACAATTAATAGGGAAGGTGAATCATATATGAGGATGGGTATGGAAGGTGCAAAGAAGACCTAGATAAATGCTAGTGGAAAAAAAAGCTGAGGAAACTAGAGACTGGCCTGGAAATCAAGAGCATAAAAATATTACAGTAATTTCCTATAGAATTTTGCATTAGTATTTGTGATCAAAAGCCACAGACTTACTCTCTTTCCATTAGTTCTGTTAGAATGTTCTGTTTAGCACTGCCTTGTAAAATGAATGTTGAAATACAAATATGTGCGTATGAGGGAGTCACCTATTACCGAATTACCCGGCGCTCCCTCTTGCAAACTCTTGTTTTGATTGATTATAGCTTTTCTAAGTGGGCTGAAATTTTCTGTATCGACCTCAGGCTAGATAATTTTTGTGAAAGATAATAAACATATGGCAGTGAGACAAGAACATTTATTAGGTGAGTAAGGTATACACATACACAGATAATATATGCCCATACTAAAGATACAGACAGATAATCACAAGTGTCTAATTCAACCAATTTAGGAAGTTTTCACTGCCTCAGCTGGAAATTACCACTCCTTGGTGGAAGCACAGAGCCTGCGAGTATGCACGTACCTTGTCCCGTACTACTAGGCAAAACAGGTCCCCTCACACCAGCTCTTGTTCCAGCAGTTTCTTAAACCTCCCTCATTTGGTTTCCTGCAATTGTGTGATGATAAACTAAAGGACTTGGCGTGTTGTAGTGCAGATATTGCATATTGCAGCCACTGCAAATGGCAATGCTGAAGTAGAACAAATCATTATGTGTTTGGTTTTGTCCAAAACCAGATGGGAGTCTTCATCATTTGTGCTTATTGGCAAACTTATTTCAGAATAAGAGCTCATGAGGCATTTAAAAACAGAGCTCCAGACAGAGTGCAGGATAGTCTTTGCCCAAGTACATCAGTGGAGGCTCTCTGCTGGTGTCTCTCTGAACCAGGTATTTTGTCCAGAAAGTGTAAGATGAGGTCACTGCAAGCCAAGAGTGCCACTGTGCCCCTGTGGCTGGATGGAGATCTGGGAGGAAATTCTAGCCCCGTTGAAGTCAGCTGGAGTTTTGCCATTGACTTCGATGGAGCCAACATTCCTCTTCTGATGCAGACATTTCACAATAACCTCCTCTGTTGAACTTTCAACACGTGCATGTTATTTTCATTACAAATAAACAAAATATTTCTAAAATGGACACCTTCATGTATACATTATGCCAGAAGATGACATTAAAAGTTCATCATGGTGCACATGGTAAAATACTAATAATCCATCGTCGATGTCTCTGGGAAAAATTCTGACATGAACAAATCTCCTTTAGGTCATTTTGCCTGAACATCCAGCAATCAAATTTACAGCTGAGGGTTTATTATTTTTGCAGAATGCACATGCATTCCGAATTTGCCGTGCTCAGAAATGGAGACAAGACATTCATCTGTGTGCTTGGCTTTGGGAAAAGACATCCCTGTGTGTCCGGACATGGGCCCTGGTATAGAGCAGACAGGAAATCTACCAGACTGCCTCGGCAGGAGGCTGCCTTCAACACGTGCAGCAAGGAACAAGAAATGTCTTAATGATTAATCACTGTCAACCTTTGTTCTCATTAAAGACTTGATTGTCAGACAAGGCTGGTAATGAGGCGCTGTTCCTGGGTCTGTTGCTATGTGATTGTGCAAGGGCTGAATCTGAGCCTTGCACCCTGCAAGATGCAGCTCTCACTTTGCCCAAGTTTAAGGAGTTGGGGTTGGGAACGTTGTTCTAAGAGTGCCTGCTAGCGGCTATGGGGCTGTGCAGCTCTCTGGCAAGGGATTATGGCAGGGCTACAAATAAATCTGAAAATCCATTGACAAGGATCTTGGGCGTGAGCGGCTTCCTTGTTGGTGTTGAACAGGCAAAGTGCTATAATAGGTTTCTATTAAGAATTGCACAAATAACTAACTGTCTGTCAAAGTGAGGATTGGCTCTTTTCAGGGATTTGCTCACCCATTTTTATGTTTGAGATTGTGCACAGTGTTACCTATTTCTGAAAATAGTTATGGGGTACACTTAAATTTCAGTGTGTCCAAAAAATGTCTTTTTAAAAAGCCTCAACTCCCTGGATCTTCCAGTGAGAGCTGCAGCAGCTGGGTTTGCTGAAATACTTATCCCTCTGCATGCTGAGTACGTGCTGCATCACTTGGTGTCCAAATATATCACTCCAATGGGTGACTTACACTATGAGGATGCAGAAATCAGGTGTGTGCTCCCTACTGTCAGGAGCATTTCCAGGTTCAGTGTTTGAGGAGATTAGTCCGCATTTCCTCTTTGGGCTCCACCACTCAGTTTGCTGAAGGAGTGACACAGCATTTGCTTCTTTTCCCTGGTTGGATGAAGGCACAAGTATTTCTGGCAGATAGCCTGGGCTTGTGAAATTGCAGTGCTAGTGTCCATGTTTCCTTGTGTATGTGCCTTGGAAACACGGTTGGCCCTGAAATTTTTGTCCTGAGAGCTCAGATGTTCTCAGGAGAAAAACACAGGCGATAGTCCCATGTGGCTGGGCCAACTTCTTATAAACACTCCACAGAATTACTGAAAGGAAACATTTTGCAGCCTTCACCCAGCTGTTATCTCTGGATATTAGACACAGCAAAACCAGCTCTTGGGATCTTGCAATATTCAGGTTTTTCAAATGCTGTTTATACATACAAAAGCAATCTTCCTGGAATGCATAAAAATAGTCTCTGACAGGTATTAGGGAAAAATCAGCCTATAATAATATCTTTTGCCTGGTTAATTTGGGAGGCTTTTAGGTCACTCTATACAACGTAGAAAGTCATCCACTAGTGCTTGACAAATCAAAGGGTGTTCACACTCACTCTTACAGACATCTTACTCAAGTATGACTAGAAGCATCCAAGACGAGGCGTGTAAGGGAATGTTCCTATCATCTAATCTGGGTTCCTAAATCAGTTATCTAAATTAAACATCTGAAGCCTAATTATACAGCCCCATCTCCCGGTATAGGGAAGAGAGAGCTGTGGTAGGCAGTTTAGAGAGAATTTGCTCTAAGTTTTTTGTTAGAGACCTAAACTGAGAGTCACTCTTATCCAGATATGATAAAAGGTTGAATGAGTTTGAGTTGCTCAGGAAGATACTGTTTTCCACTCCCACAGGGCTGAACAAGCAGTAGGGCAAGGGAGAATCTGCCTGGCTGTGTTTCTCCCCAGTCTGTCTTAATTCCTTATACACAGATCAGATCCTCAGCTGTTGCAGATGAGTTTAACCTCAGGAACTTCTTGGTGCTCTAACAGTATACACTGGCACAGAAAGCAGTCCTCTGCACTCCAGTCAAGAGTGGGAGTTATTCCTAAAAACATGAAAACTCTTTAGCTTTTTCACTAGAGCTGAAAGAGTTCTTACTTGACAGGCACTCTGCCATGGTCCTGCTGGAGTTTGGTTTTCTTGTCTGAGGCAAGGACACAAGCAGGCAGTGCTCAGAGTTCAGATGACCACGAAAACCCCAATATTTAGCAGAAAGGAGTGTATCTGCTTCCATCAAATGCAGTAAAAAAAAGGTGGCTCAGAAGAGGGCTGGCGGGTACTAAGACTGGCTGTTCAGCAAAGCACCCTGTGCTCAGCTTCCTAAAGTTGCATAGGTCAGACCAGCTCTTCTCAACAAGCCAAATGGCCCAGCAGCTGCAGGACAGCCTCAGCTTGTGGCTATGGAAAGCAGCGTGCCAGCTGAGGCTGTGGAGGCTCACACCAGGGGCCCACGGGGGTCTGGGCTTTGCTACCAGCCTTGCACTACTCTGAAACAGTCCAGGACTTGGTTGAACCATTCCCCTTTCTCCTTCTCCTTCTCCTCTCCCTCTTCCTCCTTCTCCTTTTCCAATTGGTCAGTTGTCCAGGGTGGTTTGCAGTCAAACCAGAAAGCCCCCGAGAAGTTCACACAGTCGGGACAGCCACTGGTCCCTTGAAGAAACTCACAGAGGTGCCTTTTCCTTCATCATCCTCAGTCTAAGTAGCCTATGCTGCCAATTAACACAACCAAATCAAACTGCTTATGAGTGAGGACATCGTGCATGGGTTTGGTCACCAGATGAACATGACTTTGCACATCTTTCCCTCTGGAAGCAGCTTTTCGTAAGGCAGGCATTTGTCACTGAGCAGGCTTCCATAAATGGATCTGAAGACTTTTCCTTTCTTCTTTTAATTCTTTGTTTCTTTAAGCCAGAACTGATGCAAAAGAAGAGAAAAAGTCAGAGCTGTCACTCCCCATCTGATGCAGGGCACAAAATAAGTTGCCCCACAGAGGAACAGGAAGGTGGAAAAATTCCCCATCTCCTTTTGAGGGAAAATCTGCAAGAAGCAGAAGCTCATCTTGTGGCACAGATGTCAGGGCTCCTGGCTGGGAAGCAAACAGCCTCTGCGGGCATTGTGGTTTAGTACAAAATTGACCATTGTTTCCTTTCTGTCCCATCAAAATTATTCATCAATTCAAAGCATTTCCAGGAGAAGGGGGAAAGGTTTGCATATCCTTTTCCAGCCAACTGTCCTTAAACCACTTCTGAACTAAGAATGCAGAGACATAAACTTGCAAAAAGCTTTCAGAGCTCCTGACAAGCTTTGTAGGGAAAGGGAAGGGAGAGGAAAGGGGAAAGGTGCACTTTGCCCCAGTGGCACGGGGCCTTGACAGCTTTCCACTTTGCAGAAGTCCCTCTCCAGTTGCACAGTGCTCTTACTGCTCAGTACAAAAGCAGCAATAAGGAAAATCTCATCTTTCCCTGGTAAAGGCAGCAATGTCTTGCTTTTCTGTGGAGCCTTTCATCGACCTTTTCGAGCTCCACAGAGGAGCCTCTT
>VXBT01005709.1:243493-363366 GCA_013400235.1 Oriolus oriolus | reverse complement strand
AGGAGAGGAGAGGAGAGGAGAGGAGAGGAGAGGAGAGGGGAAAAAAAGGGAAAAAAAGAAAAGTCTATTTTAGAAAGTTCATATACGTGTTAGAAGCCAAAACATCCCTTCATTTGTATGAACACAAATCAGCTGCAGCAGGGACAGTGAAAGGCAAACTCGGTCTTAAATGCTTTGTTTTACTGCTAATTTAAACATTTGTACATAATGTTCTTTGTGATGCTTATGAACAAAACCGCAGTTGTGCTACCAGCTCTGAGGAGCTCTCACTCTCTATCTTTCTGCATCTCACAGGTCTCATATCTCCCTGAAACATCATATAATGTGGTGCCACACATCTGCTTTGTATGTCGAGCATTGTCATGCTGAAGCTTCAGCACCGGCAGGGCAGATGGAGTTTTGTGGTGGTTGGTGAACACTAACCCAGCCCCAGCTGGCACCAGGAATGGCCCTGAAAGGGCTGTAGGTCATTTGCAGGGCTGGAGGAACGTGGCATGCATGAGCAGTGGCAACAAGTGGGGCAGAAACTGGGGGTAAACCCAGGTGGATATTTGTACCTGTTGGAGGTGTGATGCTCCCAGCCTGTCCCTGACACCTGGCTGGCTACAGGGATGTGCTCCCCATCATGTCACCTCCTTGGGGGCAAACTGGGCAGGTTACCTTCCTTGTGCATGGAAACAATGTGGTATCAGGCAAGCTCTCGGGGCTCCCCAGCTGGAGGGATGCTGGGCTGCCTCTGCAGCCTGCTGGGCAGAGCTGCCCCTGGGCAAGGGGACATGCACATCCCACTCCAGACTTTCACTGGTCAGGAGTTTCTAAAATTAAACCACATGAACTGCAGCATGGGAACCCAGGAATGATGTCCAAAACCTGCAGCTCCAGGTGTGTGGAGTTGCAGTAAAGCTGCTGCAGTAAAGCCGGGCTTAGAGCAGGATGAAACAGTTCAATGAAAGCAGGGTCACTCCAACCCAAACCTGCCCTTCCTCTCAGGCATGTCAGAAGGCACGCTTTGTCCTAGCACAGGGGCACAGCCCAACGCCCCTGGCAGCAGTGCAGCCCTTCTGCTCTGTGATTTGCAGTGATGGAAGCGCAGGGTAAGAGCAAGGCTCAACAGCAGTGGTTCGTGAAGGGTCAAACTGCTGTGCAGCTAGTCCCCTGATTTATTAGGAAACTGTTCTTCCTTCTCCCTTTGCAACGGGAAGATCAGCAGGCAGGAGAAGTAACACATCGTAGATTCATAGGCTCACACTGACATTTCATGAAGAGCAGAGAAAGGACCAAATGCAAAAAAAAAACCCCAACCTGGCTCCAAGATGATGATTTACACTGTTTTCTCAGGGTCTGTTTGCCAAGCAGCTGGTGTTTTGTGCCAATGGCTATTACAGAGGAGCTTTCTTTGATAGATACTCTGAATGAACACTACACAGTTTATCTTAAAACAAAATCCCCCCCACTGCTTATATGGGCTGGTAGGGAATGAAGGAAACAAAAAGTTAGGCTTTGTTGGTTTTTTTACGTAGGACTGAAAGCACATTCGGGGGAGCCTGCACTATCTGTGCAAAAATGCAACAGATGAATTCTATTAATGGATAGAACATGTGGCTGGGTTCAAGCTAGAGTTGTCATTTGAATATAGAAGTCAAAGCCAATTTATTGTAACATATTTTTCTTTTCAAAATATTTTAGGAAAGACAAAAAAGTTTGCGCAACAACTTGGCAAGCAGGTCTGTTGAGAGGAGGTATTTTCTATCTTGCAGCTAACATAAGGGCTGAAAAATGTGGCAGTGCCGAGCAATCCTAGATTCCTTCTGGAACTGAAAGAAAGTGTGCAGGATATAATTGTGTAAGAGCCCAATAAATTTGAAGGGTGGGTTTGTAACACTGCCTTGGGGGCTGCAGGTGGCTCCAGAAGAAAGTCATTGTTTTTATTTCAGTAACAGTCTTCAAATACTTTATCTAACTAGCTACACACTCATGTGGCCCCATCTAGAAGCCACAGAGTTATTTTAAAATAGAAATACCCATAACAATCATTGTGCTTCTTCCATGCCAGATGGTGGAAAGATAAGTGGGATTAGTCTGTAGTGTGTGTGTGTGTGTGTTACTGGGGAGGGGAGGGATGCAAAAGCTAAGACGCAGGAATGAGCTTCCTTGGAGTTTGCAAGGCACTAAACATCAGTGCTCCGTGTTCTTCAGGGCATGGGTAGGCTACGTATGACCAATCCTTGTTTCAGTGTCGGTCAGTCTGTGTTTCCCCAAATGCCCCGGGGGACAGTGGCCATGGCACAGAGCTTTACCGGGATAGGAGGCCAGATCCTGGCTCTGCACCTGGGTACTGAGAGAACCACTGCACAACAGGGAGCATCAGACTCCCGCTGCAGAGTCCAGTGTTGCAAGGCAAAAATGCTGCTGCCTCTCAGGTTATGCAGAGTTGTGTGGTTGGTTCTTACGGTGAATTGCAGCCAAGTGGGGGTCAGAGAATGGATGTGTCTCGTGATTGGTGTGACCCCTTCAGTGTATCCCATTTTCTTTGTAGCTATGTGGCTAAGAAATACCTGGGTATCGAGGGATCCAACATAGGCTGAGTATTTTTGCGTGTGTACTGAGAAAGCCATTTCCTACATTTGGTAAAGGCCCAAGTACCAAACACTGCTGGAGCAAGTAGGCAGAAAACATATTGCTGCCAAGGGAAATAATGGCCAAGAGAAAAGGAGCAGCATACTGTCATTCCACGTACATTCTCTTCTTGTATGAGCATGGTTTGAATCCCTCGTGTACCTTCCCCATTGCCCTCTAAATGGCTTTTTGCCATCCCTTTCTTATGGTGCTGCACATGGGGAAGAGGAAGTAGATCTAGATCCCTTGCAAAGACCAGAGAGACCCTAAAACACTCTTCAAGGCCCTTCCCAGTAACACATTTATTTTACCAAGGAAGTTGATACACTCTAAGCCTATTTAATCCTGTTGCTAATGGGAGTCAATTAGCAGTCTCCCAGAGATTTCTTTTGTCAGGGAGATGACGGGACGAATGAAAGCAGCACCATTCCCCCCACTGTGAAGTATTAACTTACCACCTCTGTATTTTCTAAGAATAGATGCCACTTCTAGCAATAAGTCTGCAGCTTCGCGCTGCTGTTCCCCAGATGGTAGGAACCAGCAGAGGCCGAGTTTGTTCCCTTGTGGTCAAACAAACTGCTGTACAGCCCGATGCACGTTTCCCGAAAGATCCCCAGGACGGCCCCGTTACTTCTGTTAATGTTTCCCAAGCTCCTGGTACAATACTGAGGTTTTCCACTGGAACCACCTGGCACATTTTCAGAGTCTTTCCTGAGGGATGAAGTTACTCAATCCCCTTCTTATTTTGTCGAAGCCTTTGTATCGGTCACTTGTCCTGAGAGTCTGTGGGCTGTGTCCTGAACTTCAGCTAATTACATAAAAAGGATTATTTCCTTTTCTTGATGCTTGTTATTATTTTCATCCTTCACGAGCCATTTCTTCTGTTTCAGGAACAACACTCTGTGGTAGGCCAGGGAGCTGGCCCCACTCCAAGCTCCAGTTCTTGCTCAAATCCAAACACTGGAAGTGGTTACATGAACTCATCCCAGCAATCATTGTTGAATCAGCAGCTGATGGAAAAGAAACAGGCTCTGCAACGGCAAATGATGGAGCAAAAACAACTCCTTCTACAGCAGCAGATGTTGGCAGAAGCTGTAAGTTTACTAATTCCTTATTTTACATGGAAAATATTGTCATAAAAACAATAGAAAAGAAAGCTAAGACAGGGAGAAGAAAGCCCCCCAAAACTTCAAGGTCATTTTGGCAATGCCTAGAACTTCAAGAGTGCGCCTTGTATTTTTCATCACTTTTCTAAGCCTTTTTGTCACCTTCTTCAGTCTTTACAGAGCAACTCAAGTGTCCAAGCTATTGCAGTTTCATTACAAGAGCAGTCCAAGCATATGCTTGGTTTTGAGGCATATGAATACTGTCCGTGGTTTTCTTTGCAAGATAAACCAAGGTGCACTGCTACGCTACTTTGGCCTTGGAGGAAAGTTGACTTCCAGGCTCTGTGACTCAGGCAGCGTGGTGTAAAATGCCTGTGTGTGAACAAGGATCAGGTACCTTGATTTTGGGGTTCAAAATAAGTTTGTGTGCTTGGCTGGGATTGTATATGAGTCCCACTTTCTCTGTTTTGATTTTTGCATTTCTAGATATCTGTAGCCAGTTCTTCTCTCTCCTTTGGTATCTGAGAGATTGGTTGGGAGTTTCTGGTCATTTGAAGAGACATGGGGGATTCTGTAAGGGAAATACTTCTTGACTTTTTGATTTATGCAGAAGAAAAAAGAAGTTTCAAGTCACCTCTCTGTGCTGCAGTTTTCTGTCAGAATTTTTAGAAGAACAAAAACTTAATTGCTCAAATAGCTTCTCTTAAATAAAATGGAAATTTAATCTGCTTGGCTTTGCTTTTGTATGTATGTATGTACGTAGAAATACACATAAAGCTTGCCTACAGTTCTCACACGAATTGCAGGGATTTCCTGGGAGTCTCTTCTTCACGAGGATTCGGGTTGAGCAGGATGTAAAAACAAACCTTACAAATATTAATCAGACTCCCTCACTCCCATCATGAACTGTGGAAATGCCTAAATAACACAAGAAAGGCTCTTCTCCCAGTGTTTTTAAGTGCTCCTGGGAGAAGAAAATACAGATTTTTCACTAGAAGGTCCATTTGCATGCTGTTTTCAGGCAGATTATACCCAAATTTCTCCAATGGACTTGCATCACCAGCCAGGGCCTGACTCTTTCATACTGACAAGCTGGTTTGCCATGGGGGCAGCTGAGCACAAAACCCGTGCGTGTTGCAGAGGAGGTGTGAAGCTGTCCCGGCAGCTGCCCACCAAAAGTGTGCACTAAACTCACAATTTCCTGCCATGAGGGCACATATCCTGAGGAGCCATTGCTCGTGGGTGAGCAGTAGCACTCTGGAGGCACCAAATCACGCTGATGCTGATGAGAGATTTGGCATTGACTCTGGTGCCTGCTCTTTCCAGGTCTTTATGAGCACAGGGCAGTTAGTCAGATTTCAGTTCAAGGACCTGGATTTTTATCTTCCTCTCACCAGAGACATGTCCCTGCAAGCTCAAAATGGAAAAAAAATCTCCCCAACTGTCGTGGTTTAGCATGCCAAACTCCCAAACAACGCGGTTTTCTTCTAACTCTTATCTCACAGAAGGTAAAAGATGTGAACAAAACCACTACACCAACTAATATTTTTTTTTCTGCAATCTTTTCCTGCTGCCCTTGCCCCAGTTCTGGTACTCCCAATGTACAATGTAAGAGGAAACACACCATCATGTACATGTACAGGGAAGCACAGGACACTGTTGAGTGGCATGAAAACAGCCAGCCCAGCACCATCCTTGCTAAACCATGTGTCCTACTGAGGAGAGCTGGGGGGAGCACAAAGCAAGGATTTTGCTGGGTTTTGTCGTCACCCCTCCAGTGTAGGAAGACTGAGGGACGGAGGGATGAGCATGGCTGGGGATGGGGATGATAAGGTGAAGCTGGAAGACACTTTGTACTGCAGTGCAGACATGGCCATTGTTCTCAGAGGCAGAGAGGAAAGTTGAACCAGACCCAAACACAATGCAAGCAGCAAAAAATTTACATACAGACTTCAGTAGGTGATGGCACAGTTTCACAGGTGGCTGTCCTCTGGACCACACAGGGTGAAAGGAAGAAATACTTCAGTTTTGTACATACTGAGAAAAGAAAGAGATGGGCAAAACACAGAGCCAGGAAAGCATAAAGAAAAGCAAATTGATGTACTTCTACTCTAATCCTCTAGGAGAAAATAACTCCACAAGACCAGCTGAACAGACACTTGACAAGACCACCACCAGATTATAAAGACCAAAGAAGGAATGTGGTCAACATGCAACAAGCAAACCAATATCCTGGTAAGTGCCTGTGGGTTCAATGAAACTCTTTCCTTCCTTCCTTCCTTCCAGCTGGACGACCACCCATAAAAGCTGTGCATGCATGGCATGACTGGGGCATGATTTTCTACTTCCATCACCACAGAGGCAGTAGGTGGTGGCTGCTGCTCTCCTGTGCTATTTACCTTACTGTCCTGCACCACTGAGAGGTGCTGTTGTATGATCTGGTGCTTCATCCAGGCTGATACTGCCTCTCTCAGACATGGGCAAGGAGGGGTTGGTACCCCTCCCGTTAGCACTATCTAGGGCAGATGTGCACCCAAATACTTGACGCAGAGATGTCCTCACTATGTTCAGATGCTTCTCTCATGTGTGTGGTGCATCTTGGTTCAGAGACTGAGATGAGAACCATCCCTCCCTTCAAATGGCAGTTCACGTACAGTGTGAGGACCCTCACAGGGATTTTTAAGTACCTCCCATGGCACCATCGTGGGTGGTACCTTTGGTCTTTTTAATATGCTGTGGTCGTGGCCTTAGTGCTGCTCTACAAGCAGCATTTCAACAGATCAGTCAATCAGTAGAGTAAAAGCCTTTGCTTTCTGCCAGAACTGCCCAGGGCAGGAAATGCCCAATACTTCAGGACTAGTCCTTTGTTTCAGCCCTTGTGCCCTGACCTCCTTGGTGAGTCTAGTTTTTGAAGCACAGGATTGCTTGTTTGGCTTTTCATACTGTTCACCTTGCTGACTGGCTGAAGGCCACTCAGAGAGCAAAGGCAGAGTAAGGAAGAAATGCTGAGGAGAGAGAGGAGGTGGGGGAACTGCAGCAGATGGAACCAAAGGATGTTCTTTATGCTGCAAAAGTGTCTGTGCATGTAAGTATAAAAAGGATCCTTTGCCTTCTAGTATATTTTTGTATGCAACATTCTAAGGAAAGAAAGATGGGGGTTTTTTTTGTTTTTCCATAACTGTTGGCTCTGCAGATTCAGCCACTGACCTGAGTCTTTCCTTCTTACCCGTCCTTTGCAGCAAAAGTTTTTCAGCTTCTATTATGATTTTAATGAGCTCTGAAGTTCAATGTACCCACGTGCCACCCCTCTGCCCAATCTGCTGGCTCTGTGGGACCCCCAGCCCAGCTCTGCAGGGATGGGCCAGGTTCAGCTGCCCAGGCAGCATTCATGCACTCCTTTGCTCTGCTTACAAGTTCTAGCAGTGGTAATCTTGCTGCAACCTGGAAAGTGCTGCTGGAAGCTGGTGCTTTCTAATGCACCTGGGTGTTAATCTTTACCAGTAAAGTGGCTCAAGCATCCCAGTGTAATAGCCCATGGTGAGGGCCCTGCTCTCTGGCTTGGTATCTCCTGTACTCCCAAAACAAATGTTTTGGCAACCCCAGCAGTTTGCTGGGGAATCTTGTAATTTGGTGTGTTGTTTAAAGGCTAGTTCCTGGAATCAAATGATTAACTGAGACTCTTGGCTTTTACTTAAAAACAATCCATTTCTAGCCTGAAAGAGAAAATGTAAGTGAGTGCAGCCACATCTGTGAAAGGCTCCAAAGTGAGTAGATCACCACTGTTATGTGGCTGCTCATGTTGTTAATCTGATGGACTCTTTGCCAGTCTTGTGGTATTTGGAGTCCCATCTCCCGGGTTTGAAACATGTGGGAATGGCAGCACTTGTCCATTCAAATCTCAAGTCCCTGCTGAGTGAGCCGCGGGAGGAGAGCGGCCTTTCAGGCGAGCCTGGGAGAAAGGGCTGTGCTGGGAGCTTCCAGCAAAGCTACCAGATGGAGCGATTAGGAAACTCTTGCATAAGGGAGTAACAGTAGGGAAACTGTTCCCTTTTTCTGGGAATAGCTTTGCTCAGATCAGGGAAGAAGAAACAAAAAGCTAAATAAAATCACACAGGCTGGAGAAAGTTGGTTGAGTATTTTATTTCTCTATACTTTTCCCCACTGTGCCCTGCCATGGCAAGAAACCCTCAAGAAAAGAGCAGGTGAATCGGGTAGGGAAGCTGTTTCTCTGAACTGCTGTAGCCTGCGGTGCCCAGCTGCTGTACACAGTGCTTCTGGGGAAGGCATTTCTTCCCATCTGGAAGAAATAAGAATGGAAAATACTTGCGTTAAAAATAAAAGCATAAAAATAGCAAAACAAAGAAAGAGGAAGCTTTGTCTTTTGGCAACAAGTACAACCCCTTCCCAAACATTTGTGTTCTTTAAAAAGTGTAGCATTTGCAGGAGCAGTGTGATGGTAGCCCTGGGGTCTGCTCAACAGCTGGCAGGGTCACCCCAGAAGGGGCTTCATCCCAGTGGCAATGAAGCGACTCTACAAACTTGTAGTTCAGCTGGAGGGTGAGAACCATCTCTCCCCAGCTTGCTGTTCCAGATCTTTTGAAACGCCTCTGAATTCTGTACCATTCCTCCTCTTTGATAAGGGCATAAGGGAGCAAAAAATCAGGGCCCCATCCCTATCACCCCTGCAAAAAGGTCACAGAATCACAGAAAGGTTTGGGTTGGAAGGGTCCTTAAAGATCATCTAGTTCCAAACCTTCTGCCATGGGCAGGGACACCTGTCACTAGATCAGGTTGCTCAGAGCCCCATCCAACCTGGTTTTGAATACTTTCAGGGATGGGACATTCACAACTTCTTCACTAGTCCAGTCTCTCACCACCCCTGAGTAAATTTCTACCCTATATCTAATCTAAACCTATCCTCTGTCAGTTTAAAGTCATTCTCCCTTGTCCTGTCACTGCATATCCTTGTAAAAAGTCCCTCTCTATCTCTCTTGTAGCCTCCTTCAGGTACTGGAAAGTACTAGGTCACCTCAGAGCCTCCTCTTCTCCTGACTTAACAACCCCAACTCTCTCAGCCTGTCTTCACAGGAGATGTTACAGTAGTTCCAAAAATGCACAACCCACTAGCAAAGCCGAAGATGGGGCTAATCATGTCGTTGCCAGCTGAGCACTGATTGTGGGAATTTGATTGTCCCTGTTGGGATAAAACCAGGTGGACTCCCCATAGCATATCCTGTCCCAGGGGCTGCCCAGCTCAGGGACTGAATCTGGATGATTAAGTTAGGACAACACAATTCTTAGGATAATTAGATCCTCTACAGCCAAGTGTCTCCCACTTGAGCCTGTTTGTGGAACAGGCTGCCTTCCAGGATAGGGGGAGCTTCTTAATTTAGGTATCTATGTTTATATTGATTTGGAACAAGCACTCCGGTTGTGGAGTCATGCTCAGTGTTAATAATGATTTGGGAAGAGTTATTTTTTAAGTCCGTAAGGAAAAAAATTAATCCTTTGTATCCATTACTAAATGGAAATAGCGTATGTATAAAAATAATGCAGAAAAGGCAGAAATATATAATTTTTTTCTTTGGTTCCAGTCTGTGGGAGCTGAACATCATTATGAGGAAATTTCAACAGGAACAGTATATTGAACAGCTGTTCCTAAACATAGACTTTTAAAATATGTATGCACATGATTTGTCTTAAAGAGTTTTAAAAGAGCTGGCTGAGAGGTTCTCCGAATTCTTAGTGTCACTTTTTATTTAGTCTTGAAACGCCAAGGGAGACTGCTAATGCCATGATAAAAATTAAAAGACTAAGTAGGTAATTGCAGCCCTAGTAGCCTAATGCAGAGCTCTGCAAAACTACTGCAGAGCAGATGCAGCCCAAATAATAAAGAATTTAGGAAGGGGAAGACGTAATTAATTTCAAGCAACGTGGGCTGATGTTAGAAGAATCTTTTCAAACTTGCGTGGTGTCTGTTTCAATGAAACTACAACTTAAAAGGCAGTACTTGTTCAGATTATGTCCTTTAAAGCATCTGACTTCTTACTGCCTATTTTGGTTTAGAAACCTGAGTGACACAAAATTAACATAGCTCAAAAGGAAATGGCTGACAGGTCTCCAGATATCACCATGAGCAGGCCGTGTGATTGAAACCGGACACGCAAACATTGTCTGAGATGATGCTGAACTGGAAAAATAGAGCTTACTTTACATCCATACTGGAGATGTTCAACAGTTATTACTGTGACCAGCTATGATGTACAGCTCTGAAATCGAATGTCAAAAGTTGTCACATTCTGAAAGGAGCTCCAAAAGACCAAAGGACTGGGAAACACGCCACACACTGAGACTGAAGTATTTGGAGAATGCTTCAAGCATTCTCCAAAGTCATGAAGCACCTGTGTAGCAGGAAGGAATTGATGATGGACCAACTAATAAAATGAATCACACAGACCAATATATAATAAGATTTGATGATGAAGTCAAAGTTAGTCAAATTCCATCTGGTTTTTCCATATGTACAAAGGATCAAACCAAGGCAGTGTCTCATGCCCAAAAATTGCTATTAGTTGCACCCCATGAAATAGCAAATCTCCTGGTTCCTCCTCTGGGAAAGGCTCACAGAATTCCTGAAATGCAGTGGTATCTTGGTAGCAAGCTCATTTGACAGCTTTTATCACACTTTGGGGGACAGCCAAAGAGGAATGAGAATTTAGCTCGTACTGTGCCATGTGGCACAGATTTCCTTGGCTGACCCACATATTGTGTGAAGAAACATCTCCTTTCATTTGCCTTGAACCTGACTTCTTCGAGCCGTGCTTCTTGTAGGGTTTGTACTGGAACCAATAGTAGCAAAGGGAATTGAGCTTTGGAGCAGCTGATTGTGTGCAGAGAGGGCTCTCCACAGTGCCATCTACACTGGCTGTGTTTGAAAAATGATTGGTCTTTTTCAACCAGTCTCTCAGGGATTAATTCAACCTTGCCTTGCTCCAATATTTCTCTTACAATGAGCACCAGTTTTGGCGCATGTGCTCTCCTCTGAAGGGATGGAAAGACCACAAGTGGCTTAGTATAGGCCAAACCACCCTTTGGATGATAGGCATCTTCAAGGCCTTGAGCAAGTTCATCTAAGTCCTCTTAAGAGCAAAGTGTCTTCTTCGAGAAACCCTGCTGATAGAAAACTGGATTTTTGAGCCATTGGTATTTGAGTGACACCACACATTGATGCACTCGTGCTTGTTGTAACACTTCTGTTTTCTCCTTTCCAGGTGGTTCACCAGCTGTGAGCATGAGCTCCAACAACATGTCCTTACCCAACCCAATTTCAACTCATAGCATCATGCCCCAGAGCTCCAGCCTCATGTCCACCCCTGCTGGAACCCGGATGCCTTCTGTTCCTGCTGCTCGGAGTATGGGCTGCTACGGGAACCTTCCTTGCAACCAACCAAGCACATACAATGTGACTGCAGGAATGAACCAAATGCAGCCACACAGAAACCAAAATCAAGTTCTGCCCAGTCAGAATAACCCCATGGTGTCCCGACAGCAAACCATGACGCAGGGAAACAACGGGGCAGCTTTTGGGACAGGGTCAGTGGTCAACTCTCAGCAAATAAGGCCAAGCTTGACCCATGGAGTGACAGGTATCCCTGCTCAACGGCCGGCCAACGTGATGATCACGGCTACTGCCAGTGCCCAGAACTGGGCCCCACAAGAGGCTGCAGTGAAGCAGCAGGATGCACTGAAACCTGCAGGGGTCCGTTTCCCCACGGGTACTCCATATCCTAACCAGTCTTTGCAACGCAACGTGGGCAACCAGCATTTTCCTCAGCGTGCATTGGCACCTCCGAACCAGTTAACGGCGGGAGTCCAAATGAGGGCCCCTCTAAACCAAATGCACCAGACTCTAAATGCACAAGCTGCTGGCTCACTACGAGGGCTCAGCATAAGACCCAACCAGCTGAGAGGACAGACTGTGCCTACCTTGAATCAGCCAGGAGCAAGCATGACTCCACCGTCATCTCTGCCATCAACTGGTTTCACAACTACCAACCAAACCTCCCGGGCTTACCAAGGAAGTGACCATGGTAATGACCTAGCATTTGACTTTCTGAACCAGCAAGGTGACAGTATAGGACCTGCGCTCAACAGTGACTCGGATTTTATAGATTCTTTACTGAAAACAGAACCTGGTAACGATGACTGGATGAAAGACATCAACCTTGATGAAATTTTAGGGAACCACTCGTAAGTGACAGTACCAAGAGGGAGCCAGATGAAGAGGCAGCAAGGACATCAGCTTTCTCTTTAGATGCCAGCAACCTGCTTTATGAATTTACACTCCAGTAACTGGGCTGTCCTTTAAAATACAACATAGGGCAACTGCCCTCTTTGAAGAGTAGCTCTAGGAACAAAACTGAAGTGACAGCATAAGTGATATTCCTGCCTGCCACAAAGGAGTGAAAACACATGAAGGGTCTGCTCCCCACACCTGTGCCCAGCCCATTGCAAACTCATCAGTTCTTCTTACAGGGGCTGCAGGAAAAAAACGTGTTCAGCTTCCCACACATGGAAGCACCAGACAGTGGTATGGGCTGTGGAACACAGTTTCTCTGAGTGCAAGTAAGACCCCAAGTGGTCCAGAGCTCTTCAGTCATCGTGTTCACAGCCCTTAACTTCCTTGGGACTGCTCAGCCCTGACAGCATCAAGCCCTGTGTAAATCTCATGGCATTACAAAAACTGTTTACTTCTGCACTGTACAAACTTAATTTGCTTTCCCAATGGTTTTGTTATGAACCCCTGTACCTTTTGTAGCACACAGCAGGGTAAGTGGTCTCATCCAAGGGAAAAAGGAAACAGATCATCCAGCGTGTTGCTCAGTGTGCTCTAGCATTGGTGTGCTCCCTTTCATCAGTGTTTGCCATGAGTATTAGAGAATGCTGCTGTCCTGCCAGCAGCACAGTCATTCTGGGCATTGAGGGAAACATGAGATGAACTACTACCAAAGCTCAGGATCCTCACTTTGCCACCTTGCCCTACCCCAGGGACTCCAGTGACTTAATAGAAACTTGAGTGAGAAGGGTGCTCATGATCTGACCCTCACTGACTCCTCTCCCAGCCCAGCTTAGAGGAGTGCAAATACCTAAAGTGGCTCAGCTAAGCCACTGTCCTTGTTTTCATCTCAAATCACGGCGAGTATCAATCAGGTAGTTCAGCCTGATCTTCTCTCAGGCAGGTTTAGCCCAGACAAAATGCCATTATCTATCTGCCTGGGGGGAAGCTGCCATTTTGATGGCACAGCATTTTGGTTCCACCTTGTTTTCTCCTTTGCCATACGAGGGGAGTTGAAAGAGGTCTGGTGATGGCCCAGGTCCCCACAGCCTCTGTCTGGAGTACGAGAGGCTCTGCTCCTGAAACTAGCATGCACATCAATTATAACTCACAGTAGGAGGCTCCACTCAGCCACATCTGTGCTTGTACATGACACAGGTCTGGGGATTATTTCTGGGCACTGGACTCAATCATCTGTTCTGGGTTTGGGAATGGCCCAGCTAATATTGCCCTGAGCAATTTCTGTGCATCACTAGGAAGATATCCTGGGGCAAGGACCATTCCCATAGGCAGTTTGCAGCCACCTTGCCTTGAAGGCTAGCAGAGCAGAGCAGTAAGGATACAGGCTGTCCCACACCTGCCAGGGAATAGTCTTGACTATATTAAATTTTTTGCTATAGACTTGATCAGTAAGGGCATCAGAAGGATATGCTATGTCACTATAATGCAGCTCCACAATGATTCAGACAGGATTCATGGACGGGAACAGATCTTGCAATTCAAATGAAAATGCTGTTCTTTAAAATGATGCGGTGCGATGTGTTTCACAGCCTCCTCTGAATTAGCTAAAACTAGATGTGGCAAAGGAATACAATGCCTACCTTCACATGCCTTGGTGCCAAGAGGCATCGCTCTGCCCCTGCAAGTGCTTTATTCATCCTTGTTAGTGGCAGTGGGATGAGACTATTTGACAATAGCCTCTGCACTTATCTGACCTACTTCTTGCAAGAGGTTTTAATAAGGCTTTTCCAGTCATTTCACCCTGTCATTTCAAATGGGTACAATTTTTCAAGATGTTTCAAGAAGCATCGTCACACAAATGAGCACCAGCACCTCCACAAAAGTTGTAACATGGGCATTTAGTTAGCTATGCCAGTTGAGGCTGTTCATTCTCTGAGAAATAAGAGGGACAAGAAAGCCTGCTCAAGAGTCCCTTCTGCCAACCCAGCTAGTGATTCTTGCGCACCCCTGCATTGTGTAACGTGGTGACTCAGCTGCCCAGAAAGCTCCCTCTTCTCTCCAGTTTTGGCTGGGGTACATGCAGTCCCTTTGATATGTCAGTACAACTTTCTCCAAGTCTTTGAAGAGCTTTTGAGCTCAGGCCACTGGGGTCCCACGTAAGTTTGGAGAGATACAGATGCGATCTAACACGTGTGTCCGTAGAAATCGTGCAAAACTAGACTGACGTAGTAGCTGCATGAGTTTGAAGTGGAGGGAAGATTGGCTCATCTGCCTCACACACCCCCTGTCCACGAGCAGGTCAGCAGTGACTGCCAGCACTCTGGTAGAAACAGGCGGCTGCGATGGATGCCACTGAGGCCACGGCTGAGTTAGTATCACCATGAGCAACTGAAGTCTGGTAACTTCAACTACCCTCACATGCCATTGAAAAAGCCACCACTGGTTTCTGTATTAAGACCAGACTGATTTCCAGATCCTCAAATGATGTAAAAAATTGTTCAGCTGAGGAGCTGATCCCAAGGAGTCAGGAGTTGGACTCAGTGGTTCTCGTGGGTCCCTTCCAGCTCAGGATATTCTATGATTCTATGGTTCTGTGATATCATGCAGTGGTGGACTCAATGCTGAGTGTTGTCCTGTTGGCCTCAGCCTGGAGTGCAAAAGACACTGGGCTGTGAGTACCATCCCTGGGAGCAAAATTACATCCTGTCTTAAGTAAATTCAAAAAAGGTAGAGGCCATTTCCAGTCCTGTAAATATATGCCTGATGCATTTGAAATGCGAGCTTGTGAAAGACTCTTGCAACCAAAACTTGAATCCAGTACCATTTCTTCAGAACACTTGTATCTGAACAGAGCTAGTGTCTTTTTTTCCTTTCTTTGCAATGGCTAAGTGCACTACCCTTAAAGTCTATTTTTCATCATTGACTGGGCACTCTTCACAGTATTGGGTTGTAAATATAAAGAATTATTTGTTTTGTAAACTTTTGTAAAAACAACAACAAAAAGTAATAATATTTTGGTAGGAATAATAAAAATCATATTATTTGGGTTATATTTATACATATGTGAAATAAATATACTATCAAAAAGTTGTATTTTATACAAAAAGTCAACTGTTACCTTTTGTATTCTATATACAAAGTTTTGTATGATATGATTGTTTATTTTTATCTGCAGATTTCAACTTTGGGTTTTGGGGGAGGGCAGAACGGGATCATGGTTAAATAGCTGGGTCTCACCCCAAGCTCACTGAAACCAATGGAGTCTTTCCATTGCCTTCACAGGGCTTTGAATCAAGCCTTTAAATCACCTTCAGATATGTTTCACATCTGAAGCTCTCTGGAAACCTCAACATGAAAACATTCCAGGTTTCAAATTTTTTCCCCGAAAAAGGCTTTTATTATTATTATTATTGTTATTATTGTTATTATTGTTATTTCAGCTGTTGGGAGGCAGGTGGGACCTATGTAACTGTCATGTCCTTGTTGCATGTATGTCTGCTTTATATTTTCCCCATATTATAAACCAGTGTTTCTCTATACAGACTGAAAAAAAAAGTTGCTGTACAGAAATGTTTGTGTTTATGCATTTTTACATGTGGCTGTATATACCTCCTAGTACTATGCAGTGACACTTATTTGACTCCATTTATTTTTCACCTAAACATGAATAGTATGTTTTTCAGTAGCTATCAAAACTCTGCCAAGTAAATCAATCAAAATTATCCCAAGTGTCTCTTTTCTTACTATGAATTTTATATTGAATGTCTGTTTAGTCAACTGCTCATTCACCTGAGTAAATTAAAATTACAGTGATATTTGAGGAGGGGGGTGTGAGAAAACTTAACATCTGGTAGGTTCCAGGAGCTCAGTCTGCCTCTGCCAGACAGCTGTGATGTTTTCGTACTGACTGAAGACATTGTTTCATTACCAGAAAGGGTTAACAAAAAATGCTATTTTAGCTCCTGGTGAATGGGTTGATGGAATCTTGCAGCAGAACAATTTGCTCTGGGATCCTGCAAAAGTTAAAGCCAAGAACTGTGTACCCCCAAGAGTTAGTTACCCCAAGAGGGCTGGCCAGATCCCCAAGCCCTTGCCCCTCCCTGAATCATGCCCTGGAGATATCTGCCCCACTCCCCTCACTATCAGAGACCCCTAATGAGAAGCCAGAAATCAGACAACTGGCTTCTCCTTTCCTCCTTGCCTCCTTCACATTACACCTCATTCTAGCCTACAGAGATTCCAGCCTAAAGAGTTTCCAGCGTGTGCCACATCACGTTGGGTTGCGGGCTGTTTCACACAAGTATTCATCCCTACCAGGCTATATTTAGAAGGTCAGCCCTGAGGAAGTGTCCCGTTCCTCGAGAGGCTTTCCGGGCTCCATCTCCAAGTGGGCGGCTCTTCCTGCCCCATGAACTGAGCAGAAGGGGTGGTGGAGGGGATGTTTCGAAGGGACAAATGTCAGCGCATCACTGCCTGTGCTCAAAGGCTGCCTTGTGCTATTTTCAGATGTAGGCAAGAAAAAACGGGCTCCCCACATCTTAACTGCTTCACTGCTGGCGGTGATGATGAGGGACTGCCGTGCAGCACATCCACCCTTTTAGTCCCTCCCTCTCTGCTCACCTTCTCCTGCACGGTAAGCAGGAAGGCACCTCCCTCGGTGCCTCTCACAACACCACCTCTGCTGACTGCTGCCCTCCCAGCATTTTTTTGCTAATGTTGCTCGGTCCCTCCGTTGTATCTGACTCCTATCCACAAATGGCTCCTGTGTCCTTCCCTGGCATCTGGTGCTTTCACAGGAGGGATGGGGGAGGATGCCCGGTGTCCCCCTGCACTGGCTGTGCCCATACTCCCAATCCTGGATGGACATGCTGAAGCGAGGAGGTGCCCAGGAGGTGTGTGGCTCTCTCCTCACTTCAGCATTTCCAGCACAGGTGGTAGGAAGTGCTTCCCTTGCACTCAAGGGGGAAAATAAGGCACAGTCCCACTCACCCAAAGGTAAATCCGACACAGATCAAGAAACTCATGCCCTAAAGGTGTCTCTTTGTCTATCTCAGCTGTAAAGGCAACAGGCAAGGCAGCCAGGATGTGGGAGCCTCAGGCAGGGCTGCTGCCCACCTGCAGAAGGTACATCTTTGTCAGTGAGCTGAAAAACAGCCTGGGACCTGTCCCAGGAGCGTGGCTGTCTGTGCCACCAGGCTCCGAGGCCCTGGTAGTGCTTGGGTGCCATGACTGCCCTCCTACAGGTCTCACAATCAAAAGCCATTCCCACTGTGGATGCAGGACAAGAGGGATAAGAGAGTATAAAATACAAGTCACCCTGCGCCACATCGCTTCCATGCCAGAAAATGTCCCCAGATCTGTCTCCTACGCCCAGGGAGATGTAGCCAGCGAGACCACATGGAGGGAGTGTGAGACATGAGTGGCAGTGAGTATTCTCCCTGCCTGGCCAGATGCAGCACAGCAGGAATTGCACCAGGCCCAGGCGAGGGCTGACCTTTCCCACTGCATCCAAATCACTTGGTGGGAACCACTACCAGCTCGGGCAGCACAGCCAGGAGCGCTGCTCCCTCCCACGGCAGCATGAAGGTCTGGCAGCTGCAGGAACAGGGATGACATGGACAGGATTCCTCCTGCCACAATAAAAGTTTCAACCACGGTAAAATCTTACTTCATCCTAATTTTTAAATTAGGCATTCTGGGTCATGCAAACCACTTTAACAGACCCTCTTTACTAGAGTTCCAAATCATAGCCCAAGTATCTTTTTAAATAAAATACAAAAATAATTTCATTCATTTCTTGTTCACAAAATTGTTACAAACTAGCTCAGTCACAAGTTACTGTCCTACTGGAGGACCTGGAGAGTGAAATCCCAATCCCTGTGCTCCGAAAAGTTCAGGCAAGCTGAAAAAAAGCAGGTTGATTAGAACTTAGAAATCTAGGCTTTAGAAAACCAAAAACAAAGCCAAACTAAACAAAACAAAAACAAACAAACAAAAAGACCAAACCAAAAACCAAACCAAACAAAAACAAATAAACAAACAAAAACCAAAACAAAACAAAAACAAAAACAAACACAAACAAGAAACTCAGCCTGAAGTAGCATTTGGCAAACTGGCATTTTCATTACAAGGTGCTCCTTTAAAAAAGCTGAAGCTTAAATGATTGCTTCTCCTGTAATGAGTCAGCCTCCTGTGTGCTGACCAGCGAGCAACCAACAAGCGACGGCCTTTGTGGGTGGACAGGTGTGGATCTTCGTGTTCCTGGTGTGCTGTGTGCCTGGGCACCAAGGCTGGATGAGCTGCCCCAGCATCCTCAGGATAAGCAGTGGCAGAAAGCAGTAGGGATAAAGCCCCACTTGGCTGCGCTGCCGTGTGCCTGGTGAGCAGCTCGCTCTCCCCAGACATGTCGGGCATTCCTGTACACGGCTTCAGACAACAAAGATGCTCTCGCTACATTTTTTTGGAGGGCTGCCTGACATGTTTTCACTCTGGCTGACTGGTCTGCCTTGTTTGACAGGACACAGTTGCTCTGTTTCAGCCTTCTTGCCCAGGAACATTGGGAAAACCCTGTGGTGCTGTTGAGTGTTTGGGTGAAATGCTGAGTATAGGTGCATCCATGCAGCTCCTGTAGAAGTTAACAGATTTGATGGCAAAACCTATCCCTCAATATCAATTTGAGATGAAAGGTAAAGTTCATGGTTGTTGTGAAGGTCAATGAACATCATGTAAGGGCAGGGTTTGTCCTTGATACCATTATGTTGGAGGGTCATGGTGAAATTAAAACCAGGTAATATATCCAAATGGCCTTTAGTGCTTACCTGGCCTCTAAGTACAACAAGGAAGTTCAAATCTAGAGGCCTAAAGATTTTTTTTTAAAAATTAAATTAGTTCTTGAAGAGGTCCTAGAGTACTAGCTGCTGAGAAATATTTATTAGAAATTATTGTGGTATTGTTTAAGGATCTGATACGGAAAGCTCCTTCTTGTAGATGTGGCCTATAGGGCTGGTTCCATAAGCTGATTTCATGAACAAGGGAGCACACATAACAGTCAGGTTAATATATTATTATAATTCGTGTATCAATGCAATTTCCATCAGTGGAAGACATCTAACTTTTTCAAGGAAAAGCATACATGGGGACTCAGTAATTTGGCTGCATCTCTTCAGATTTCTTTGAGAAGGAAGCTGATGAGCTTTCCCAAAGTACAGTTTTT
The DNA here is from genome assembly GCA_013400235.1 of Oriolus oriolus. Taxonomy (NCBI): domain Eukaryota; kingdom Metazoa; phylum Chordata; class Aves; order Passeriformes; family Corvidae; genus Oriolus; species Oriolus oriolus. Next base: position 344,135 of record VXBT01005709.1, on the reverse strand, counting down.
AAAAAGAGAAGTATGTCAGAACGCATATGCCATATTATTTGATTCCTCAAATTTCGCGATGTCTTTAGGGTAAATACTGAAGAATGTCTAAAAATGCATGCATTGGGCAATATAACCCTTTGTGAATCTGCACAACAGCTTTGCCAATGATGGTTTATTCCTTTTTTGAGTTCCTTCTTCTCTTAAGGATTGTGCTTTTTTTCCATGTCACTTGTATTCATAGTACCTCTATGAACAACCTAACTGTACAGCAAATTAAAATCGGCATAAAGAAACCCATTGTACTCTCATAGATTTCCTTAGTGTGAACATGTTAGCGTTGGTCTGTTGGATAACCAGGCTCACGGGATGTCTACAGCAGAGGTAGGAACCCCATGTGTGTTTCCAAAAGGCTGATCAAAGCTGCAGGGCTATGTGGTACCCCATTCACATGCGAGCAGCAAGTTAACTGCATTAGTATAGCTAAAATCAGGATTTCATGCATAACACTCCCTGAAAGCCAACTTTTCCCTTCATTTAAGTAACAAATCCACTAACCAGAGTTTGCCCATAGTTACACAGCATCTTTATTATATTATATTATATGCCACACTGGTCTTGATTAATTGTGTGGATCTTATCTTACTAGAATAAACCCATCACATGATAATCTTATTCATTAACTTTCCCTCCAATGCCAAAGACTTAATCTAGTGTATTTTACCATATAAACTGCTAGCTTCTGACATACAAATACCAATAGGCCATCTGTTCATACTGGGGAGTTTAAAACCTTCTCATAGAAAATATCTGGAGGGCTTTAGAGGGTCACAAAGAAAAGTTTTCCACAGCTAACAAGATAGTGCTGTTTAAAGAAGCAAATAATTTTAAAAAATAGAATTTAAAAGCCCTTCATGAAGAACATTTCATTAGTTTCTCAACATTGAATACAGTCTTTTTATAAGTGACTCAAATGCACAAAACAGCACAAAACCTCAGAAATATTCTTTTGTTATATCTGTCTTTTTAACCCTCAGTAGTGGCCTATTTTGGCTTTCCCTTTTGGTTTTCTTTTTAAAAAAAAAATTAAAATTGAGTCTTTTTTATACACTTTACTGTGCCTCCAAAGCCTCCTGCTATTAGATCGGTTTTAGCTTTCAGCAAGTGAGAGTGTACAATAAAGAAAAATTTCCCAATGGCCACCAACACCGTGAACACAGCGTAGCTGTGCACTTAGATGACAGATTAGCTCCAGAAATGCTACTTTTTATTAAATTATCTAAGCTTTCTTCAGAGAATGCTTTCACCAGGCTTTTACAGACCTTGACAAAAGGCAAGATTTTCGATAAGGAGCCCAAAGCCTGGCTCCCATGCCTACATTGATCTAAATGATGATGTCTGGCCCTCAGATTGTAGCTTGTAGAAGAGTGCCACCCTGGTAATATGATGTAGCCCAGGCTGAAATAAGCAATGCAAATGAACAGAAGCCTAGAAAACATATAGAAAAGAATTAAGGTTGTTTAGCCTGAAGAGGAGGTTTGAGTGGGAATAGGAAAGAGAGTCTTTGAATGGATAGATCACTGCTGCCAGGGGAAAAGGTTGGGTATTTTCCATAATGATCTCTACAGGCCAAGAAATCATGGTTTCAAGTTAGATGACAGGTGGAATTTTTTAACAGGAAGGATAATATAAGGATGGACTGTCTGAGGAGGGTATGGGGTCTGAAGTTCCTCAGGACGTGCTTAGGTAGCTGTCAGAAATGATACTGGTGTGGTTATCTGTCTTCAGCCAGTGGAACAGACTAAATGTCTCCACGGGTCCTCATAGAAAGGCAGCAAAACTATTGAAAACAAGTGAAAAGTTTTGATGTTGAGGAAGAAAAGGGGGAAAAAAAGCAAATTGTTTTGTGGGGCTTAAGTCAATGAATACTTACCAATTCATATGAACAGCAATGCATCCCAGCCTACTTCCCATCCTGTAAGGCAACTATTCAAATCCCACTCTGCTCCCACACCATAACAAAACAGCAGGAGGCTTGAGAGAGATGGGTTTGTCTCATGTCTGCTCCTTCAGACGTTTTCCTGGGGAGTGAAGTTAAGGAAATCTTCTATTTCAGCTCCCTTTCCTGAAGAAAGAGATTTTGATTCTGTGCTTTCATTTTTGTATTAAAGTTACCAGAGCAGGCCGGCTAATCACAGGAATGATCAGAAGCTCTCAGAGACACCCGAATCCAGCCTGGAGCATGTCTAAGTTGACGTCTTTGTTCACTTCACAAAACTAAACAGGAGTACCTTGTGAGAGGATTAGGTATCTGCAATTCAATCCAGATGATTGCTTTATCATGGAAAACCATTCCTCTCTGTACCACCCAGAAGGACAGCCACCACAGGACAACAGTACCACGGGCTCCTGTTCCACCCCAGTTGAAGCTGCAGGCTTTAGAGGCAGAGTTAAAAGAAGATGTACAGCTGCTACAGGAGAGGGGCTTAACGGCGTGTGAACGCCATGTGCTTGTAAAGGTATTTAAAGGATTAGGGGAGAATTAAATGTTTGTCTGTCTTTGTTGTTCAGCACAGCTTCAAAGCTGGAAGACGATAGATATTAAAGAAGATATTTCCCGTCTTTAAATACCGGAAGGAGACTCCTAAAACAATAGCTGGGAAATGCAGGCATGACCTAACAGATTTATACACAAAGATGCTGGACGATTCTTATCGGATGGGTGAAGAGCATGCTATTCTGCAGTGTAAAACACTGATATAAAGTTCACCATTTCAAATACCGGTGAACAATCCCCAGCATGGACAGAAGAGCTAGCTCAGGATTCCTCTCTGGGAAACAGAAGGCAAGCATCCTGGCTGCTGGTTTCAATTCACGCCTCTACGCTGGGCTGTGGGTTAACTGGCCAGTAGCAGAGCAATGCTTCCCATGGCCTCTCCTCAAAGCAGTTCTCTTGGGCAGCCAGGGGTGGTCACCAGTTTTATCTGCTGCTGTTAAATCTGCCCTGTACCAAGAATCAGAGATCTAAAGTTCCCCAAACAGGGAACTTTCTCTATAACCATTTAGGCAAAAGCAAGTCTGAGACAGAAACGCTCTTGGAGAGGTGCTCAGGCCAGCAGGTGCTTTCTGGGGAAACTTTAGTTAAGGATTCAAGTACATTCAGCGCCTTAGCTGGCAAAGGGAAATGGAGAGTCTTTCTCAGAGAGGTTATGCCATTAAAACAGATTTTTACTGAACTGAGAAACTTGCAGCTGCACAAGTAGGGCTAAAGTGGTCTTAAGATACCTTGGCATGCTCCTGATACCGAGCTGTTCCGCATAACTTACACAGCTTTGGGGACATGGACTAAGTCGTGGTTCACAGCCGGCAGTAAGTGCCTTCAGGCACCAGAGCTCTGCCCAGGGCAGCCACTCTGCTCCGCTCTGTGGCTGCACTCTGGCTCCAGGCCCTTCTGTCTCCAGCATCATCCTCTCAAAATACCAGGCCCAGTGCTTCTGAAAGCATCTTCAGAAGGCAGACCAATGGCTGTTTTCTGCATGAGGGAACATCTCTACCAACTGCATTTGGGAGTTTTATGGATTATTCTTCTTCACTACTCGTTCTTATTTTATTCATTATAGAAAGGGCAGAGCAAAGGTGAAAACCTCACTCATTATACATTTCTCCTCTCCTCTTCCAGCCTATTTCTCTGAAAGATGTCATCACTGAAACAGTTAACTGGGACTAGTAGCAATTTATGTCATCCTCAGAGAATAAAGGAAAATTGTTTGTAACAGCAAACCTCATTCTGAGCAAACACAGCCCTGACTTCCTAGGCGGCCCACCACCTAAAACAGCTGCATTATTTGTGACTTCACAGGCCCCACAGTGAAGGAAATAACTTTATTCATCTTCATTGTCATCATAGTATAAATTTGAAAAGTATTCGGATTTGTGCTAGGTTTAATGAGAGTGGGAATGTGCTCCCTAGAACATTATACAAGTATTTTTACAATGTGCACTGAGCTAACAGATACTCAGATTATTGAGCAACATGTTCATACAGCCAAAGGCTTTATATCTTGTCCACGAAGAATACTGGAGCAGAACAAGGACATTTCTCTCCTTTCCTTCTTTTCCTTTCTAAAAGTGAATTGATATCCCTTACTGGGGACACTGGTCTATCCTACATTAGGGTTACTTAAGCCTTGCCTTTACAATGGATCCTTGTGATTCTTTTCTGGGAAAGGATCAGACCTCCATTTTTTTGGAAGCAGGTATTCATACTCTGCACAGGGAATGTCCTTGGGGTAAAAAGTATCTTTGACTTGGAAATTCCTCTCTGCTTTGGTTGAGACATTGAATGTTCAACCTCTGTTATTTCACTTCTCAGTTTCCTTAGGCTGGAAAGCATGCTGGCAACACTCCAGAAGCACTGAGGGATCTATGAGGCACACGCTGATGGTTCAAGCCAGGGCTCATTCTGAATTCCTGCTGACTTCAGGCACTGCCAGCACCACAAAGCACCTCTGCTCTCTGCAGCTGCTTTTGTAGCAGAGTTGGCCAAAGCAAACTTGTCCCAGCCAAAGCATCAGCCTCCAAACTGTCTCTGCTCCCCAACCACCTGAGCTCGTCTGTCAGCATGCTGAGGATGGGCTGGACCTGTTGACAGAGCAGCAGCAGATATTGCGCAGAGACACAGCTGAGCTGCCAGAGCAGTTGCAGCTGGGAGATGGTGGAGGACTGTGCTTCATGTCACCATCCTGTCACACCACCCAGGGGCCCCCATGATGGACTGAGGGATGCCATCCCTGACCAGGGAAAAAAAAAAGAAGAGTTGCCTTAGGTTTCTTTGTTCTCCCTCCATAGCAGTGCCAACACATCCAGCACTAAAACTCACTTCTCATCCTTCTCCTTCCTTGTCAGAGTCAAAAATTCCCCAGCTTAAGACTCACGGTTAGCACCTTCCTTCATACACTCACCACCAGCAGTGTATGTTCCCCTTAATCTCCTAAACCACAAGGGCCTGAGGCCCTTGTCCTTCCAGGGCAGGAAAGAGGATACTGGATTGTGCTCCTTCCCCTTATCAGTTGAGCCAAACACATGAGACAGCAATCCTTTTCAAACATCCCAGACCCCAACCATACAGACGTGCACAAGCAGAATGAGGGTATCAAGATCACCAAAGTCTCTGAGTTACTGTACTGAAGGTACACAGGTGACTCACTGTAGATAAGAGTAAGGTAACTTATTACACTCATGGGAATCACAAACTGCAGGGGCTTATATTTCAGCACTGCATCAGAGCCTTGCTATGCAGGGTAAAAGCAGCTGACATCCAAATGCTGAACTATGACCAGAAGGGGCATATTTGGTGTTGCTTGTGAAGCCTGCACTTATGTGCAGGCATAAAACTGGTGTTTAATTGCACAGTTCCTTTATGCTTCTGTCCTGAACCTTCCCTGCATCCAGCACTGAGATGGGATGTCTGAGTGGGATCCCTTTAGCTTATACTGGGAAATTTGAGAACAAGGCATTTCCTAACTTTTGGTACACATGGCATTGCATCCTAAATATTTCTTTCATGCATTAATTTGATGAATATAACACAGATTGATTTATTCATCAATCAAAGAAGTGGCAGAATGGACAAAAGCTGGCTGGTCCTTTCATGATCTAAAGCCAGCTTCAAGAGGAGAGCAGCGCTGTTCATGCCTAGGGGAACAGTAACAGCAACCGGTCCTCTCAGCTCATGTCAAAATTAGAGTCTGAGACCACTTGTAGGACACTGCAGGCTCCTGCAGTTGTGCACTTCCATGACTAGCCACTCACTACTCCCTTCTTGGGAGAATCACACACTCTCCTTTCCAGCTGTCTGGTGCTCCTAGAAGCATTGCCCAGCATCCTCATACACGGTGTCCAATGGTCCTCGAGTCAATGAGAAACAACTCCCTGGGTAGGTCCACATTGCTAAAATAAAAAGTGGTCGGGGGATGCTGGCCGTGGAGCCAGGTGGAGCAAATCGGCTTCTGCTCATGCCACAGCCAGTTCCTTCTGGAGCAGTCCTGCCTCATCCCTGCAATATTTAGCCTGGTTCTCCTCTGGCCCCATTGAGGCCCTGTGATCTGTCTTTTCCAACTTTTAGTTCCATTGGAAATGGCAAAAAGCTTCTTCCCTCATAGTATCCATGGGCTTAATGTGTTTTCAGTAGCTTCCTGAACGTTTTCTACAGCTCACACACTGCAGACAGGTAACTTACACAGAGCAGACAATCAAACACTCTCAAACACTTTATTTTTATTGCACTCACTGTTAGCTTGCAACTCCCCAGCCCTTTCATCACTAGAGCGTAACACCCTGTTGCTTTTAAAAGAAAAGTATGAGCCTTCCACATGGAAATGTGAACCATCAAGGTAAATAAAAGTGAAACCAAAAGCAATTAATTTCTACTGTGTTTTATATTCTAGAAGTGTCCTTCTCATTTTTAATAACATCTGCAGATCTTACCATCAACATTTTATTGTGTTTCATTAAAACACTACCACAAATGTGCATCTTCCTTAACAGAAAAGGAAGTATAAATGTGATAAAATCAAGTATTCTTAACCATTTCCCTAATTGTAGCTATTAAACATAGCAGCTGCAGATTAAAATCTCACTTTGAGAAGTCTGTGTGCACACAGACAATATAGACAGGACTATTTCAGACAATGTAGACATAAAATTACCTAATTTAAAATGAATGTTTGCTTGAAAATTGGTGTATAAATCAGGACTGTAAAACACAGATTTGAGATCCAAGAGGTACAGAGACTTTTTTCTTCCATATGAACACCTTTCCCCATCTCAGAGGCTGCAAGTGCTGAGACTTCAGACACCCTCCTAATGTCTGATAGTGACACCTTTTCCTGGTCTTAAAATTAAGAGAGCCAAACACAGTTAAGAGGGGAAAAGGGTTTTACCTCGGTATTTATTTAAGGATCCTCAGATGCGCAGAAATGCACATCGAAATGCACCCCGAAATGCCCACTGAAGAAAATGGCCACCCACGATGTGATGTGTATACAATTATATGCCTTGCACAAATTAGCATATCTATCAAAGATTCCCCAATGAGGGACTCCAGTGAGACCCCCATCCGAGGAACCCTCCCCCTGGATGGGCCTATCTTTGTTTACAGAATGTGTTCTGGAGAGGCCCTTGGTGTCTGGGGCTTCCAGAATATTTGGTCTCTTGGCTTAATGGAATACTGGGTCTAAGGGAAGTTATCAAACTTAAAGAATTATAACTATGCAGGCTAAAAGCACTAAGAATACATAAAAGCTATATAAAAGAGTATATAAAAGGGGTATAAAAGAAAAAGCAAAAAATCATCATGGCATCAATAGTACCAAACCAGTTCTTACCCCGACATCCTTCCTTCATGCCTGATCACCCTACAACTTCTGGAAATACATTTATTTTCAGCAGTAGTGGTTTAACAAGCACCAGAAATTTCAAATTTAACTCCCGTGAGTAATTCTTTCTTATTTCATGTTTGCCACATTGGAGACCATTACACAGATGCCAAGGAGCTGCTGGAGTGCAACAGTCCAAGCCTGTGGACAGCCAGACAGCTGCTGTGATGTATTTAGCCCTTCAGGAGAAAAGATACTTTATTTGAATTGACACAAAAAATTGATCTGTGTGCTCTGCCGCATGTAGTGGAAGTCCTGCCCCTAGAGCCCGAGGCCTGCAGCTCTCCAGGTGCCCGCACCCTCAGGCTCCCTGTGTGCTCAGCACTGCAGTCCGTGCCTTGGACTGCACTGGTACCGGCACGCAGCTGTAAGCAAACACAGGCTACAGAGCACTGCAATAATGCACAGGCCACCGAGAATTAAAAGCATATGGCAATTAAAAGCCAGGTGAATTGTCTGACTCCAGCAGACTGTACACACTGAGCACACAGTGGGATGGATCCTGATGTACTCGTTAGCCTGTGGCATTTAATTCCTCACTGTTCTGTGGGCAGCCATGAGCTGGTGGTACGAGTGAGGACAAGAATGCAGAACAGAGACAGAGCAGCAGGGAGAATAAATAGTCTGCCCATCAGAAGTGCTTCATAAACAGGTAACAAGCTATAGCATACAGGATTAGGTCCAGGTTGAGTCCAGAGCCCCACGTCTGTAGCACCTTGCATCAATACCGGCATGACTGCATAAAAAATAAAAAACTATTAAGTGACCAGAAAAAAAGGGTCATCGATCATTAGCTTTTGCTTCTGTCAGACATGGAGGGGTTGCAAGGCAAAAGCACTGTTGAGGTGCCATCACAGCCAGCAAAGAAGCACACTGTGGGTGAGCTGAGGTGACCTCTCTGATCAGGGTAACCAGAAGTACAGTAACTTTGGAGGCACAGTGACAATTTAAGTGTAGCTGTAAGTCGTAAGTCACTCTCTTTGTTTTGACTGGTTTCCAACTTCAACAGCACAGGCATCCTGCATCAGCAGGACCAAATCTGTGCATGTACCCTATGACCATCTTGTAACAGATGTTCTTGCAACCACAAGCAGCTCTAGCTCCAAATCACAGCCACAATGAGTTGTTCTTCATCAACCTCCCTGCCTGTGCCAAAGCTCTTGCTGTTTCTGACCTCATACTTTATCAGCTGATGGGGCTTGACAAAAGGAACGTATGCCACCTCCAGTGTGATTTGATGATCATACATCACAGTGGGATCTCACCAGTGACAATCTGCCCTTCCCAAGGCACTGAGAATCTTTTATTGGCTGCCCACTGCCCTTAAGCTGTACATCAAGGAGACAAGAAAATGTAATAAATCTCAGAACCATTTTAGTGAATCAAAGGAGAGACAAGGGTGTCTCTGGTTGTGTGGTTTTCAGAACAATTATGGGACTGAGTCATGCTGCAAATTTGTTGGACTCATTGATGGGGACTAGACTAGAGAAAGCACAGTGTGTGAAGCTGCCTTTGCCATGATCTATTTAATGTGCTAGGAGGCACAGGAATTTATGAGTATAGAGGCAAAAATATGGGAGATCCATAGAGCTGCAGCAAAGAGAGCTGGTTTTAGGATGGATAAGATTTTAATGTTGGGGCTGGAGCAAAAGGGACAAAGGCGATCATTTTCAGAAGAGATTAGAGCTCTCACTCCCTTATTACTTATAGGCCTTTCAACCATGGGATGAGTTGTGTGATGAGAAGAGGGGGAGGGAGAGGAATGTCTGATGAGCTGTACTGTGTAAGGACAGGTTATGACAAAGACTGCAGCAGGGGAGCAAGCTTTCTCAGAGTGGATCATTTGGGTACATGATCCTGCTTCACGGCCTACCCTTTGACCACTGTAGAAGCATGATTCCTCCTCTGCTCCAGGGACATTTAGTCAGGCAGTCACAGACCATGACCAAACATCCCCATGAGACCCCTGCAAAAGGTTGTGCCAGGATGCCCGAAATGCTGACTGTCCGCAGCTTTGGTGAGCCCTGTGCTCACACAGTGTGAGACACAACAGACCCATGTTTGGCTGTGCAGCAGCAAAGCTGAGGAGCTAATCCAGCAATGAGAACATCTGGATTCATAACATCTGGCACATTCATATAGCAGATGTATGGACCACACATACATACAGAGCTAGAAAGCCCCTAACTCAAGAGACACGCAGTTTAAACACAATGGATACAAAAAGCATCTCACTTTCACACGGAAGGACTGAAGCAAAAGTCTAACTTCTCCTCACTTAATCATGTTTTACGTGGTGCATAAAATTATCCTCTTTGAGCTGTGTTCATTACAGCTTTGACAGCCTCTAAACACCTAAGAAAACCTGGGGCTATGTATTTTTCACTTTGTATACGCTACAACCACATACAATTTCAGGAAGTATTGGAGGATGTATGCTTGTCTTTTACTTGGAATTAACCTTTGATTCAAGGAAGTTCCTTGTCATTCTCTCTTTCAGGTATCACTCAGCTGTGTCAGCCACACAGCATTAAAGATGAACACAGATAATTTTATTACTTATCCATGACGTTAATTTTATTTTACTGTTTCCTGTGTTGAAATCACAAAATGACAGAACATTCTCTCATTAAAGAATAAAAAACAAACCCAAATGATGATACTTGCAAGATAATGGTAAGGGATGTGGCAAGCAAAAGTAGGTTAACAGACTGAACTACACTTATTTTGCATCAGTTATACAACAGTCTTGTGAATTGTCCTTAATTGGTTTTGGTTATGTCAGGCCTTTATTTAATTCTCCATCACTTTTAAGAGCCCTGAGGAAATGCACTTCACAGAGAGAATATTCCGACTGACTTTGAAAATGTGGTATTGTTGAGCAGAAAGACTCACTGAGCAGACTGCTAGTTTCTTTCAGCAGCAGGAGAGATCCAGGAGGTGATTAGCTTTGTTCTCATTTACAAAGCACCAGTGGGAATTTCTAAAGGGTTTCACAGGCCCTGGGGATAAGGCCAAGAACAAAACAGGGCAGTGAAAAGCAAATAGAGCACTTCATCAATAAACTACTTAGAGATGCCACATCAATAGCAAATTAGGAAGAAAGGAAGGCACTCTAATACTTTCACATAGCAATGGAGGTTTATATATTGTTTTTATTCCTACTTGACTTTTTTGAAACAACTGCACCTCTATCAAACTAAGCTTAGCAGACGGAATAGAGGTAACACCAACTCACCACAACGCTATTTGATAAGATTTGAAAGGCAGACATGCACTGCGCTGTGCTGGTTCCACAGTGCTGACCTCTCCCAAGGGCTACTACTGCAAGGAACTCCATCCCCGGAAAGGCTGGGAAGAGAGGGAACCAGTGGGAAAAGGCTACCAGGAACTGCCTGACTGCTTACCAAAGATGCTGAAGTACTGCTGCCACAGCACCCCCTGCCCGCATGTCCCCACGGAGGACACCATCTGCTCGGCGGACACAGGTGTGGATGGAAAGCTAAACAGAAGAGGCAGGGAGACAGCATGTCATTAGTGCCTCGGTTTTTATTAATAAATGGTGCTTCTAAAACGTTCATTGCTCCTAACCAGAGGGGAGGAAAAAAGATGAACATTTAAAATATTTTTATAGCTGGAACAAAATCAGCAGCAGGATCTTTTAACTGTAATGATGTCGAGGCATTTTGTTTGGATTTTAACGCTGCAATAAACTACTAGCAATTAGCTTATTTTTCAAACAAGGATCTGACTTTTAACCATAAAACAGAGTTTTCATTTTAGAAAAGCCTCCACAAACTCAATTTTCTAGGCTGAAACCTTCCATCCCCCAAAACTCATTTGCCAAAAGTAACTTTTTGTTCAGAAGATTAAATGAAAAATACTAAAATAAACCCTGCTTCAGCAAAGCTGTATTTTCAAGTTTAAACCAGCTTCAAAACCATCCCACGCCAACCCTATTCAACAGCGCCTGATAGAGACTAAAGGAAAAAGCAACAGAGGCAATTTCACAGCTGGATCATGCAGTCTCAGGTGGAGATGCTGCGAACCTGCTTCAGCATCCTGCATGACTTCTGACGACAGGAACAAAATGGGAAACAACAGAAAGAACCACATCAGCTAATTTACTCCTTGGAGCATGAAGAGGGATTATGTTTTGGTAGCGATTCTACAGCCACAGATGTTTAGAAGATACAGGGTTTATCCTGCTTCGAGGTAGTGTTTAAAACAGGAAGGTCCATTTGGATGGATGCTCCTGACATCAGATGCCTCTTTGCTAACAAGCAGGCCTTTATGGAAATCCACCTGCCTCCTAGCACATCCCCAGTAGTTCATTGACTCTTTTTGCTTCACGCGATTCTTGCCAAAACACCTATACATTTCAAAGACATCTGCATCCTTGATGTGGGAAGCTTAAGATGCAATTCCTCAGTCTTCGTAAGCAATGCCAAGAGCTTTGCTCTCGCTCTTCGATTGCTTCAAGGAACTGAATGCACCATGGTTCTTCCTGCAGAACACTTGACACCGAGCTGTGCCTTCAAAGCCTTCTGGGCACAGATCACCACGGATGCATTCGAGCTTTCAGTCGGGTGAACTTCGCAGAGGATCTGTGCCAGCGCCCTGCAGACTTGACTCGTGTGATTGAGACCTCTCACCTTTCACAGCCCCTGCTCCATCCAGTTGAACGATGGACTCAGTGAGGATTCTCGAGCAGATACGGGCAATTACAAATGTGCGGAGCACAACTGTTTTAACTATGGGTACACAACCCAACTGGAAAGCCTAACGCAGGTGAGCTGACTTTGAGAGGGATGCCTGAGAGGGACCATTTCTTTGCTCTTAAGAACGACCACCGCGCTCCGCGGATGGAACCCGGGAGCTGCCACCTTCCCTTGGTTCTCAAGCGGACACATAAAGGGAGACAGCGGCCCACTCCGTACCGTCACGAACCAACCCCCCACGCCCACCGGAGGCGCGGCCCGGAGGGCTGGCAGCGGCGCTNAGCTGCGAGAGCCTCGGCGCCGGGCGGGCGGCGGCGGCGCGGCCGCCCAGCGGCGACTCCCTGTCCAGGTACCGCCCGCCGCAGAGCCATCGCCGCCCGCCCGCCGGGCTCGGCGGCCGGGGACCACCGCGGGGCGTGGGGGCAGAGGGAGGGAGCGGGGAGGGGCCGCCGGGGAAGAGGAAACCGAAGGGATGGAGCTGGTGCTCTTTGCTCCCTCCGTGGGGCGGAGGCTCCTGCGTTTCCCCCGGGTCGGGTTTCTCCTGCTGGGGTGTCCCTGCGCTGGGGGTGGCTGTGGGGTGACGGAGCGGGAAGGCAGGCGTGGGCTCTGCTCGGCTGCGGCACAGCCGCTTTCTCTTTCATGCCTTTAGTCAGAGCAGGAGGTGCCACCCCCACCAGGCTCTCGGTGAATCCCTGCATAGCCAAAGCGGTGTCCCTGCCCTTGGTACCTGCGATGGAGGGATGTGGGAGATGGGCAGCTCAGGTGAGCGTTGCTGGAAGGGCAGGCGCGGCACCCGCCTGGGAGCTGCCTTTCAGCACGCTGCCCTGCCCACGCCAGGCCTTGTCCTCCTCAGGAGCAAATTTCCTGTGGCGTGTTGAACGTTTGGGGTTTTGCCATCATGGCTTTTTGTGAGAGCTTGACTTTGCGGTCTGAATGACTTGTAATGCCATGTGGGTAGTATTCAAGGTTCTTAAGCCATGGAAGCCGAAAGGAGATTTTTGTGTTCCCACCCTCCATGGGCTATCAGTGAAATTTGAATTTTGTGACTGAAAAGCACATCCTGCTTGGGCCTTGTGTTGGATGAAGGAGGTTGCAGGAGGGTAGCAAGGGCAGGTGCTGAGAGACTGATAGGGCTGGTGATGTGGGAAGCCCTGGTGTTGTGGTAGATCCTGGAAGCACGATGACCTGATGGCTGCTGAGGGTTGTTCTGTCCCATTCTGGCTGCCCTTGCCATGCACGAGTTGCAGGATCACGGGATAACTCAGGTTGAAGAGATCTCAGCATCCCTGAGTCCAGCCTCCCGCTCATACCAGAGACAGCTTTAAGATCAGATCAGGCTGCTTCTGGCTTTTACCCAGTTTGGTCTTGGAAACCTACAAAGGTGAAGCGCACACAGCCTGTCTGGGCAGCCCACTGGCATCTCCTGTATATCTCCCACTGGCACTGGTGGCACTGGGCCTGCTTTCTTGGTCCCCCAAAGCAGTCTCTCCGCACAGGCAGGGTGCTCCAGCCCTGCTATCCCAGTGGTGCTTCCCTGATCTCCCTCTAGCTCCCTAGTGACTTTCCTGCACCATGGGGCTAATGCCTGGATGCAGTATTCCAGAAATGCCCTACTGAAAGCTGAGTAGAGGAGGATCCTTCCTTGGATCTCCTGGCTCTGCCTCTGTTCTTAGAGCGGAAGATGCAGGTGGCCACTTTGCTGCCAGAGTCTCCAACCTCCCATGCTTGGCTTTTACCCAACTGCTCCTCAGACAGGCAGTGCCCAGTTTGCATTCGGGTTTCTTCATTCTTGGGTCCTTCATGACTCCTGACCCTCATTTCACCCTTCTTCATCAAATTCTTCTGTTCCCTGCTCTCTGTACTGGTTTCCTTGTTGCAGTTCTACCAGTGCCCTGCCAGATGCCTGCAGGCCTCTTTCGCCCTTACCTAACTGACCCAATATATTCTTCTTTTTATCTCTGCATCAGCTCAGGCAACTTGGACCCATCTGGAGGTCATTCACTGTAAGAGGCCTATGGACACTAAAGAGAGCTTAACTCAGAAGAGCCAGTGGCTACAAGGAAGCTCCTGTTGAGCCTCTCGGCAGCATGCCCTGCGCAGATGGAACCGTGGGGAAATTGAGATGATAAATCTGTTTCTGTTGAGCATGCACAAGGCTGTGTCCTCCAAGCCCTGGAAAGGCCCAGACTCTGACAGATTGCTTGGGATGTAAGAAAAGCTTATTCAAAAGCTTTCAGAATCTCAAGTCTCTGCTTGAACATCTAAAACCCATAGAAGAAAGCTAGGCAGTTGGGGGGTTCTAATGTACTCCAAACAAAATACAGGTATTTGAAATAGATTAATGTTTTTCATCTGTAATTATTAATAAAAAGACCCTCATCTTGAGTTGGTGTATGCTGTGAAACTTTTTAGTTGAAATGGTTCAAGATTAGGGCAAAATTACAAGAAAATACAACGAAGTTCTTGTAATGAGAGATGCCTGGTGACCTTCAGAATGTTTATTATCAGCTTCCCTTGGCAATCTAGTGATGCGTATGCACAAACAAATAATTGTGTATGAATTGGGCAGTAGATTGATTTTCATCAGGTTTTTTTTTTCATTAAAGCTGTGCTGCAATCTGATTTTATACATCAGAATAATTCTCTGAAGCTAATTGGACTATTTGTATGCATTGAAATATACTTACTTTAATCTCTGTGATTGTGATCTAACAGCTAGACCAGCTTCAAATTGTAACCTATGACACATTTTCACCAAATGATTTTGTTTAAAAGAAGAAGTTAGCTTTGGGGATGATGTGAGGAACACAATGAATCATGAGGATGCTGTCATCAGTTTTTATAATCCATTTTATTTAAAAGGAACAAAACCGAAAAAATGACTCAAAGGTCACTCATCCCAGAATCACCATTGCCTAGCCTTGTGAAGTCTTCCTGAGTTGTAGTTGCTGAATTGTTTTATGCAAGATTTAGAAGACTTGGAAAGGTGCTAGTATGAAGTACATACAGCAGTGCATTCTTTGGATTCTCTCAGCTCCAGGTTGGAAGTGTTATTATTTCTTCAGGTGCTTAAGATCTAGCTGCTCCTCAAGACATGCTTGATAGAGTTTACTTATACATAAGGCTGCTCACATTCGAATGAGTGCCTTAAAGAACTTTATAGGTTTGTCTTTTAATAATGCACATGAAATATGGCAGTAAGGGCATTTGACAGTGAAAGTTGCTTTGATATTTTAATAGACCCTAGTAACGTGCAATACCTGTGGTCCTTGAGGAAGATGTAGGAATAATTAAACAAATATTACCTACTTTCTGTCCCAACTAGAAAAACATTTGAAAAACTCCTAATGAGACTTACATTGTAGTTGTTTGTACAGGGTAAAAATCCCCAGCTCTCTGTGAAAATACCGAGTTAGTGTCAGATGAGCAGGTCACAGCTAATTAACTCAGCTGCCCTCATAGCTGTGCTGAAACAGCTATTCTGCTTTTCAAGTCTCAGCTGTCTCACCCAGTGCTGGCTTTGTGCAGCACAGCACTGGGTTCTGCAGCTCTCTGTGGTTTCCAAGGGTCAGTACTTAGGATGGACATTCCCCTTCCATCCTGTTCTCATGGAAGACACATGACCATGAGCCAGCTACTCATAAAGAGCTGTGGTGGTATTTGACTAGCAGCTTGCAAGAAGTGCTTGTGTGTCTGCAGTGTCTGTCCAGGAACAACCCGTGAGACAGAAGAAGGAGCGAGGTAAAACACTGATTCAAATGTTTGGTGAGCTACAGTGTGGTTATGTCCAGAAGAGTGAGCTTTTCTCAGTGTAATGGACTGCTTTTCTATCTCTGGAATGGCCTGAGGATCCTGGGTGAGTGAGTGATAAACACAGTTCAGCTCTGCTAGTTAATCAGACTTCTTCCAAGACCATTCTTAAAATGAATTTGTGGGTAGGTTTGTTGTATTGTTGTTTTTGTAAATTTGAGGTTGCATACAGACCCTCTGACCTTTAGAATTCAAGGGAACAGCCAAAAAAATTCTACCATAATCTTCTCCTTTCATGAAAGGAAAGCCAGATAGAGTTGTATATGACTTTAGCAGAATACATGACTTTAGGAAAAAAAGTGGCAAACTTCAGATATTTACTTTTCATTAGATGTGTTTAGGCATTTTGTTAATGCAGTCTATGTGGTTACGTTCTGTAGTTTCTGAATGAGCATACATCTCTCTGTATTCCTCAGCATATCACAGTTCAGTCTGAACAATGGTCCAATAAGATATCTAAGAGGCTTTCTGTTAGGTCTGCTGAAGATAAATTTGTATTGCCTGTGCAAAAGTGTGGAGGTGATTGTACTGTAAAAAACTGCTATAGGAGATGTCAGTGATATTTCAAAATCAGTATAAAACGAGAGGAAGATAAGGCAGTGGGTAGATGTTTCCCACAAGCATGACTGTAGCAATGCTTGGTGTTACCGCTTTCTTTGTTGCATGTTATCGCCTTTCTTCTGGTGTTTGTCATCCACAGAGGTCTGCAGACATGGTGGATCCTATGCACTGCACTTTTACTGAAGCATATGAGAACACATGCTCCTTGTCTTTATGTTTGCAGGGATAAGTCTGAAAACATAAGCTCAGTGTAAATCAGTGCAGCAAGGTCTGTTGAACCAATAACTCCGTGAGATATGAACTTCCCCCTTGTCTCAAATAAGGCCCTGTCAATACCTGGTCTGATTTAAGGCTGTGTTGAAGGAAATCTTTCCCCGTGGGTGAGAGTGATGCTGGAAGGAATTGGGTCTGTGAGCTGTTGGCTGAGGAGGGCTTTAGCTGTAGCACCACATTGCTACCAGATGTATGAGCTTTGCTGATTGAGTTGTTTTGTGATGAGTCATTGAAGTTGGTTTGAAAGGGAAGATTTTTGCCACTTCTGGTGTTCGGTGAAATGCGAGTAGCTGTCATTTTCCTCATGGGCTTTGAGAGCATTTCTTGCATTTGATCTCTTGTAAGTGCAAAGCAGGATTTCTCAAGAGTTGTTACCATTAAAGACAAGTACGTTGCTGGATGAGTGTTGATAATGAACTGGTTTTGCATCTCAGGAACTTAACACTATGCCTAGAACCAATCAGCGACTCCAGAGGGGCTCATCATGGATTTTAATAAATGAGTGATAATTTCTAACACTTACTTGCAGCTGAAGTCTGTTCTGAGATAGGGGTGGGTTTTTTTGTGTATTGTGAAGATAAATAGCAGTTTTGCCTGCGTATAGATTTGCAAAGTGAGAAGAGTCTTTTTAATAGTCTCAGGGTTTGGGGCAGAAAATAATGAAAATAACATTCAGTGAAAAAGATTTTAGAGCTTTTAATTTATAGCAGTGCACTTGTGAAGAGAAACCATTGCCTCTGAAGAATTCAGGAATTGTTTTTAGCAGCAATCTTTGCCATGCACATTTCTGCTCCTGCATTCAGCAGAAACCATTTCTACTTGTCTCAGAGTGTGACCTTCAGTCTTAAAAGTTTTCCTCTGTCAGGCACATGCACATTTCTTTGTCCCAGTTCTGACCATTCAATAAAATGCTTTTTATTGATGACAGAAATATTTAGGTTTAAGTACATTTTCCATTTGAGAATATAAAATACAATTGACACTCACCTGTTCATTGTACTGTAATTAAGGTTACATTGGTGTTTAAAGGCCTCACAGGAATTTGCAGTATCATAGTTCTAGCTGCTGTACAGATAGCGATGCTTTCTGTGTTGAAGAGATGGAGACCACCTACTTAATTGTGCCTAAGCCAGGACTGCTTTATTTTTAATAATGCCTGGTGGGTAATTTTACTAAGCTCTTGGATGTGCATTTGAGTGTTGAGACTCCTTGCTGAGGTATTGGGCAAAGAGTGAGAAAATCTAAGGATGAGATGAGAAACTGCAGTGGAGACTTGAGGCAAGGAGTGAAGCGAGGCTCAGACCATCACTCTCTTGGGTCCCATCAAGCACTGCCTTCTCTGAAGAGAGATGGTAAGGCTGTTTTGACTAGCAGTCTGTTTGCTAGACAGCTCTGAGTTGTACATGTAGTTCCTTAACTACAGGCTATTTACAGCAGAAGTGCAATTACAGAGCCTGAATTTTAAGATTGAGGATGACCTGACAATGTCAATTTACACAATTCCTATCTGTTGCATGATTGTGCTCCTGATAGGTTAACACCTGTCTCGAACATATTTTGTTACCTATTTCTTATGTTTTATCATCTCTCTTCCTTGGCTAATTCTTTTACACCTCATGTATACAGGCAAGAACTACATTTGGAAAGGTCAAAATACCTCTTTAATGGCTCAGCAGATCGATTGTCCACATCTTCTCTTTCATTAATCTTTTCCTGATGACCTGCTTTACTGATACTGGTTTCTCAGGGCTGAGGATATCAGCAGTGTAAAAAGAGACCTGATCCATACACCAAAGGGCTTTTGTTGACTCAGGAGCTGGACTCAGTGATCCTTGAGGGTCCCTTCCAACTCAGGATATTCTGTGTTACCAGAAAGCTTAGTCAAGGAAAACAAACAGGCCTTCATTAGAAATGAAAGAAACAGTCCAGAGGTCACCTTGATGTATGGGTGTTATGTACAGGTGTAGCTGTAATACATGAAAGCGCATGAAAAAGTCTTTTTATTTGTCCATGGGAAGCCTGTTCCACCATGAGGAAGAATGTGAGAGGAAGGGAATGGAGTGCTTGGTTTGTAGAGGTGTCTGGGATAACCCAGAGAAGTGAGAATACAGGAGAAACACTGTCAGAGGAACTGCCCCATCTTCATTTTTAACTGAAATAACATCTGGCTCTTTTATTGCCCCACTAACTGGGAGCTAATTGAAGAAAAAAATCAGTGAGAGACAACCACAAAAAATCAATGGAACTTTTCAAGTATTTGCTGTTCCTTTTCCTACCGTCTGTAGTTACTTTTGCCAGAGAATGTTCTCACTCAGTAATTTTCCAGTGATTTCAAGGTAGCTCTTTTCTTTGTTTCTCTCTTGCTTCTCTGCACTGTGAATTCTTTGCCATTGCTTTCTAAACCCTGGTATATTTGATGAAGAGAAAGTGTTAGGAGTTTTTGAGTCCATAACCCCTTCAAGGTGATTTTCTAGTAATTTAGCTCTATGCAAATACTCCCACTTTACAGATCTGGCTTCTGTAGTCTTCTGGCCATGGCTCCAGAATCATTAATACTGGGTCACCCAATGATTCAAATTTGATCTGGATCAGGTGTGGGTGTGTGATCATATTTCTGCTGAACTATTTGGAAAAACAGGAGTTTATGGTGTTTTTTTCTTTGTTCTGGGAAGACTGGCAACACCTGTTTAGAATAAAACAATGTTTTTATCTGGATTTATTTACTGTGATGTGGAGACTACATGTCCATACAAAGTGTTACACTCAAGACCTTGTTCATGGGCAAAAAGGCAGTGCGTTTTTATATAGCAAAGAATTTATTCTTAGTGTAACTGAATTTTTGGAAGTCTAATCATGATTAGCCCAGATGCAATACAGAAAAAGAAAGAACAATAATGCAGTTAAAACTGTCATACATTCAGTTCTTGGTTTCTACCCCTCTTTCTGGTGTTACGTTCATCCGCCTTCTGCTCCTCAGGGTTCCAAGGTTGCTGATTTTATTCTGGTAGTAGTGGGTATTAAAGCAAATTGTCAGCATCTGGAGTCCTTTGCTGGGAGAAGTATGAGGTTCATTGCGTTGACTTCTTCCTTTCTTTCTTTACTATAGGATCCACCTGGGGTCATTTTAGTATGTTTGGTAAAACAACTTTACACTTACCTCTTTTCTTCACTGGTCTGCAGTTCCACATGGCATCTGAGTTTTTGCTATATGTAGTTGCTTTTATGGGTATTAGATACTATTTCTTTGTTCTCTTTGTTACCTCTGAAGCCAGTTTTGTCCAGCTCCAGGTCTGCATTTCTTTGGTTGACCGTTAGTTGTTTATGGCCATGGTCTCAGGTGCCAAGCCTGTGCCCTGTTTCTCTTCCTGTGCCTCTACTCTTCCATGCCACATCCTGTGCCTCCACTTCTCCAGTCCTCTGCTGTGGTACCAGGCTGTTGTATTTCTCTCTACAAAGTTACTACATTACTGGTAAATAGCCTATATAGACTAGCTGGTTTTTTTTACTGCTGTCCGTGCAAAACTGTGGCTGTACCATACACAAACAAAAATGAAACAGAGGGGGTATACATACCTGGCCAGTTACAGAAATTGCAGTCACACCTAAACCAGTTAAACCAAAGCTGCAAGCAGGCCAAGAAAAGTTAAGGCAAAGCAAAAGTGACAAGTCCTGAGGCCTTGAAAATTCACTACAAAGCTTATGGCCTTTGAAGAACAATGGCAATACTGAATGACAGGGCTAAAGGTTAACCCAGCTATTTTTTTCTGTACAAAATATAACTGCTGGAGTGAATATACCTCTGATCATTGCTTGGTGTTTTGTGGTCAAAGTGTTTGTTGCGTTTTTACCCCAGTACAAAATGCACTAATATATGAATTACTGAGCTGAACCGCAGCCTCATTCGTACATTCTGCCTTTAGTGAAAATAAAACATTTGTGCTGTTTTTATTGCTGTGTTAATAAATCCTATTGTTGGCTTCAGTTGATATCGCTGCTCAATGGTCTTCTCGAAGGGAAGGATTGTACACATTGGTAGTAGGACTGCCCTCATGAACAGGTTCAGCTAAATCTGCCCATGAAAGGGCTGGAGGCTGGGAACGAGCTGGTTACACTTGTGAGATTGAAGGGCCTGTCTGCCGGCTGTGGAGAGCAGGTGCTGAAGGTAAGGGTAGGTCACTGAGACCTGTAGTACCAGAGATGAACTGCTGAAGGATGACTGTCAAAATCAGTTGATTAAACCAGCAGATGGATACCTTTAACAAATCCAAACTGATCAGCATCTCATTTGTAAGTAGAACCTCTCTGAAAAGAAATGAAAAATGTGGGATCTTCTGCTCATATTTTACCCAAGCTGACTTTTGGAGTAGACTGTTCTTGAAAATGCAGGCTGTGTCTTCCAGTCTGAGAATGGATATCTCACTCCCACACTGAAAATGAACCCACACGCCTTAGGAGAGAGCACTTCCCAAGTCTTTCCTCAAAGGTGAAGCCACATTGTAGCAGAGTAGTCGTTAAATACCGGGGTGTGAGAAGGAGGATGTGAAGGGGGTCTGTTGGTGGATGTGCTCAGGGCTTGTGCCAGCAGAGCAGTCTTGGGTCTTCAGTATTCCCACCTGTTTGGGTACAGCTTCTGCTGATCACTGCTGCCTCCAGCACCGCAAAGAGATGCGGTTCACCTTTTTTTGCTAAAACATATTCTGACTCTAGATTCTACATTCTCGTTCCACTTTCTGCTTCCACCTTGCATAAAGAAAAATACAGGCATCATGCATGAGATTTTTCTCATCTGATTGGATTGATACAGAGTTCTGGTAGTCTCTGGGTTGGTGGTTTTTCTTTTTCTTTTTTTCTTTTTTTTTTTGGTAGACAATGAGGAAGAATGAGTCATCTCAGTTGCTCCATGGCGACTCTAAGTAGAGCCTACAGTGAGTAATTCAGATGTGACCACCTACACAGAGCTCCCTCCCCATCATTGTGGTAAGGGCAAAGAGAGCATTGAATTTGGGTTGTTCTCAAGTCCAAAAAAGGAAGGAGCTATTTCTTAACTCACAGCATTCCTCTTTTTACATGTTAACTAAATATATTCGCAACTGAGAAGAGAGCAGAGATTTGTAGTCTGGTTTCCTAAGTCCCATTTCTCCATGCATGTGTGTATATTTGTCTAGTTTATCCACTAATAATTTTTGTAACATTTGGACAGTTTTAGCCATGTTTGACAGAGGAGTGAAAATAGTAACTTGTGACAAGTTTTGCATTTAAGCAAAAATGGAGATAGGAAGGGAGGGCACGTCAGTTCTTCCTTTACAGAAAAAGTTTGTTTCATTTTCAACACAAGGGAATAGCTAGATAAGAAGGATGTCATGAATATGTGCAATTTGGACAAGGCTTCTCTCAAGTTGGAGAAATATGTTATATTCTCTCATTTTCACATTTGCTTCTTTCCTTTGCTTTCCCTGGTGTCTGCAAAAGGGTGTGTTCAGTTAAACAAAGCAAATACAAGCTACTCTGCCACAAGACACTGATCTTCAGGAAACCAGAGCAGGATCTCATTCAGGTTGCTCTATCTCCGTGGGAAGTAGGTATCTAAAACTTCCCTACCCTCAGTGGACTCATTACACTCCACAAGTAATTCAGTAGAGCGAAGATCAGTGTCCACTCTGGGAGGGCTGAATTGTTGTCTAAACTCCAGTGCCTGGGTCTCCATTGGCTAAGTAGAAGCAGAGACACCATTGTTATCCACCAGCCAGAGGTGAACCATTCTGACCTCACTGGTCCTACTCCTTTTTGAGTTGGACCACGTACACTTGGTTTTTCACATACACTGATTTCTCCTTGAGGAAGCAGAAGTGGCAGGAGGAAGTGGCTGTGGGTGATCTTAGATTAGCCCTCATTTCAGATGAATGAGCACTGATGTACAGAAAATCCTCAGATGAGCTCGCATCGTTTGTGTTCCTCATTTCATTGCAAGGCAGAAGAATTTGAAAGGCCTTTGTTTTTAACATGTACCCTTGAAGTTCTTCCTCATGTTGAGATGGAACTTCTTGTATTTTAGTTTATGGCCATTGCTCCTCATCCTGTCACTCAGCACTACCAAAATGAGTCTGGCACCGTCCTCTTGGCACTCACCTTGGAGATAATGGTGAGATTCCCTTCTCAGTCTTCATTTCTCACACAAGTGCTCTGTGTTTCTGAAAACATCCTGTGTTGTCTTAAGTTGAATTTCTGGAAATAAAGCCCCTAAATTATCGAATACTTGTCTGACTTGAGCCTTGAGATTTTGCTAGGGACCAGTTTCATGTGGGGGCTGAACTATCAGCAGAATAAAGGTGTTCCCAGTCTTTTTTTCTGAGCTGAATGTGACAGAGGACATGGCTGCGTAGTGTCTGTGAAAGCCTAGCAAGGTGTTACAGTTTTGCTAGGTGATACAAGACTCTCCGGATTGGCTATATTTATACATTCTTTCTGCCTTCTTTTGATTTTTCCCAGAATGGAACAAGTAATGTCGTTGATTAGTAAATCGCTGGTATTTTTAATTCCTGTGGGTGTTAGGTTTATTGCGGTGAGGGGGTTGTGTGGTATGTGTTTTAAAGAAAATCAGAACGTTTAACAATATGTGTTACATTCTAACTAAGGTGTTTCTTATATAGAGACATAGGAAGGAAGCTAAAGAAAAACAGAGCACATGAACTGTGAAAAGTACATGTATATTTGGTTAATCTATACACGACTTGTTCTTAGTACGTAACTAGAAACTGAGGCACTGCCAGAATACTAATCATAAAAGAGAAGTTATGTCCGTCTTTTTATTCAGTTCTTATTTCTGTCCTAAGGTAAGTACTTATTAGTGTAATTTTTGTTCCTGTTTCTTTCCTTGATCAAGTTTATAGATTTTTCCTAAAAAATAAGAGTAAAAATTGACAAGCAAACAAAAGGTTTGATATCCTGTGTTTCCATTTTTTAAATTTCTCTTTGCTCTCTGGTTCTGGACTAGGTTTTGCAACTTAGCATGGGAATGTCTGAATTTGTATCAAAATCCTGATAGTTTTTTACTTGTATGTCTTCCTCTGGCTTGATGAGTTTTTAAAGGAAGGGTGTCGATGTTTATAAGGTAGATATAAATACAGATTAACTGCAAGGGTGATTTTGAATTGTATGTAGGGTTTCCATCATGGCTTTTGTCTTCACTCAAAGTACTTGTGGAGACTGTTAAATGTTGCCAGCTCTCTTTTGTCCTGTGGGGTGCAGTGGGAAATCCAAGTTTGCTCTGATGTAGGAGATAGCAGCACCACCCAGGTCTCTTAGTTCTCTGCCACAAGACATCCTGAGCCCTAGAATCAGCATTTTCCACAGGCAGGGCTAAGAGACAGTGGGTGTTCTTGTAGCACCAGGAAACACTTGAAGGTGGATTCGTGAGCTCCCTTTTTGCCAGAGCAGTCATGCAGCATGGAGATTCCCTCGGCTGAGGCGGCTGCCGGGGCTGTCTGGGGGAGAAGGCTGCGGGTCAGGACATGTGCTGGTTTGTCACGGCCCAGGAGATCTCTTGCCAGACATCTTGTCAATCAGCGATCTCCCTGATGGCTTTCTGTCTGTCCCTGTGCAGCACTGCTTCAGCCATCTGAAGCCTGAGGTGCTGGAATGTCTCCACCTCAGACGTATTTTTTTGACCTAGAAATAGTTTTCTCAGGGCAGGCAAGATCTTCTTCATTTCTAGTTTAGTTCCGCCCTCTGTAGCATCTGATATTTGGAAACAAAGGCTCTGGCTTCTTCTGAACAATACCAGAGATGCCAAAAAGCATAACAACAACCCAGTGTGTAGGGAGGCACAGAGAAGAGCAGGTGGGAGCATTGTTCTAGCAGACAGCCTTGGTTATGTTGACAGTAAACAGGGTTGTGTTTTGAACCTCTCTTCATCTTACAGTCTTAATTTATTTTCAGTGCTAAGGGCCTGTGCTGGTGATTGGAAAACCCTAAGCTTTGGAGCACAGACCCAGACGTGTGCACCATCCCTAGGAATTCTGTCAAACCTTCCTCCCAAGGCCTAGGGCAGAGCCAGACGGACGGGGCTTCCTTTCCATTTTGTGTCACCTGGGGAAGGTGGGATGCCTGCCTTGCCCTCAACTCCCTGCCCAAACTCCTAAGGCTGCAAGCAGAAGTACTTGGAGTGGATTTTACAATCGAAACATTTCCATTAGGAACTGGAATCAGACCAAAATACTGTATTATCAGCCTGTTTTCAGAAGGTAGTAACTAACTTTGGACTCTCTGGATATCGGCTGAAATTAAATTGGTGGAACAGAGTCAAAATGTCAGTTCCCTGTGGAAGACTAACAACTTCTTGAATTTTTTTTTTTCTTATTTTCTGTTGTAGCTGAGCATCATCGCATACCAGCTGGGAGCTTGTTAGAAACCGAACTTCCCTTTTGTTCCTCTCATGAATACAGATAATTTTGTAGTTATCTCTCTTGTGCTGATCAGAGAATATTGATCCAGGGGTCTCATAGCTCCTGTTCTTCCTGGTTTTTACCTTCTGGATTGTTGACTCATGAGAGCATGATACTGTGGGCTCCTTGCTGTTATTAATTACATGATGCATATTGATTTGTCTTTGGGCGTTGGTCTTTATTCTTGGAATCCTGCAAATATTTTAAACAATCAGCCTATTGTTTAGCAAGTGCTCTACACACACTGTAGGCCTTTTGTGAATTTCAGTTTAAAAAAATAATAAAAGAATGACTAATGGAGCACAAACGATGGTTGTGACACTGTAGTCCATTGTGTAACTATTGAGAGCAAAATTTGCATTCCTAGAAAAGCTTGTTCATGGTCAAAATATAGGACATTCTCTTTATGGCTCATGGGAAAAGATGTACTGTATATTCAGCTCAGGATGCTGCTTGGAAGGATCAACTTTTAAAAAATGTCGTTTTCCTCCCTTGGAACATTGAAGTCAGACTGAGACCCAGCTTTGCTTGGCAACAGAAGTGACTTTTTCATTCAGGCAAGTGGCATGGGGGGGCTATTTTAGGTCTGTCACATACATGCACCATGATTTGTTTGCTAAAATGGCTTCTCTTTCAGATGATGGTAAACTCTGACATTGGTGATGGCCCTGTTGAATAGCAAGAGTACATTATTATATAATAAAAATATCTGCCTTCTCTGAATGCCAGAGGCAGCCTGGCAGTCGGTGCTTTTCTTTCCTTCAAAAGCGTATTTGTTTATGGCTTTCAGTTCTTCCCCTCTGAGGCTGTCAAGCAGAGGTTGAAGTGGGATCTTTAAATGTTTAGAAAAATTGTGAGTTCCAGTCAACTCACCTGAAATTAATAGCCTGTCCTGCATGTGCCTAAAAGACGGTACTGGGTGCTCAGAGGGGTAAGGCTGTATCTCATACATGCTATAGGTAGTTTCCTGTGGCATTTGTCATCTAGGTTGGATTAGCCTGTTTTGACTTTCTATTTGGCTGTGAAGAATTAAGATCCAGTCACTGCTCACTGGAGATACCACTCCTTTGTCTGTCAGCGAAATCTCTTTGGGAAAGCGGTTGCCTGTTATAAGGGGCACTCATCGTGCCAGTCACTGTGGGATTCCTGTCCTGGGAGGAATGGTGTTAAAATGCTAAAACTTAATTTACAGCAGCAGGGCCTGTTCTGGCCCCATGGCAGAGTGGAAGCCAGCACAGAGTGCCCAGCTCCTGCTGCAAGGCTCTGGTTCTGTCAGAAGCCAACTGAGCTTTCAAGTGCTTGCCTGGAGAGGGGTGTATGAGGGACTTCTGAGGACCCTTAGGAGTATGTGTGTATACACAGATAAGGACTACAGGGACCACTTAGCTTTAGCACAGATCCACAGAGCTGCTGCAAATGGGAGAGTCTGATGTGGGCAACAGTTGAGTGTCCCAGGCCAGTTCAGCCAGTACTGGCTAGGACAGAGTCATATTCATGGGGAACAAGCACTGGTTTGTCTCCCTCTGCTCTGATGTGACCCAGGAGGTTTTTCAGTATTACTTTTTTCTTCTCTTGAAGAAACAGGAGTGTTGGAAGCATTGAGGAGGGAGTGTTGTCAGTCTGAGCTTGGGAAGTGAGCGGAGAGCGCTCAAAACCTCTGCAGCATTATATTTGTAAGAGAACTGCCCAAGTGCTTCAAGTGCTTCTATTCATGGCCCTGCTGTAAATTCAAATCAACTGGACCCTGCTCTCTTGGCATCTGAAGCTTCCAAATTAAATTGTATTTGCCACTCGTCATCATTAATTTGCAGTTTTCACTTTGATTAATTTTTAGGAATGTACATAATGAGAAACTTTTAAAAAAACAGGAAGAGAGGAAATGGAAATTTGCTCTCTACAGTGTTTTTCTCATTTATGACCTCTGTGTCTGAAACTGTATTGCTCAGTGGTGCATTTTGTCACCTGTTTTCCATGTCAGTTCAGTGACTGTTGAAACAAAATATTCTGTTCGATACAGAAGAGATGGTGTGAGCAGCTCATGCCAATTAGTGTCTGAGTAATTGGCACACCTTTGCAAGCAATGAAGCAGCTGCTTGTTGTACTGACAGGGAAAGAATATTCATAAAGAAGGTGCTGGAGAGGTGGCTTTATCATCGCTGACTACTGATTTTGGTTGTGTTATTTATAGAAGTGAGCCGGGTTAGTATTTTAAGACATTGGTACAAAAAGTGGGTGTCCTCAAGCCCTGTGCATGTACTGTAAATAAAATGGGCATATTTTCCAGAGGTGTGTTTCCCTTCTGTTCCATCAATTTTTTGTAGAGTTCTGGGTATTAAATTCATATGCATATTCTTGCTCCTGGATTTAGGAGGGGAACTTTAGGAATCCGAACTTAATAGTTTTTTCTTCATTTTTGTGGTCTCTGTTTTGGTTTTGTTTTATTTTGTTTTGGGTTTTTGTTTGTTTGTTTTTAGACAGTATCTTATTTTGAAGCAAGACGAAAGTCTCTTTTTAACTTTTCAGTCTGAACGAGTGTCATAGAACCATAGAATGGTTTGGGTTGAAAGGGACCTTAAAGACCATCTAGTTACAACCCTCCTGCCATGGGCAGAGACATCTTCCATTAGACCAGGTTGCTCAAAGCCCCATCCAACCTGGCCCTGAACACTTCTAGGAATGCGGCATCCACAATTTCTCTGGGCAACCTGTGCCAGTGTCTCACCACCCTCATCAAACCCAATCCCTTTTGCATAGGATTTACTTGTCTTTGGGAAGGTGTATATAATTTATGTTCTTGCTGATCAGAAGTATAGTAGAATGGCTATATGCATACTTTTATGTTTTTGCTGAACAGAATGAGGAACACCTCTAAGAGCTTGCTCAGAAATGACCATTCTCAGTAATTACAGGCTGAGATGGTTTAGCCAGATCACACCTCATATTCATTTTGTGACTTTTGTCTAAGGTTTTGCCAGAAGTTATTGTCCAGTTTTAAGTGATACATGAAATTGGTTGTTTTGACTTGTTTCTTGAGTCACACAGCCTAAGAGAAGAGGTTGTATAGAGTGGTCATCCTTAGGCCTGATGTTCACAGAAAGCTCTTCATAGAGATCTAGTAGGAGTTTTTCTTTCCTCTGGAGTGTGGAGACAACGAAGTAGAATGTCCTGTGTTTGGAGTATGAAGAATGTTGTAGTAAGTTCCCTACAACAGGGATAAGGATACAGGTAGGAGATCTCAGTCCTGCAGAAGTGGTGCATTTGTCTGCCTCAGGTTAAAGCTTCAGTTGGATTCACAGTTTGATTTTGGCAGTTACTTTGCATCTTTGGGCTTATCTTCTACCTGACTTGGGTTCACTGTCATGCTCAGATCATCACAAGGCTGAATCACCCTCTACAGAAGCTGTACTTGTGCTTTCTACTTCCAGGGAAAACGATTGCTTCTCTATGCTAGGAAAGAAAGAACTTCATAGTCAAATTCTTAGTGCAACAGTTGCCAAAAAAAAAAGGCAACTATGAGTTTTTGTTTCTTCGCTTTCTTACAAATCACATTTTTTACGTTGCAGGGAGATTGCCTTGTATCATTAATGGCAAATGCCATTTAATGATACTTTTTGAAGTGGCTTAAGACTTTATCCCCAGTTTCACCTGGCATATTTCCCCTGCACATTCATAGTTTAACAGGTCAAGTTTGTGCATTGCAGACACTTCTGTTTGCAGCTTCTTTCCGTCCTTGTTGACAGTTTAAGCTCAGCACCCTGGCATACCTTCAATTCTGCTACGGGTGCAGTAATACCTTTCAATTGCCTGAACAGGAACCACCGGAGGGCATCTGTCTGAGTCTGAATTATGTTTGAAAACCATCTGGCATATTGTGGGATAGTCCTAATAATAACAATGAACACTTTATCAAGAGTTGAGTCACTGTGCTCGGTTTCCAGCGTAATTCTCTTATTAGCTGCATGTATGTATTCCATATAGCCAAAGGATTACTACTGTGCACAGATACTGTGTAAGACCGTTGTGCCGACAGCTCACATTTGGACTCATTTATCATTCAAAATCTGGCTATAAAGAAAAACATTTAAATAATAAAAAGAACTACCAAGATGAAAGACACAGATCAGTGTTAGTTGCATCCCAGACCTGTTTCCTGCTTCTGTGTGGGGAAGGAACGAGGAGCGGAGTAAATGGGGATGGCAGTCACAAGAGTAAGGTGCTTTCCCTGAAGGTGCTTTTGACCTGTTGAAGGGGTCTCTTTTTGTACTTAACACAGACATCCATCAACAAGGACAATGCACAGCTGCTTGTGCCTGAAGCATGGGGAAGAGAAATGCTCCTGGAGGTCCCTGGTCTTCCCTGGTTCTTCGCAGGAACTCACTTATTTTCCTGTAGGCCGAGCTCAAAGTATTTTGTGAATCCGAGTATATGTTGTTCCCCAGAACCTTAATGAGGTTCAAAGATAATACCGTAATTTTGCATGTTTAAGTAGTATTGAACCAGACCTTCAGCTAGCAGTGACTGGCACTGCTCTAGTGACTTTTAACCCTGGCTGAAATCTGTCCAAACCTACCTGTGTTCTCAGATGTTCGTCAGGTGCCCCCCAGCCCAGCTCTTACATGTGCCTGTTGTGCCCTGGCCATCCCTCAGGTCTGCTCTGTGTTGCCTTATTGGTGAAATGCAGCTGCTGGGGGTTTGTCCCTGTGAGAACAGAATGTCCTCAGTGGGGTCCTCAGCACATTAAACTGATGCCAGACATACGCCCGTCAGGCTGCCAAAATTACTGCACGAGACAGCTTTAACTTTACCTTGGCAAAAGCTGGGATAGTGCGCAGAAGCCGTGGCAGAAGCATGAGTAAATGATTTGTCTGAGATGATGCAGAAGGGCTGGTGGCAAAGCATGGAGGGAGCTCTGGTCTCCTCACTCTGAGTTTGTGTGCCGGTCCCAGGGTGCTCTCCTGCTCTCCCCCACCCAAAGGCATATGAAACTGTGTGGTTTGAGGTGCTGTTCTATTGGCAGCAGAGGAGAGCTAAGATTGACTAAACCACTGAAACTAATAAACTTCTCATGTGCACGCAGGGACATCAGATTAATTAGTTTGCTAAGCAGTGGAGCTGGAGCCGTGCAGCTGCCTGACAATGATAAGAGGAGGGAGCCGCAAACCAGCGTCCTTTCTGCTGTCTGCTCCTTCCTTCCATCTCAGCTCCCTGGAAATGGCAGATGAGGAGCACAGAGGTAGCGAGCCAAGCATAGGCAACCTATGCATACTGTGCTGAGCTGCATAATGCAGGGGCATTGTTCCCTGTGTGTGCAGGCGTTGCTTCCCAAAAGCTCCCACTGCTGTCACACTGGAGGGAGGCTTCACTGGTGTTTTCTGCAGGAGCACAGGGATATTGGTGCATGGAGCTTTTGAAAATCCACTTCTAAAATGCAAATGCTTTCCTTCTTTAACAGCCACTTGAAGCCAAGCGTGATCAACAAACACAAAACACTTTCACAGCTCAGACATGCTGTGGGTTATGGTTCCTCCCCCCTTTTCCTTTTCTTTTTCTTTTTCCCCTGCATAATGCAATTTGCCCCTTTGTTTGGCAGAGTGAAATTAATTAACAATTTCATAAAAATCTTTGGTCTACAATGGTTAGATAATCGCTACTTGTGTACTAAGCAGTCACTGGGAATGTACCCAGGCAGACAAGTTATGTCAGCAGAAACACTGGTGAAATTTTGATCCTTTTGTTAGCACTCTCCCTCCCTGAGAGCTGTTCAGAGCAGGTTAGACAGACAGCTTTTGGGAGCTGTTTGGGTCTAGCCTGTCTTAGCTTTGGGGCAGAGAGACTAGCACGCTCCACTAAACCTGTCCAGCCTTTCCCGCTCCCTTTTCTGTCGCTAAAGGATATGAAATTTTTGATGCAAATGCTCTTACCAATAGGTTACTGTGCTCAGTGATTTCACAGTGGTCGCTTGGTTGAGTGAGCTGTCCTGCGTGGTGGACAGGGCCAGGACAGCTGCTGGTGTGCCCTGGCTTAGGTACTTACACCTGTGCTAGAGGATTTGTAAACTCAGCAGAGTCGCTGACCTTTAAAATGCATTTAAATACACGAAAGTTTGGGCCCTGAAAGGGGAGGGAGCTGGAAGGCATGGCTTCTGGAGGCTTACCCTGAGCCTCTGGCTCCCCCGGCTGGAGCTGGTGTGAGAGAAGGCACCGTGGGGACCCAGGGACAGGAGTCAGGCTTGTCACCCAACAATAAAGGCATCTACAGTATCTGCTTGCTCTTTACTGATAACTTTAAGTACCTTTGAGTACCTTAAAGTACACTCTAAGTACCATCTCCTTATAGGTTGCTGTACGGTAAACTGGTGCTGCTCTGTGGAATGATTAAATTAAGTGTTTCTTTTTTTTTTTTTTAAATGCTTTTAAAAATCAAATTAATTAAATGGGTGCAAACAAGAGGGTGAACACTTGGAAAATGAAGACTGACCGTGCAGAAACCAGGCTGAAGGAAGTTTCAAGGGAGCTTGTTTCTTCTGAGCTCGTTTAAGTAAAGCAATGTAAAAATGTGGTTTAGTGCTAAGCCTAATTTAGCATGCCTGCAGGCTGCTGTGCGCAAAGTGTTCTCAGCCTTCCTCATCATCTCCAGATACAGATTCCTTCCCTCTCTGTGTGCTGCATCTGATGATTTATATAGCCATGTAATGAATCCAATCAGCCTTGTTACCCAACAGAAGACTCTTCATGTTTATTAATAGTTTACTGCCCCGTCAGATCAGCAGATTGAACCATGCATCCCATGATGCTCGTCCAGCACAATGGAGATGGCAGCAGTGTGCAGTGTGGGTTGAGAGGAGAGGGGAATGGGAGCAGCCCGCAAGCAGCAGCGGACACTTTATATCAATTTTGTTGTAATGTGAAACTATACACAAATTCAGTGCTTATATGAGGCCTTTTCATTGGCTAGAATGGGAGGTTTTGCAGATTTAGTTCTTGCTGTTTTAGCGTAAGATAATTTTCTGCCTCAGCAGAGACTGTGGGTTGGCTGTGGTGTGAGTTGTGTGCACAAGTGCCACTGGCCATCCGGAATTGTGTGAGTTTACCTGGCAACACCGCAGGAGCTGAGCACGTTGGAAAGCTGAGTGATTAGCTGTTGAACCTTGTACCACAAGTGCATTCAGTGGAATTGTGCTAATTGATTGGCACACCAGTGTCATTTGTTTTAAATAACTTTTTAATGTTCCTAAAGGTTCCATTTTGAAGTTTCTACTTCATAGGATGAAAGAGGTGCCAGTACTCTTTAATCCTTGAACAGATAGGACTAACTCCCAGCAAGAGCTCAGTTTTTCTGTAGTCCTTTTTGTTTTTAACACTCCCTGTGCAATACTTTGCCAAACTCCAAAGAACAGAAACAAAAATGGAACATTCTGGCCTTTTGGTGGCTGTTTATCAGCAGCAAAACAATTTTCAGACAATTAACAAATCTCCAGGCCCTTTGGAAGCTCAGATACAGCTATTTCTAGGTTATTGCATGTCTAATTAATATAAGTAGTAACAGTAATATTCCTGCTAGTATTCTGCTTTGGCCAAGGGTGGGCTTCCAAGTGTGATAGCTGGTCCTTAAGAGTGTCTTTACACCCAGATAAAACCTTTCTGGGGTCAGTAAGAGTGTGGGAATTAATTGGCACAGGTAGCATTTATTGCCTTACAGTCACTTCAGGGAATAACGTTGTACCTCATAGGATCTTTCTTTGCAGTCATCTGGGGTTTTAAAAGCCTTAGTATCAAATGCTAATTTTAAGCAAGTAGGGTTCTAGGAGAGGTTATGACATAAAAATGCTGTAAAATATAAGTTTATTTTAATTGCTTACAGCTATATTAGGAAAACTGTACAGAAAAAGAAAATTCTTGTTTTGCTTTGTTATTTACCAAGTCGCATTTTATATCACCAGAGACGTGTGCTGGGAGAGTCTTTTTAATTCTCCTCAGCTTTGTATGTATCCTTGAAGAAGAAAAGTTGTGTGTGATGAAAAGAGTTTTAGTTCTGAATTTCTTCCACCACTGTACAGCTGCGGTTGGAGCTGTGCTGGCGTGCGTTCAGGAGTCTGTCTGTTTTCATCCCCTTGCAGCGCACTAATATCTCCCATCTGAAAGGCTGAAATGGAGGCCCTTAGTTTCTGTAACTTAGCATTTGGTCCAGTGTTAAGGAAACCTCCCCATCCAACCATCCAGGAGCCAGTCTGACAGTCTCTCTCTCACCACCTGAGCTGGGACTGAAGCCCCTTTGCAGCTCCACACCCCACACTCAGAGACAGGCCAAGTTTCTGTACCATCTCAACTCCTGTTTCCTATAGCAGAGTCTTAGACATCCCAAGCCTTCAAATAATTTAATCATGGTGCAATAACTAAATAACGAAATAGCAGCTTGAGTTGATGTTTTCAAGGAGGGACCCCAAACAAAGGGAAAAACCCTGACAGTCTAAAAGCAGGAAGGTCTGGGGGTCATTGGCTCCTGCTGTGTCTCTGAGTGTTCTGTCACCTGGCTGGGCCACAGGTCCCCAGGCCCTTTGCTGTGCAAAGGGTTGGCAGTTCTGGCCTCTTGGCTCAGGCTCTTGGCACCCACAGCTCAACCTGCGGCTCCACTGCAGCTGCTCGCCCAGCTTTGAGCACTGAGAGTGTTCCTCAGCACAAGCTGGTGGCTGTGTTAATGTTGGCTCAGTCTGAGCTGAGATTTAGTAATGAGTTGTGTACGCTTTAGTAATCTCTGGTAACAGCAAGTCAAACAGGTTCTCTTAAAGCACTGCTGAGGGCTGAATAAGTGAGAATTGAAAGGGTGGGAGTAGTGAAAAATGTCTGATATGACTGTAAGCGAGTGGCTGGAGTTGTTAGCTTTCGAACTTTCTTGAGCACAGTTTTGACACACTCTGGTGTTTCTCTTCATAGCGCTTCCACATCGCAGTCAGACCAGTCCACTCACACCAAATCTGCTTCTGCTGTGTCGTCTGACTCCATCTCCACCTCAGCAGACAACTTCTCTCCAGATTTAAGGGTATGTATGTTTTGTCTTAAAAAAAAAAAAAATACAGAATGTGACCTCCTTCAGAGAACATGTCTTGCTTCTGTGAGTTGGATATGGTAAAATAATGTCAGCTTTCAGTAATGCCAAAATATATTTAGCCAAATTACTGGAAGGACCTGAAGTCACGCAGGTGAAATTGAAGTTTAATCTCTACCATATGATGTCCTTCTTTATAAAGTTGTTCAATCTTCAAAAAGCTGACTCTGCAATCCTCACTTGGAGATGAATT
The DNA here is from genome assembly GCA_013400235.1 of Oriolus oriolus. Lineage (NCBI taxonomy): Eukaryota > Metazoa > Chordata > Aves > Passeriformes > Corvidae > Oriolus > Oriolus oriolus. The sequence continues at coordinate 309,619 of VXBT01005709.1, read as the reverse complement.
TTCAAAGCAACTCTATTTTCTTTCAGGTGCCTTAAGTAAGTGAAATCCTCAACCTGTCAGTTGTATATACTTTTTCTTCCTGTTATGTGTATGTATGTATATATAAGAGGTGTTCTGTCTTGAGAGCTTCTGCTTGTTTGTAAACACTGAGTCCTTGGAAGTACCTCCTTTCAGAGAAAGATTGCTGTCTCCAAGCTGATAAAAATAATCTTCTGTCACAATGAATTGCTCTGACATAAAAAAGGTCCAAACAGGACTCTTTTAAGTCCTCTATTAGATTAGTTAATTATAAATTCAGAGTCCTAGTTTGGTGTCACAGGAGTTTTGAAAGCTATCTGTATGTTCGCCTTATGAAACCAAGGGGTTTGCTGATACATCTTAGCTTTAAAAAAAGTCCCTGGGTATAAAACTGTTGGTACTGGTACATTCCAGTAACAACTTGAGCATTTCTCAGCTGTGGTTGAGAATCTTTGTAAAATCTAAACACAGTAAAAATGCATAAAAATCTCTGTGTGCAAAGCTAATTCCTTTGACAGCCATGATGATTTTTCATCCCATGAGTGTTGTTTCAGTCATCCACAGTTAATAACAGACAGTCCACCTGTTTGTAAGTGACAAGAATATGAATGTTCCTTTCTAGAGGCAGCTTATTAGCCAATTTTAAGCTAAGTTTTGGAAATTAATCAGTAGTTTATGTGCATTCTATGATAGTTTGTACCTTTTGCCTATGGATACAAAAAGTAATCTTCTGAACATGCCCAGGTATGGAAATTTGTAATATGTCTGAAGTTTTTGGCCTGTGAAGTTGGGGTGTCCAGTCACTCTGACATACAGAAAACATCATTTTTAGGCTGAGGCTAAGTGACTTATTGATATGAATAAGATTGAAAATTCTGCTACAGCTCTAACTGTATAATATTATATTTTATGTAATATTATAAAAAAATTAAACTTATTTTCTTATTTAATTTTTTACTGGAGTTTGCATGTGTGGGATTCCTTTCTCAGTTTTGATGCACAACTCAACTTGCCTTCTCACAGTTTTGGTGACACTTGAGGACTACCTTTAGAAGTGGAGGACAAGCCAATATTTCCTTTTTAGAACTGAAGTTGTCTTTCCCTTCCAGTGGTTAAGATGGCTCAACATGTTTTCCTTGTAATCCTGATTGTGTCTTGTGACTCTTTCCCCACTTTTGTCACCTTAGCTCTGTGAACTGTAAGCTGTCTGGGCAGGGATTCCATTTCCCATTCAACAGGGCCTCTGTACCCACTAGCAACCAAAAACAGTGTCCGCAGAGGAATGTTCACTTAGCTGCATGAGAGATTTTTTTCAAGCAGAAGATGCCTGTGTATTCCGGGAGGACATTAGAAGCCCATAATTTCTTGCTGTGCCACAGTTCCTGTAATATGCAGGAGTGATTTCTTCACAGCCTGCCCTCTTTTTTTATTTCTAAGCAATCTAAAGTTCTGCCTTGGTTGGAGCAAATGCTGCTCCTCTTTCATTTTAGAGTGGTGTTTCAGGAGAGATGGTAAAGCAGAGAATTACTTATTTACAATAAAGTCACTGCAGGCTAAGTGTGAGCACCTGCTTCTGCTGGCAAGAGGCTTCTTGCTCTTCACCTGCATCAACTCAGTGTGAACACAATTCGGCACATGCCTTCAGTGCTTCGCCTAAAGCTTACTCTTGCAGAGGTGGTGTGAGTGGCTGCAGTGCAGCTGTGTGCAGGTGTAAAGCTGGGTCATGCCTTCACACTCGAGTGTCTGCTTGTCAGTGGTAGGCAGACCTAGAGAAAATGCATTCCCATGCTCCTACTTGTATTAGAGTATAGGGAGAAAGGGACAGTTTCCACTACTGCAGGTTGACTTAATTCTCCTAGAGGAACTCATGCATTCATCACTTCCCTCTTCATTCCTGACAGTGTCTAATGCTGGAGAGCAGTCCTTGGGGGTCAGATGATCTGTTCTGTATTGCCAGTGCAACTCCAGACCCATCATCTGTCCTCAAATCATCACTGTCGGTGCTGGTGTGTTACTGTTTGCTCCCTGGGCTTCCTCTTGGAGCCTGGTGCCAGCTCCCAAAGGGAGCAGTTATTATGAGTGGTGGTCAGCTAATGCTGATTTCTTTCAGGTCTTAAGTCGAGGACAAAGGACGTTCTTTCCCTGGGCTTGTCATTCTTTGTCCAGTTTTCTTCAAATTGACGTCTCTGTCATGTGACAGTTCCACAAGTTTTGACAGTCAGTTCTGTGAGAGATTTTTTGAGGTCCTGGTTGTTTTTGCTATTTTCTTTGAACTTTCTGAGATGTGGCCTTGCCTTGGGTATTGCAGATGAGGCAGTACCATTAACTGATGCAGTGGCACGAGCATGTTCTCTGCTCCAGCTCTTTCCTTACGCGCCTGAGCGTCTTGCGCAGCTTTCACTGGCACAAGACTGCATGAACTCCCAAACCTCACCAGGTACTGAGATTTGAGCTAAGCATCTCATTACTGTGGGACAAAAAGAGGTCCCACGTTGTTCCTGGAAGAACGTAAGAGAACAAGCCCTGAAGAGGGAACTGATGCATTTTGTGGTAGCTCTGTGATATGGGAGGCAAGTGCCTGGGCTGCGCGGTGTTCTCACAGGAAGGTGTTGCATCAGTTAGCTTTAAGAGGCTGAAAATAAGATTTTCAAGGTTTTGATGTGGATGTGCCAGTTATGGGATTATGATCTTGTTGTGTCTTTAAATTTTTCCTGCTAGAGTGAATTGCTACGTGGATTCATCATCACTCCTACCTCTATTTGGTCTCTGCCTCTGCGTATGCATTGGCTCAAATTTAGGAATTAAATTCCTGTGACAATGGAAAAACACTTTGTGGTAGCTACAATTAGCACTCTCTTTTTCTGTGGGGAATTTTTAGAAGAATTGTAGGCGTCCATTGGGAGGAGGGAACCAGGGGAAGGACCCACCTAATTTCATGCAGTCTGTGCCTGCAGTTTTCTTTTGGAGTGCAATTAACACTCTGTGTGTGTGCGTGCATGTGTGTAATGAGGTAAATGAGACAACCACTGGGGATTCCTACTGAATGCATGTGCAGTATTTTTCCCAAATCTTTCTCCAAAGTGTTTAATAATAACCTTTATGAAGGTTTGGGGGTTTTTTTTAATGTATATTGAACATGTCAGTATCTGGAACTGCAATTAAATTGCCTTTCCAGTAGAAAGTTTACAGAATTTTCACTTCATAAGCTAACTCTAAATAACTTTTGTCTGTTTCAGTTAGTTTCTTAGGGAAAAAAAAGAAGAAAAAACCCCAACAAACCAAAATCCCAACAGAAAACCAGCAAAGCACTCTTAGGTTCTCCTTCCACCCCCTTCCTGATCTCAAATCCAAAGCTGTTTAGAATTGATTTAGGGTATATACTCTTGGAGGGATTTTTTAGCAAATACACTGCCATATGTTTTAACATAAGTTATAGATCAGCCAAGAACAGAATTTAAGTAGTTGGAAGTGAAAATGGAGTTGGAAATCCATAGATACTTTGTAATTTGGGTTGAGATGTTAAAAACACCTTAAAGCAAACATTGCCAAAGGGATTGGAGTGTATAAATAGCTGTTACAGATCTGGGAAGTTTGTGGTTTATAAAATACAGTGAGTTTCTTGCTCCTATGTCCTGTAGGCAGTATTTTCTCCTGTGCCTATGAGGTGATGTGTCTGTGCATTTTATAGTACTTAAGTCTTCTTGCTGATGCTCTATCAGTAGGGATTTTAATTTTTAGGTAGCTGTTGCTTTATAGGATAATGCCTGAAGTTTATCATGTTCAAAGCTTTGGAGTAGTTCTCATGAAAGGGTTGGATCCTGTTCATTTGCAATTGAGAAGCAGTGGATATGGCCAGCAGAGCCTGCTGCCACTTCCCTTAAGAACAGTACCTTTGCCTGTTAATTTGTTAAGGCCCATTGTGTTTGCTTTTGGATTGTATGCAGCGAAAGCTGAAACCAAAGGATGGAAACTCGTATGTTATTTTCTTTATATTGCTTCTTGTGTCTAGAAAGAAGGAAACTACAGCAGATCTGTATGTCACCTGCTTAGTTGTGCAGCCTTCAGAAAAAATGGTTCAAAACTTTGTTGTTAGCATGGCTGTTGTGACCACTAAACCGTTCTCCCCTTTGAGGGCAACAGTAAGATCCACAATTTCTGATACTCCTCTGAAGTCCAAACAAAATACTGTACAAGCATATGATCCATCCTTCATGACTGTTTGTTCCTCACATAGTGATTTTCTTCTTTAATATACGAGGAATTGGTGGATTTACAGTGCGTTTATGCATGAGATGCAAGGATATGATTGTAGCATTCCCAGGACTTGAAGGTTGGAAATGGGAAGAAACAGAATGGCTTATGCAACCCTAATTTGTTACCTATTGTGTGTATGGTCAGAGACAGTAGAAAAGCCCATGTGTTTTACTTTGTAAGATACATAACTGGTGCATGACAAAAGGTATATGAAGGAGTATTTCCTTCCAAGACAGTAAATGGATACTGTTGCTGTCTTCTTAGGTTTCCTGGATTAGATCTGTTTGGGCAAGTCTGCATTCAAGCTAGCCAACCACAATTCCTTTGCACTCTATGGAAGGGGACAGGTCATTTATGATCTGATCTATCTCAGCTTTAAGAATATGCCCATGCTTGGTGAGAATGTCATGGAGCTGAGCTAGAGAAGTTCTTGGTGCAGATGTTGGGAACATACTTTGGGGGGGCAGCAAAAAAATGTGCATCCCAGCTTTAACTGGGCTCCAGTAAAGGTGCAGTTTTGCCTCTTTTGAGAGAGACAAACCTAATATGTTTCTCTTCTGACTGTGGAGTGAGTGCAGAGTAGTATCTCCAAATACAGACTTCTAAAATTGAGGTAAATCCTGTCCCTCAGGTGATATTGGGCAGGATTAACTGAAATGCCAGTCACTGACTTCGCCACCTTTGTCTTGCTTTATTCTAGCTTTAGTGCAAAGTAGCTTAGAGTAGTTTTATGTAGAACACGTATATTGTTAGTAGAAAAACATATTGAAGAAAGATGTGATCCCCCCGCCTCCATCCTTTGCTGTAAATCACTAAAACTAGCCTCAGCGAGCTTTTCCATTACCATCTCCCTGCCAGTGCAGGAAGTGTGTCAGGCTTTGGTTATGTGTAACACATGTTCAACAAGAGCTGGGTTTAGAGAGTGACATAACGTTTTAAACTCTAAGCACTCATTTAAGCAAGGTTTTTCAGTTTTGATTTTAAAGGACTTTTCAGTCAGTGAGTGATGCTAGCTTGGAAGCACTAAATCATGCCAAAACCTCTGCCTAAGCTCCTCCATGGTAGTTGAAGACTTTCTGCCATGCCAGTCGGCTTCAGGATTATATATGGGGATAAATATTCCTGTTTTGGACTAGCCCTTGACTCTTTGCATGGGGCTGCCTGTAAGCAGCCTAGTTCATAGCAGATGCAAAGATGTCTTCCGTGTTGGGAGCTTTCCTTCCCAGTGCGCTGGACTGTGACTGCTATTAAGTTACAGACTGTATTGCACAAGCCACCAGATGGTGAGGGTAATTGACCTGTGGTCACAAAACACTTGGCTAGATGTGAGCTGGTGATGCAGCAGTGAAATTGAATGAACTGTTCATCTTTGTACTGTCACTGTGTGAAGACTTGGCCGTGTATTTCTCTGCATCATTGCTTAGTTACGTTCTCACGTGGAGGTGCACTTCACGTTTTTGTGGGTGTACAGGAGTAGAAGCTATGCAGGCAGATGTGGCCCTTACCTGACCTGCCAGTAGCATTTCCATAGGTCCCCTTGTACACAGGGATGAAGTCCAAGGGCCAAATCCAAGAACAGGCAGTGCTTTACGTTATTGAAGGTGTCGAACAGAGGGACTTAAAGAGCAGCAGAAGAGAAGTAAGGAAGTTTTATAGGGAAACATATTTTAATTTATCTTGAAATTCTTATTTTGACCAAACGAGTTGCATGTGTGTGCTTGGGGGAAATGGGCTTCCTTTGTTTGGAGCATTAAGCTGTTGATGAACAAAGGCACAAAGGACTGGTTCTGGAGAATGAATGATGCTCTTGTCCATAAGCATGGTCATACCAGGACAGCCCTGTCAGTGACTGGAATTTAGCCTCTGCCATTGCCACGTTTTTCGAGGACTCCAGTTTATAGTAAGTGCTGCATATTTCATAAGAATTATAATAATTTTCACATTAAAATACCCCAAGAGATGGAAATCTTGGTCCCCTTCTTGCACCTCTCCCCAGTAAGTCCTTTGCTGCACCTCCCCCTTTCAAGGAAACAAACCCACAGAGTAGCCAACCTCTGGGTTGAAAACTATTGATTTCATGCAAATTAGATAGGGGAAAAGCCAGATGCAGTCAGTTTTCTGTCTCCTTTGTGTGGAAGTAATACTCCCTAAGTGCTCATCTAGTTAGAAAAGAGCGAAGACAGCAAACATTGCCAATTTTTCTTATATAGAGGTACCTAAATGCTTGAATATGGAGTAATGCACAGTGAAAGAAATCTCTGGAAGCATTTATGATTGCCATCTATTAGGAATGGAAAACTAAGGAGAATGAGCAAATGACCTTCATATGTTCTCAAAAATATTTTCATCTCCTCCTAATCGACTGCCATATTTCTCCTAGCTACAAAGTGCAAGAATTTTCTTTTTGTTGAGTAAAACCAGGTAAGAGGTGTCTTCCCCCCTGCCCCCTGTTAGTTACAGTTTTGTAAATTGAAGGACAGATCAGGCAGGAATGAACAAGCATGGTATTTAAAGGGAGTACATGGATTTGTGATTGCATGCAGTGCCTGCCAAGATTTGATTTTCTGTAGATGTTTTTGCACGGAATGAAACATCTTTGTTCCCTTTGTATGATTGTTTGCTCATTATAAATATAAATTACCTGTATCAAACTCAAAAGTGAACTTCTTAGTAATGGAGGCAGTATTCTGTGACTTATTTTAGTTGGTAGAATTTATAACTCTGTTTTTGATCAGTGTTTTTCGGTCACTTTAGACTGATGATATGAACTCCACTGAACTAGTATAATGGTTTCCTTGAAACTTTCAGTCTTCTCTTCACGTATTAGTTGTTTGCTAAACAAAATTCAGTAACAAGAAAAGATAGAGTCAAGCTAATGTGCTGCCCAAAGTTTTTGAGCAGCCCGTGGAGAACAGAGGCGTTGTGGTTTGAGACGTATGTGGAACCCTTGGCACTGAAGAACGTTCTGTATTAGAAAATGTTGGACGTGTCTGAATAGATAATATCTGCAACCTTCTGTGCCAGGGAGCGTTGCTGAGTTGAGTCAATGATGACTTTCTGTCAGAGCCTAATGAGAGAATTGTCTTGAGGCACCAAGCCATACAAACTTGAAGAGACAAGCCAGCCCTCGCTGAACGAGTGGCCCTCAACAATGTGTTCCTTTGAGCTTCTGAGCCTTGCCTTATAGTTGTGCAGCGAGGGCCCAGGAGATTCACCAACCCATGGAACCCAGAGAGGCTGTTCTTCGTCACTGGTCGTTCAGGTCTGAGTGGAGAAGAACATCATGGGAAAAACAAAGCAGAAAACCCCAGGGAAACACTGTGTGGTGGCTGCTTCCTCCTGCCGAGGGGTCCCTTTATACTGCTTTGGGGATTATATTTCTTTTTTTTAAATACAATAATCTTCAGCTTCTTTTTAAAGATTTTCAAGACAGTGGTAAGTAAGCAAGTGATTTCTCAAGCCCTTTTATGCTTTCTCAAAATAGATATGGTAGGTAGAGATCACAGTTTGTGATTTGTTTTTTCAGTTGTGTCGGGAAGGCATAGTTAAAAGGCAGTCGCAGTGTACTTTGTGTGTTATTACTGTCTTTAGAGTAGTGTAATATGTGATCTGTTGTCAGAACATTTTTTGATAACTTAGGTACCTCTTGTGGCTTTTTTTAACCAAGCTAGGAGGCTGCCTTTGGCCAAGTGCTCTCTTAGGAGCTGAATGGGCTTGATGTGGTCTTTGGACGGTATATTTGATTCTTTGTGTGCTCTTCTGAAATGACCCATGTGTCCACGGTGTCCCCTTTGAACTTTTAATATCCCAGAGGAATAAGACATAAAGTATTTCCCTGCAATTAATATCTTGCAGCTCTGAATGCCTCTAACATAGTTTTTCAAGCCATCTGGTCATAATCCTCAGAAAAGTCCCTGTGCCTCAGTCAGGCAGAGATATTTCTGTTCTTTCCTATAGTCTTTCTGCTGTGGTATTCTTAATGATTCAAAAATAATCAACAAAGTCCATTTACTTGCTTGATTTATGTTTTATTGCATTTCCAGTAGGATTCTTAGCACATAAATCTTCTCCAAGTACACTTGGAATAGCCATAAATGGCAGCTGAAATTCTCCTCAAAGTAGTGCAGCGTTTGCAGTCAAGTAAGCGTGGCTTCTGTTCCACAGTCCTGATAATTGAGCACTGAGAGGACAGAAGCATCTTAGCAGTAAAATGCTAGGAAAAATGTGCCCTTTTTCCTGTTGTGAGAAATGCTTCATTTAGAGAAGAAACCTATGCACCTGTGAAAACCTGTCCTGAAGAAGCATACTCATCTTGTTTCTGCACAGATTTGTGTCAGTTCTGCAGCTTCTGTCAGTGTCAGCTGGACAGAATTAGATCTCTGTGGGGATTTTTTTCTGGCATGAATGGAAAGAGCTTCTCCATCTGTTTTGTTTCAGGCATTTTTACACCATCATTGGAGTAATGATAAATCTTGATGCACCTGCCATTGTGGCACTGTCCTTTGTTGATTGGCTGATGCAAACAGCCATGAAAGAGGAAAGGGGTGGAGTGGTAGGGCAATTCAGGAGGAGGAATAGGTGAGCACGGTTTGAGACTCCCGAAAGGCACTTAAAGCAGAGAAGCATTGGTTATGTAAGTGTATAGGTTTTGCTATTAATTTACAAACAAAGTTAATAAATGAATCAAGTATGTAAAAGTAATCCTATGGCTAAGTCTTTGCAGGAAGGCTGACTTCCCTTACGTAGTTCTTTGTGACAGCAGACAAGAGCCAGCTCTGACACAAAAGCTGTCTTTTATACCTCAGCTAAGACAACCTGTCCTACAAGCTTTGGAGTCGTGCCTTTTTAAATGAAATTCATGCAGTATTTGTATCTGGCTTGGCTCATTCCCTGCTGCCTCTCTGCACACAGCACATTTGTTCTTCTCTGCAAAGTGTAGGATGTGACTGCTCAGTCATTTGGGGATGTCCAGGAGACTGGGTTTTGCTATGCTGCCCACAAGGAAGGACCAGGGTTGAGATTTGCCCTTCCAGATCTGCACTGACATTCCTTTACCCTAGTTCTTAGCTGTCAGTGGGAAGAAGGGTACATATGCTAAAGGTGCATCTCCTAGGTATCCTGCTTTCCACTGACTGGTACAGAGTGCCTAGGAGGGCCAGCACAGGTGTAGATCTCCAGGTTTACGTGAAATAGGTATTCCTGCAGCTTACTGACTACCCTGCCTGCAAAGTAGCAAAAATGGTGATTAAGGAGGGCGTTTAATCATTTTCCATTTATTGAGACAAAGGCATTAAAAAAAAAAGAGAGCGAAGGAAAGTTTAGATATCTTAAGTACAACCAGAATATTCCCAGGCAGTCCTTTAAATGTGAAGTATCAGAGCGATATTTTCCTGTTGGAGATAAAACCTGTCACTTGGCTGTTAAGTTTCAGTTCCATATTTCACATGTGATTTGAAAAGATAAATTTTTTTTGAACTCTACTCATTCTCTATGTTTTTGTACATGTACAACATGCACATTCTTGTCCCTGCAGCATATCTTTCACCTGTTGCTGCTGACCAGTGTATGCTCATGAGGTAGACAGAGACATGCCAAATCTGAGTTCAGGGGCTGCAGAAGCAAAGAGACTTTGTGTGTGTGTAATGTTTATCTATACAGGCAAGTTATGTATGTCTATGTCAAGGGACCAGTTAAGAGACCACCTTCCTGCTGTAGGAAACGTGAAACAGGACTGTGTGTAGCTGGAACAAAAGCAGTTCTCAGCTTGGAGAGCTTGTCTTCTCAGTAGATGGAGCAGACATGGTTTTGGGGAAAGGAGTAATACAGGAGCAAGGTGTTCATGCTGTCGGATTGAACCCGTACCAATGCTGTGGCTTTATGCATAACAGCTCTGTTCAAGATGTGCAAAGTGACTTGGAGTGTGTAGGAGGTTACCAAGGAGAGATTAACTCAGAGGAAAGAAAAAAAATTACGAAAAGGGTACATTTTAATATTGTCTAAGCCAAAAAAGATTCCTTTTGCTCATTTTTATTGTGATTCAGGATAGAAGAATCCCTGCAGACTTGGGAAAAATGTTACACAACAATTTCGTAACACAAAACTGTCTTCCCTTAAGTTGCAAGAAGCCAATCTGACCTTTGTGGGTTTCAGGACTCAAATATTCAGGAGAAAGTAAAAGAGAATAGCTGGAAAATGGCTAGGAGAGACCTCGGGTGCTCTCCTCATGCATCTTTGTTATCAGGAGGCTTGTGCAGTGTCCAGGGATAAAGTTACTCTCTCCCTGGTTAGTCCAAGCTGCTCACTCTCTCTTGCCCGGGTTTTACTCGCCTTCACTCCTGTGTTCACACCCTGAGCTAGTCCTGGCAAAATGATCCAGGTTATGGAAAACCTTCCATTATAAAGGCTGTAAAGTGGACCTGGGCATCTTGACTGAGCTGACCACAGGAGCAATGACAGCAGTGGCAGGATGGGTAGGAGGAGGCAGGCCTGGCTTGGCCACAGCCGGCACAGGATATGGGTTGTCAGCCAGGCCGTGCAGCATCGCTGGTAGGCAAGTGCCTCACCAGGCAGCACAGGAGGAAAACACACCAGCTGTTTTGTTCACAGTCAAAAAGCAAACCCTGAATTTAGAGTTTCATGTACCCTCTCAGGTCCTTCTGGAACAGTGTTCAGCGGTGCACAGACCTCTAAGACCCTGTGCACAGTGTGCTTGCAGTTCAGCTCTGTACCACCCCAGGTTGGCTGCAGCTGCTCAGGATGGGCTGTGTGCACGAATTGTTCAGGGACATCGGCCAGGAGAGGGATTTTGTAGCAGCATGCTGGCTCCTGTGTCAGGAGGCTGTGTGAACATGTGGTTGGAGAGACTTGCCAGAACTGCAGTACCCTGAATCGCAGCAGTCTTACCTTTTTAGCAGGACCTAAATCTCTTTCCCTGACCACATACAGGCAAGCAGAGGAGATGATGATGTTTTTGCTCAGATCTGGAGGTTGTGTCAACAAAACAGCAGCTTCCCTGTCTTGGGTGGAGTAGTTGGGAGGACATGAGAGAGCTCTGCACCTTCGGCCGAGGGTGACTGTGCTGGAGCTAACACGAGGTGGGATCCTGGAGTAGAGAAGCGGTTGTTGAATGTAGCAGTGTGGGTTTGTTCTGCCAAGTCTCTGCTTGGGCAGAGGACAAAGGTAGGTGGTGGCATGAAGTCCTCACACCCTCCGAGCTGAGCCAGGACTTGTGTTTAGGTTCTAAGGTACTCCCATTCCCAGACTCCTAGAGAGCTGTTGCATGTAGAGGGAGAGCTGCTGACAGGTGGGATGGGTAGATGATGTTACTTGGTAAAAGAAGACAGAAATAAATGCTGTTCTCGTATGTAACGAGACTTCATTCGTACAGAGATTCAGTTACCAAGCATAACATTTTTGTGGGGAAAGGATAACAAAGACCTTGTTCGACTTAGAGGCAAGGCAGAGTATTCCACTGGTTTTTGGTCATTGTATCTGTTTCTTACAGAAAACATCTTCGTGATGATTGTGACAGAAAGAGCCGTGTGTGACTCTGTCATCGTGGTCCTATTCCTAAGTAATAATGATTCGCCCAGCTCTGGATGTGCTCTTCATTGCAGATCTCTAAGAACTCTTTGGTGTTATTCCCACAGAACCATTTAAAAGGCCGAGGCACACAGAGGTGGCACATTTCAGCTGCAGGAGTATGTGGTACCTGCCTCAATAGCGTTTATGTATCAGCAGCTGCCGTCTCCCCTCTGCAGCCGGGCTGCCGCAGTCGTGTCCCTGGCTCCCTTCCCTGCTTCCTCTCCTTACTGGTGCTCTTAATTTAATTTTGTAAGGTTTTGCAGAGAGCTAAATTTGGGCCCAAGAGCGTTATTTTTAGAGTCTTGAAAATAGGCTAATGTACAAAAAAAGATTTTTCTCGCAGTTTAACGAACCATTTTTGGATTTGAGGGGGAGAGGAGTAAGATGGAAGGGCTTTTCGTGTCACCTCCTTAGTCATATAAGGAGCAAAGGGCCCATTTATGATACTGACGTCATCTCAGAGCTTCATGTGCATTGTCCCATACCCTTCTTTCTCCTTGATCTGTTTCCAAAACTCCTCTTCTCTTCCCCACCCACTTTTCTTACCCGCTGCTGGCCCCTGTGGTGCCACAGACGTCTTCTGTGCCTGCTGCCTGCGTTTTCAGCCCCACACAGATTGCATTTCCCCAAATCAATTTTAAGGAGCCATTGATGGAGGTGGGTTTCAGGAAAATGCCTACCATTCATTTCTTGGTTTCTGCCAGGATGGGTTTCAAGTGTCCATGTTCCAACCAGAGGCTCATTCAAACTCTAGTGCTGAGCAGGTAGTGCATAGACTGGTACAACAGAGAAGTGTTTGTCCTTGGCTTTCTGACCATGTCTGTCTCAGCCTCTTGGGAAGGATGACTCTTATCCAGGGCTTATGTGCTTGCACCGACTTTAAAATCATTATGGAGCCAGTGCTTTGTTACCTGAGATAGGTATTGTGCTGAAGTCACTTGAGGGGTGGTGAAATGAGTTTAGTCCTCAAGACTGTAGCAAAAAAAAAAAAGAAATAATAAGAGGAGAGGCAAGGAGGCTGACCTTGAAGTACTGTGCTTCCAGGAAGCCAGCCATCTGATGCCCTGTGTTGAAGTGGGCACGGGTTTGGGTTGCTGACCCTTTCCTCTGACTCTGGGGACATTTCAGAGAAGTGTGAGTGAGCAGATGGATTTTATTAGACTTAGAAGAGACAATTTTTTAATTGAAAAGGCTTTCAATCTTGTCTTTACAGAATGGTGTTGACATGGAGGTCCTTGTTTTCCATACTGCTTGCCTATTCCCTCCTTCTCTCCCTGCCTTGCAGGACAGGGTTTAAAACCCACCTGAGCACTGCCCACCTGTGCCACCTCGGCAGATGTTTGTCATACCGAGTGCTTTCTATGTGTCTTACCTCATATTTGTTTTGGCTTGAGGTACAACCCAGTCCCCCAAATGTTTACTGCTGGACGTGCTCCCGCTGACATCTGCAGGAGAGCAGCGAGTCCAGCTGTTGACCGAGGTGATCCTGGCAGCAGCTGCTGCCTGTGTGGGGTACAGACCTTCTCAAAGAAGCTGTGATCGTGTTCTGAACGCAGAGTGTATTTTCACTAATGTCCTTCCAAGCTAGAAGACCAAAAAGATGACCACCACTTATGGGCTAATTAGCCAGAAGCCTCCATCTCATTTATCATGATCCAGATGTTACCCTGCTAATTTCAGGGCTGTTACTCAAGCGCAAAATTGGACACACAGGAGTTGAGAGTGGGTCTACATCACAGGCTTTTGTCAGGGAGGCCCTCAGTCAGGGCTTTGATGGGGGTGTGTGATCTTTGGCCAACACAGCTGTGCTGACAAGAAGTCCTCAACATCAATTTCTGCTCGTTATACCAGCAAAACCTTATTTTTACTGATATTGCTGATGTGGGGGAAGAGAAGCTTCCTGGCAAGTTGCTGCCAGTGTGAGTTCTGTCGATGGTGACCTCTCCTTACTCATCCCGTGGACCCCAGTCCAGCTGCTCTGGCAGCCTCTGTGATAAGACCTGGTCTAAGTGGGTGCAGTTGTGAGGTTTCTGTTAGGAAGCCAGGACTGTACTTGCTTTTATTATTACTTTTTTTCTAAGAGCCTTTTGAATGCATTTTTAAAAATGTACATCTTGTTCCCAAGAAGGCTTTGATCTTGTTAATCTTTTCATCTATGCATCAATCTGTTGTGTGAAAATGCTGGAATGTGCTCTTATTGTGGCAAGGGCTTTCTTTGGGTTTGTTTCCAATTTTTTTTACATAGTTTAGGGAATTTTTCTTCCCCGAGGCTTTCCCTCTGGCTTGATCCTACATGAAAGTTGACCACAGATGTGTCAGGTTCCAGAAAGCCACTTTAGGCTATGTCTTTGAATTTTCTTTGCAGGGATTTCCTGATACCAAAATGAAGCAATTCTTTCTCTTTCCTTGCATTATGATAAAGAAAACATTTTGGGTGAGGCTGCACATTCAGCTGTGAGCAGCAGTGAGCTCCCTCTGCCTGTTTTCATCAGGTGGGACACACGCCAGCCTCGAACTCAAAGTTTTGTGGTTGCTATAGCATGAGGCAGGGTCTGGACTAACTTACTTACTCTCTGTGTTAAGAGGTTGAGCAAACTGTACTGCTGTGGTTGTGGTCATTTGTCCAGTTTGAGGCATGGACAACATGATTAAATCCATCTGCATTTGGCCACGTAGACTTAGCCTTAATCTTGATCACTTATATTTGCTTTTCTCTCCTAGTTCTTATAGCTTTAGACCTCAGGTTACGCTTTCCTAATTACAGCCATGCTTTCCTGAAATGTCCATCTGCTCATGATAGCAGCTGTTCTTGTGAAAACCTTTGTGTAAATGCAATCATGGGTCTGAGAAGTCATGCCCTGTGGTATAACATGAACCCAAAGGAAAGTGAAGGAGGGGTCATTTGGCAACCAAAAAAAAAAGAAAACCTGAACTGGCCCTCCTATATATGCCTGTCAAAATAGGACCTTTGTAACTGAGTCAAGTCAGGACTTTTTCAGTTGTGGGACCCCCACTGAGCACAGTGGAGTGACCAAGGGTGACCTTTTCAATTTTCTTCTGTGTAAACTAGAAATTGCTCTGCTGAATAGTTGATATCATTGTGGTAATTGCTGAGCACTTCAACTGGGAAAGGAACTGATTCCTTTGGCTCTGTACATAACTGTGAGAGAATTTGACTTGTGATCGTGGGCTGGGCAAGAGAAGGCTGGAGCATGAAAGGACACTTGGGAAGCGTGCTGCCAAAGCACAGAGCCTGGTGTTGACCTCTGTAGAGACCCTAGGCAGTACTTCAAGATCTTTGAATATTTGTTGTCCTTGATACTGTTGACCTGTAAGTGTAAACTCCTTGGTTTATGAAAACATAATGAATATCTCTTTGTTCTTATATCTTTTGCCTAGGTCCTGAGGGAGGCTAATAAATTGGCTGAAATGGAAGAGCCGCCTTTGCTACCTGGGGAAACCATTAAAGACATGGGTACGTGAAGAGGAAATTCCTTATTGTTTGCTGACAAACAGTAGAATATCCATAGAGCAAAATATCTCGGCGGTCGCTGACCAACAACAGCAAATGGCAGATGTTTTGGGAACCACAGTCAGGTTGTTTCATTAATCGAGCTATTGCACATTACCTGGGCCAAGGTGACTGTGTCTTCTTTTAGCAAGTACAAGGCAATTCAACGCTCCTACCATGAGTGATGGGGTGAGTTGTACAGCTCTGCATTTGCTGCCTCCTGACAGGACATGGATCGACTGTTTCAGTTTGTCCTTGCCACAGGGTAACTTCTTAGGCTGACACAGCACAATTGTGTGTCAAATCTCTGCCATGGGCTCTAGGAAAGGATACAGTGCTTTTCAGGGAACTTACTGCGATGGGGGATGGGGTTTTTTTCATCCAGACGTTCTGACATGCATCAGATTTGCTGATGCTCTCCATTCTGAAGGCTTGAGTAAGCCTCTTGATTAATTTTCTGTGAAAGATTTTGCATTCACTTTTTTAACATGTTGCCTTCCTGTTAGGATGATACGGAAGAGCATGACTTCGGTCCTAAACATAAAAAAAAAAAAATGAAAACTGAAAATACTTCACCAAAAAAATGCAACCACCACCAACAACATAAAACCAAGCAAAAACCCCTCCAAACAACCCACCTCAATGGTTAATCTTTTTCTCAACCTCTTTCCTAAGGACTCTGAACTCATACTCCAACCATACACTGCAGACTGATGTCTAACTCCACAGACACAGTTAGCTCTGACAGTGAGGCAGTATTTTGAAGGCTTTCTAGGGAATGGTTTAAGACATCAGAGTTACCAGTGTTTTATCTGTTGGCAAATGGTGTGATGAGTCACGTGAATCTATAAGACTGGGTGACTTTTGGAGTAGCCCAGACAGCAGCTGCCTGTTCCAGCAAGAAGCTAAAGGCAGCAAAAAGGAAATCTTTGTATTCATCAGCAATAATTGTTTCCTGTTAAAAGTGTGAAGAAAGGCAAATGTAATTCTCCTTATATTTTACAGGGAAGGGAAGAAAAAATATTTTCAGCCAACTCAATAATCTAGGGTAAGATTGGCCTGTAAAAGACAGGAATTCCACAAGCAGAGGAATTAGTAACTTTGGTTTCCAGTTTCTTTCTCCCATATGTATTCTCTTGTACATACCAAAGACTGAGCTCATTAGGCTTTCCCGTGGTGATAGCACTACTACAACCTCTCTATTATACCTGGCATTCATTCTCACAAATGGTGAAGCACTTTAATGCCTTGGAGATCCCTGTTTATCAAGTAGACACTGCTGAAATCACACAGCTGTGGCAGGGTTAAGGTCAGACGAGCCATGTGTGTAGGTACATTTGTACATGCGCAGTGCAATTAAGTAAAATTGTTTCCTTAGGAAACTAGGCTAATAAAATGCAAATGTGAAAGGTGGTGTGGCTTACAAGCTGGCAAGGCCAGTGTTTGAGATTGTGCCTGGGGTTCCTTACCTGGAAAACATTTTTCTAGCGCCTTTCCTCTTTACCCAGAAACCCTGTACCTTTTCAGATGTAAATGCACGCTTTTCTTATTAGTAGATTTTGCTGGGTTTTTTTAAAACATTTTGAAATTACATTTTGAATAATGGGAGCTCCAGTGGAAAAACTAGGCAGGCTGCCCCCACCCTTGCTATGCTTCCTGAGTCTGCTTTCAAACCTCTGTCAAACTAGTCTTTAAAAAGAAGTGATTAATAATCAGCTACTAATGAAACACTTGGTTTAATTAGAAGTGGCTATAAGCATTTTGTGTTTAATTGTCCTTCAAACAAATGCATGTAAATTTATATAAATAAATAAATAACGGAATTACTAGCATGTTTATATATATATATATTTTATTTTTTTTTAACCAGATATTGTGTGCTACATATTTTGCTCTGAATTAGTCACTTCTGATATTTTAAGAATCCTTCTCCACATCCAGATCTCGAAAGTCAGTGAAGACTGTACAGAAGCAGAGCTGATGATTTAGTTATATGTTGCCAGTGCCCTGGAATAAGGCAGACTTCTCCTCTCTCTTTCCCTCTGGGCTAAATCTCATGGGATCAAGGCGGAAGAAGTTTAGGTCCCCATCCGGACACCCTTGCAGCCTCACACCTCATGTTCATAGTGGCTGTCTCCTGGATGGGAGGCAAGCCATCCTCCTGATATAGCCCTTGCAAAATGAGTCCCCTAGGGCTTGGAGGCTTGAGGTTATTAAGATGATCCAGGGAGTTCTTTCATGGATCTGGCAGCTCTGGTCAGTGGGTCTCCTCTGTGTTTTTGAGGGGTGTCATTACTTGTTGGTGACAGTGTAAACCATTGCCACATCACAGCCAGCCAACTGCTTCAGTGGCAGAAGACGTGATAGGCAGCAGAGGTGGGGAGGCAACAACCTAAATCTTGGCATTTTTAATTGATATAAAACAGAAGGGCCGTTAGGAGAGGTGTTTGCTGTGGAAAGCCAGCAGCACCTCTTGCCTTTTGCTGGAACAAGTGAGAAACATTTGAGGCCTTTTAAGAAGGGGACTGGTTTGAGTCACCGTCACTCAGGGTCAAAAATAATTGAATTGTGTAGAGTAATTTGATCGCTGACTTCAGACCTAAGATCACCGGCGGCTGGGTGTTACACAGATTCATGGCTCCTGCAAATCACTGTAGCTCTGCTGGCTTTTAACACGAGAGCCTTCATCCAAGGGCTGACTCCACGTGCAAGGGTGTACAGAAGGACCCAAGCATCCTGAAACCCTCCTGCATGAGAACTGCCTTCTCCTGCCCCTGGTGGCACAAACCATCTGGGGCACAATCCTTAGCTTTTACGCGGATTGTTGTCAGCTTCAAATGTGTGCATCCAGGCAGGAGGGGTCTCCTCTTTTCATGCATGATGTTTTCAGCTACTGACAATAACAGCAAACAGTTTGCACCAAACCCTGGCCTGCTGGCAGGGGTAGCAGTTTTGTGCAAATGTAGGGTTCTGGGTGATGGTACTATTTCTATCCAAACTGTTAGCTTCTACACAGAACTGAAACTTGCATGTTAGCTCTAGGCTCTAGGCTAGAACCCCAGATTAAGCTTGTTTTAATTTCATGATCTGCAAGGTAGACCCCTCCAAATAGTGTTGCTGGCGTAATTTTTCTGCCATAAATGAACCGTGAAGTTAACAACTACTTCTTTCTCTTTTTTTTTTTAAGCCAAGGATGTTACTTACATCTGCCCCTTCACTGGAGCAATCAGAGGAACCCTTACTGTTACCAACTATAGACTGTATTTTAAAAGCATGGAACGGGTAAGCTTTTGAAATGATCTGCTTTTGTTACTTTTTCAGTTTTTAGACCTAGGTGTTGTTTTGAGATTATTTCTGTGTGAAGTGTAGCTATATGTTTGGGAATATAGACATAAGGGAGCAGGAGCTGGGGATTTTTCCCCCTCCCCTTTTTAAACTCACAAATTTCAACTGTCTACAGGACCCTCCTTTTGTCCTAGATGCATCTTTAGGTGTAATCAACAGAGTGGAGAAAATTGGAGGCGCTTCCAGTCGCGGCGAGAATTCATACGGGCTGGAGATCGTATGCAAGGTAAACTTTTGTCTGTGTTTTACAATAGGGGAAGGGGAACATATATTTTTAAAGGTTTTCTCTGTAGTACTGTAGGAAGTTCTGCAAAATGTTTCAGTTTGTATGACTCCACAGGTGTCAAAAAACATGATTTTAAAAGTAATTTTCAGTATGCTCCAGCTCCACTCATTTGACGAGAGGTCCAAACCTTTTTTCAGGCTTTGTGCTGGGCAGTGGCTTTTCTTCATCATGGAAGTGTAGGCCTACATCCTCAGTTCTCAGGGTTGCCCACCAGACTTATTCTAGGTGGACTCCAGTTACTGTGAAATGCTGTAGGCTTTTCGCTCATTTGCATTTCAAGAGCAAGAAAGGGGCACATTTCCCCCCTAAATCATTAGCTCCCGTCCTCCTGCTGCTGTGCTTTGTGGTGAGGGACTGGTGAGTAGCCTCCAGTCCTCGTCGGGGCTGTTCTTTCATTCCTTTCAAGGCAGTACATATTTCACATGTGCCTCTCTAGAGCCCTTGGAATAACTGGAAATACAAACTGCAGTAAAAATTAACAATTTGCCTCCTCATGTCTGCTTATTATAGACCCACAAAGTAGATGAAGCCACCATCTCCCCTCCTAAATCCATATCTCTGGATGGCATGGCCCCTCTGCTTCCCTCAGTGACCACATAGGAAGAGCTGGATTCAGAACCTTGTATGTCTTGGGCTGCTTAGAGCTTGTCAGAGCCCCTCAAGGCTAAAAGGATGCCACTTGCTGGATAAGAACAGGTGGGGGAATGAAAAGGAGTCCCAAACTGCTCTGGTCACTGCTGTGATTTTGAAGCACCAGGAAGCTGAGCAGACTGTCAAGCTGTGGGTGTGCTGAGTCAAGACCAGTTACTGCAATCTGTACCAGATCATCCAGCTGCTCCCTTGTCCTGTGGCAGTCGTAATCCACCCTGGCTAACACAGGGTGGGGTGCTTGTGCTGGCAGGCTAATTTGTTCCTTGTTTTGATCTGTTTTCCTAGTCCTCAGCCATTTTGTCTACAAGCACACTTGGTCAGGTTTGGAGTGAATTGTATCATTTCCCTGTATGGGAAACTCGGGCACAAACTATGGGATGGGTGTTTTTGCACTTTATAGCACATTTATACATGTCAGCCTGCTTCACCAGGATATGCACAGCAGTTTAGTGCAGTAATAGAGTGGTACAGATACAGCTTATGCATCCTGAAAAGTTCTCTGAGACCAGTCATGTAATTCCTGTAAGGAAGCAAAGTCTTCAGCTATTTATCTCATTCTCTGACTTGCTCTACGATCTTCATGTACTTGAATTTGATAGCTCATTTCCTGTTGATGGGTTTTAGACTCTTTACTGCAAGCATTTTAGTTGCAAAAACTTAGAGATGCTTTATTTACTTTGCAAATTTGGTTTTGTAGATGACTATGGAAAGGAGGTCTTGAAGGACCACTTTTTGTGTAAACTGTGCTGCTGTGCAAAGTGGAGTTCTTGGTTTCAAGACATCCTCTTGAGTGCTCTGAGAGATGGAAGCTTTGAAGGGAGATGACTTTGGATGCTTTGCACCCAACTGGCTGTCCTTGGGCCCCCTACCTGCAGTAGCTCTGTGGAGGTACTTTGTTCGGCCATCCCCTCCACTGGTCTTGTGGCACTGCTCGGTGTGAGAGCTCAAGTGAGAGACAAGGAGGTCTGTCTCACAAAGTCCTGCTGGTCAGACGTAGCTTTTCCCTGAGCAGGGCTCTCCTCAAGACTTCCAGCAGGTGGAGAGCTTCATGGGAAGGCAAGGTGCTGTGGTCAGGCACAGCTATGCCCTCCCTCGGCTGCTCTGCTGTTGTTGGAGGCTGCAGACAGCCCCTGAACCAAGCCCAACATTGCAATACAGCACTGTTCAAAGTACAGTATTAAATCAGTGCTAGAAAGACCATTGTGATGTGGCCCTGTTTTGAATTCTGACTTTTGGATTTTCCTTGGATTTTGAAGTGGTTCAGAAATTTGCAACTTGATTTCCCTCTTTTTTTCCCTAGGATATTCGAAACTTGCGGTTTGCTCATAAGCCTGAAGGGAGAACTAGACGATCCATATTTGAGAACCTAATGAAATATGCTTTTCCAGTTTCAAATAATCTGGTAAGTGTTTTCTCTTCAGCTTTTGCCAAAAGACACAGAGTAGCAGTAAACTGTTTTGTTCTGTCCCATCTACTTAATGCAGCATTCACATGGGGTACATTTTCTTGAAGGAGGGGAAGTGCTGGTTTTCAAATCTGTTTTAAACTTAATTCTGTAGGAGTTTAGATCTTGTAGGTAACAGGAAAAGTCTATTACTGTGCACTTGTTTCATGCATGGGGAATGACTTACTGATAAAGCCTTGTAACAGAGGGAAAGTGCTCAAATCACAGTGACATCCATCAGACAGCTAATGGTGACTGCATTGCCCCAAATCTGGAATGCAGCCCTTCTGCTCTCTAATGTTATGACACTGCAGTTGTTGTTTCAAATGCTGGTTGAAAGGATCTGGTTGTTAATCTGTAAGAGCATTCTTGCCCAAGTAGTTTTATCTTCTCTCTCTAATAACAAACTCCTTTTTTCCATGAAGTACTAGGTAATAGCCAAGCAAGATCAGGGACATATTGGAAAGTATATTTTGTACTAATGATGTGCTACAGTGAGAGTGTTAATCTTTTTTATAAAGCCCTGAAAGAAAAGCGATGTGGTGGGGAAAAAGAAGGGTCAGTCATGAATTACTATTTGAGATATCCAATATCCTGTAAATGGGCTCTGAGTGGGCTCTTAACGGTAAATTTTATTTCTTTCAGCCACTTTTCGCCTTTGAGTACAAAGAGGTTTTCCCAGAAAATGGATGGAAAGTGTATGACCCAGCTTGGGAGTACAGAAGGCAGGTGGGTATTGTGCCACATCCTTCCTCATCCTCTCCTCTTCAGGAGTGAGGGTCTGTGCAGTAATATAATTACAGGTCACATGGAGCAGAGAATGATCCTGCTGACAAATGCCATGCAGGCTGGGTTAGGATGTTGTTCTCCACACTGCAGTGCTTGATGAGAGCAGTACAGCTTTAGAGATAGTGGCATCCACTGATGAACATCAGCTCAGGCTGCAGAGAGCTGACTTCAGGCTCTGGTAGAAAAAACTTCTGCTCTGGCTTGGTGATCAGGTGCTGCTGGCAGTGAGGAATGGAGGGTGCCTGTTCCAGGTATAGGCATCCCACTATTGGGTTTCACACCTCAGTGCTTGCTTGTATTAGTTTTAATTGTTTCCAGGTTTTTCTGTCTTAAACAGCAACTTGGGAGGAAAAAAATTAAGTGTAGAATGCTTTCACTATCTTAGGTGAGGTCCCTCAGCACAGGGATCAACCTAAAGAGTACTGTGATTTACCACAGCTTAGAACACACAGTTGTAGTGTGTCCAGAGCAGACTGATCAAAGGTACTAATGATCGTGAAGTGACAGGCTGTCAATTAGGCATACTGTGGTAAAAACTTGAGTAGTCCTCTTTGGGGTAAAAGATGGGAGAGTTTGATTTTTATGATGAAATCACTCCTGTCAAAAAATTCTCAAGTATGATTTGAGCATGATTGGGTGACAACATTTGCCCTGGACACAGTAAGCTTCTGCCTCCTCCACATCCACCAGAACAAAACCAATTTTCCATTGTAAAATTAAGAAATTTTAAGCCATGCAATTTAAAGATTTATTTGGGTCTTTCTCATCAAATCAAACAAAACCAGACCTCTGTCCTAGCCTAGTTGTTCATCTGATTCCTGGAATCCAAAATGTAAGGATTCATTTTTCTAGCTCTAGTCTTCTAGAAGCTGGGCATGCCTTCTAAATTGGTTATCTAGGCCTGTCATTAACAGATGGGAGAGAGCGCTTCGCTGTTGGGGGTGATTTGTTCTCTCCTAAAATAGCTGCCTAAGATAGATTGCTGGCTTCTAGGCTGCTAATGGGAAGTGAGATGTATCTTACTGTATGCTGCCTTCATTGCAAAAAAGTGTATGTTTCGCAGTGAGATGCCACAGTCTAAAATCCTGGTTGAGACAAACTCCAGTCGTTTGTAATCACTTTGTATCTAAGGTCAACTTGACTATAAAGCCAGAGAGTGCAGCGATTATTGCTTTATTTAGAATTTGCCTCTTTCTTGGTAGTTATTTTATGGGAAGATCTGCTTGTAGAGAAGGATTTGCAGCCCAAGCTATTTGAGCAAGATGCTTCTTTATAGGGCTGAGAACTTTGGAGTAACGACTTAAGAATACCTGTGCTATCAAAATAATCTCCACTGGAAAGCGCAGCAGTCACTCAGCCAAGCATCAGTTAAAACAGGTGAAGTACAAAAGACATTTTTACAATACTTGGAAAGAAGAAAGGATGACCTTAGATAAATTCAATGTAGATTATTCCACTTTCTGAATCCTGGCATGTTGGTTTTTATGATAGAAGCTTTTCTGTCCAAATTAGTTTTTATCCTGTGATTTGGTGCACCTTAAATTTGTTAGGAATTTGGTTACATGGTGAAAGAATACATGTATTTGCATGCATGTGATTTGCAGCTCTTCATAGCCTTTCTGTAAAGAAAATGAGTGCAAAACATGACCCAGCTGAGGCATTGCTGCAGTGTGTACTTGTGCTGTGGCCTGCTTTTGTGCTGTTTGTGGGTGGGAGGGACAAACTTTGCCTGACTGCTTCTGTGTCAAGAAACCGAACTAATGTCCACGTGCCGAAGTCCTCGGTTATTTCCTTACACTGGAAACTGCAAAAGTGAATCCAAACCAGGATTTTTTGCAGCCACAGCCTTTCTGAGTTTTACCCGTGATGGGCCACGGTCACTACCATTCCAGATCACACAATCCATCTGTTCCAGTTCTTTATCTCCAAAAGTGACCAATGTCAGCTGCTGAAGAAGAGGCAAACCATACTGCAGTAGATGTTTATGTTGTGATCTGGCCAGGAGGAGAATTTCATCCCTTTTGTTAGATTGATTTAGGTCCTGCAGCATGATGCTTTATGTCCCCTCCAGAACTTTTAGGTATTTCAGTCTGTTTATTTAATTCCAGCATTTGTAACTATGGATGTTCAATTTATCTGTGTGAATGTCATAGCCTTTTTTCTTAATCCAACCAGGTTCTGCTAAAGCAATAACAAATACCACAGTAAATCAGGATTATGTCTTGAAATGGCAGCAGGGATTCGTTAACAGTGAAACAAAACTGGCATCATCAAATCAGATAATGGGATTACCTGTCTCTGACTCCATGAGTTGTGATCAGAAATAGAAAAGCAGGACATATGCACTGTCAGCAGGACCTTCTGGAATTGGTTTAAAAACTGTTAGAGAAGAGCTGGCCTAGGGCATCAGTGGCCCAGCAGTGTGGCCAGGTATTAACTTGCTGTATCTTAGGCCAGGTCAGTCTTTCCCCTGTGGGAGCAGGGACACACGGAGAGGGGAGTGGAGCAAAAGGAAACTCCAGCTACCAGGCATCCAGAAAAGACTTTTAGACCAGGATCCATGGTAAGATCTATGTCCACACTGGTAGACATGGCATGTTTCAGTGTGGTATGATTTATTTATTATAAGTTTTATTAAGATTAATAGAAATGTGTTGATATGATAGCAGTTGTAGCAATCAGGAAAGATACTCAGTAAACCCCTGACTTCCCTGTTAGCATTCTTGGAAAAGATGGAAATATGTAACTTATTAAGAATCTGTGATTGTGTAAAACTGTGGGGAGTAATAAACAACCTGTAGAGAACAAAAGGAACTCAGAGAGGTTTGAGATTTAGTTGGTAAATGGAATCACATGTGGCAAATGAAATTTAAAACTGAAATTACTCCCTGATTTTTATTACACACGGGCTGGCAGAATATAAAACAGAATTGCAAAGTGAATAAGACTCACTTGAAACCAAAAGTCCTTAAGATGCCTTTGGAGTAACTTAAAGCTTTATTTTCCTTAATAAGGTGGGGAGCATTTGGAAAATATTACAAGAGGTTGTGAAGTTGTGTGATGGTTCCCTAGAAAAGTCAATCTTGTCTAATATCCTATGGTCTGGTCATATCTACTGGGGAGCCACAGTGTAGGGCTGTGGTTGCTGCTTTCAGAGAAAATAAGTAGAGACTAATAACTCAGAAGAACTGACCTGTTTTGAGGATAAAAGAAGTGCCCAGCATTAGTATACAAGCAGAGTGGGAAAGGTAGAGCATGATAACATCATCCTACAGAGGATTGTTGGGTGTAACGTAGGGGACTAGAGTGAGGCTTGAACTGTTAAGTGTCCCATGGTTTAACTGAGGTCGGCTTATGCTGGGTGTGTCTCTACTGCAGAACAGATCACAGCTCTCTGGTGCTGAGTGGACACAGCCTGGGCTCAGTGAATGGCAGAGGGACCAGCTTGGCTCTGCAGCTGTATCCTGTGTTGGTGTGGGGATGTGCCTCAGGCAGCGTGCTCAGCCTCTTGGTATCTCATGGCTCAAACCAAGTTTGAGAGGGGCACTGCTGATGTAACTCAGGACCCTGCCTGCCTTGCCTGCTGCAGATCAAGGTGCACTTACATATCTAAGCTCAGAGTGGATCTGCTCGATCCCACAGAGAGATGTGACTGTGTGTAACTACAGCAAGGAAATTATTTTTTTCCTGTCAGTGAAGGATCCTCATGTGCTTGACCTTAACCATGTGCTTGACTTTAACCATGTGCTTTGCAAGGTGCTGGTGTCAGTGCTGTGCTGGTGTGGCTTCAGCAGTTTTTCCCTGCAAACAGAGAAACTCCATCTTCTACAACATCAAGCGTAAATCAAGTGATAACCAAACCCAAGTCATTACAGCAAGGCATGAATGACTATTTAGGGGGGAAACCAAATCTAGTCTGTGTGTGGAGAGGACACAAAGGCTGTGTCTCTGAGGTTAGATGATACAGTTGTAAGGAGTGTTCCCAAGCACAGGGGCAAGTTCCAGGCACAGCCACAGACCAGGCTGTTACCATCCCTCTTTTGAGTGAGTGTGTTTGAGCATCTTTAGCCATGCACAAAGGTGCTGTGATGTAAGTTGAGGATCACCAGTACTTATCTTGGACAAACTGTCCTGTTTGGAGGATAAATGAGTTTAATAGTACGGATGTGAGGTGTGTTGGTTCAGCTGGGCTCAGTGAGAACCGTCATGGGTACATTTAATTTATGACTATAGATGTGGCTTTGCTGCCTTCCTCAGTTTGCCCTCTGGCAGCCACCAGAGATATGAATTCCCCTAGGAATTCAGGGGCTGCTAGCAGCATTAATTTACCTGGAGAAGACAGATCTGTGCAGAAGTCTCTGGTCACTAATGTGGACGTGCCATGTGCCCAGGCAGCTTCAGGATGATCACAGCCTGCTGTTAGCGAGGCGTGCCTGAGTTCCTCCTGCAGGTGCACAGGCAGGCAGCTCCTAGAGCGACTCCTTAGCCTGCAGGGGCTTATTGAGCTACATCTGCAACAGTTTGGTTTGATACTAGGCTTTTGGGTGCTTACAGCTTACCGGGAAGCAGCGAAATGCATCTTAGATGAGGAAATGCCAGTGTGCTTTGTATCACGTTTAGCTTTTTCTATTGATTCCAGCTGGAGAAAGGGCAAATCTGAAGGAGCACGAATAAATGCAGAAGCTATACTGCATGATGGCAGACGTCCAGGGAAGATGCAAATTCAGCTTCTCTTCCAGCCCACTTGGCTTATTTCTGTGTGCTTCCAGTCCTTAGAGAAAGTCACGGTCTGAATCCAAAGCGTTCTGGGTGGTGCTGTGATTCAAGGCTCCTGGGCCAGGGGAAAGCAGACATTCCCCATGAGTCAGAGGAAATTTGAATGCTGACACACAGCATCTTTTCTTTCTTTGGGGGCTTGTCATGGATTTTTCTGGTCTGGGCTATAGCAGAGGAAAGATTTCCTTCAAATTTGTCAGTGTGGCAGCTGAAAGACTTGGAGCTTTGGAGAGCTTTAGAGCTTTGGAGAGCTTTAGAGCTCAGTTCTGGCCCAAGTAGTGTGTGCTGAAGCCACACTGCTCAGCACTGTGAAGAGGGTGCTTTCCAGTGCCCGCTCCTTGGTCTTCTCCATGAGCATTGGTAGAGTTGCTGGATAAAATGAAAAGGAGCCTTTCTTCCATGTAGCTGCTTGTTAGCGCCCATTTTTCTTGCCAAGACTGTGCTGACAGCATAATCTTCATTCAGATTTGGGGGAGGAATTGCTTTTGGATCCATTGCATGTACTTATTAGGACAAGACTGAGAACTAATTTGCCATTAGTCCACTTCCAGGTAGTAAACAGCTTGGTCACTGGCAGGAGTCTAGCTATTCCCTGGCTGGCAGCAGAGCTGGTGGACCCAGCAGATTCCATCTCTGCTGGGTACAGCGGGTAGACCTCTGAGCATCAGTAAGTTTGAACTGTGTGTACCCACTGCTTGATGTCTGTTTCTGCCAATCCTTCGGCTTCAGATAGTGCCAAAAATAGCTTTCCTTCAGGCTTTTGGGGTGATCCTTGTAGTAACATTTCCTTCCCAGGGTGGGCCAAAGGACAGCCGTGGTTCACAAGCTGGGTGTGTGACTGATATTAGACAGAAGGTCTGGCCTCCCCTCAGCTTTCTAACCATGACCTCTTTTGACAGCGTGACTCACCACTGGGATGGGGAGCCGGCTGTGGCCCGTGTGGGTCAGCCGTAATTATCACAGCTCGTCTGACTCGCGTTGGATTTGTTGTTTATTTCCTGTGGGAGCCGCGACAGTGGCAATCAGTGTCCCACCACCCTCCCTTAAAATGAAGTAGTGTTCATTAGAACAGAAGCCTGTATTGTGCTGAGAGCTGATGTTCCCCTAAAACACACTCTGTGCTTCACAGCCTGGCCATGTTTGCTGCAGCAGATGTGTCTGCCCCACAGAGGTGCTTTGTGTCGGAACTCACCCCTGCTGCAGCAGGGGTCTGTTCAAATCTCTCCTTGCAGGCAGCTGCACCAGCCACTCCCTGTTGGTCTGTTCTCTCCCAGCATCAGCCAAACCATGTCTGCAGGTTGTCTGGGTCGTCCCCATTGTGCTTCAGGTGTTACTTGGAGCTTGTTGTGTGGGAAGCTGTTGAGTGGCTTCCCCATCACGGCATGCTGAGCTCTATGGTGTGTGTGTGGAGATTCCCTGCTCTCCCAGCCCACGTACTTAGTACTGCCAGAGAGCTTAGTGTGACAGAAACACGGGAGTTGCACATCACATACAGTCATGCAACCAGAGACATACAGTTGTTAAGGTTTTGTTGATTTTAGAGGTTTGCACAGTTGTGCCACAAACACTGAACAAAGCCCAAATCAGGCTGATCTTTTGAGGGTGTTTTACTGCCTGTTCTCCCTTCTTCCCCTCCCCTCCATCCTGTCTGGTAACTCCACTTTGTATCCCTAGTTTCCAACCACCACATTTGAACTGAGTGTCATGAGAGGACTCAGTTGGTCAGCCATTCTGTCCTGCTCATGGCTCTCCTGTAAGCCCATGGTGAGACCAGGAGGTATCTTAAAGTTGGGCTCAGGGCGACCACCTATGTTGCTACATCTGTAGCCTCCACAGTTCCTTTGCCATAGGTGACCCTGCCTGAAGCCCAGTTTCCCTGCTCTTCAGTGACTTGAGTAAAACATCCACCTCTCTGGGGAGAGACATGAAATGCAAGTTAGCAAGATAATGCATTCCCAGATGCCAGCTTTGAATGTCCTTCATTAACGAAAGTTGCCTTGAATTTCAGGTCTGGGGATTTGTCTATGCTGAGGTCTCAGAGCAACTCATTTGCTAACCTGCAGTTTCCTCTTTAGGGAATTCCCAATGAAAGCTGGAGGCTGACCAAGATTAATGAGCGCTACGAGCTGTGTGACACATACCCTGCCATTCTAGCTGTGCCTGTAAACATTCCCGACGAGGAATTAAAGAGAGTGGCATCCTTCAGATCAAGAGGACGCATACCAGTGAGTGGGACAGAAGAAGCCACTTTGATGTGGTTTTCTTACACATACCTTTGGGCAGTAAGTAATACAAAGCTCAGGCTGAGTGGATTCCAGGGAGCAAATAAATGGTCAGTGCGTAATAAAAGTGACAACAGCATGTTTGAGGACGTAGAAAACAACAGTATCTTCTGAAACTACTGTTGTGAAAGAGATGTAGACTAAACCAAAACTAGAAGATAAGATAATTTAGCACAACTCAGACCAAATCTGAGTTCAGTTCCTGGGAAACACAAGGCAGCCCTGTTTGGCTGTTTA
The DNA here is from genome assembly GCA_013400235.1 of Oriolus oriolus. Classification (NCBI taxonomy): domain Eukaryota; kingdom Metazoa; phylum Chordata; class Aves; order Passeriformes; family Corvidae; genus Oriolus; species Oriolus oriolus. The sequence continues at coordinate 280,442 of VXBT01005709.1, read as the reverse complement.
CAATAGTCTGGCCCACTCTGACTTTCAGGATAGAGGAACACGTAGTGATACTCTTGATGAGAGTGCTTATTAAATGAAATAAGATAAAACACATTGTTGTGATGATTATTTCAGAGGTAACTGAAAAGGTACTGGTTTACTTCTCAAGTCTTTAGAAAATTCAGTCTGTTCCTAAAGTGCTCAACTTTTACATGGTGTAACATAAAGTAAGACATAGCCCACATATTGACTCACACAGCAGCCAGAAAAACAGTCTGCATCGTATTTAAAAGTCAGACTTAAACAATTTGATCACCTTTTGTTTGTTCACACTTTGGGAATGCCACCAGAATGAGTAAGGACAGAAGAGTTCTTTCATTCAGTTGTGATTTAGTAGAATCCTTCAGTCCACTTAGCCTTCTGGAAACAGCTCATACAGAATCCTAGAGCAAACCATTACAGGTAAATCACTTCCCCGGTTTAACAAATCCCATATTTCCCTAATTTATTTCCCATTTGTTTCCGAAGGTCTTGTCATGGATTCACCCAGAAAGTCAAGCGACAATCACTCGCTGTAGCCAGCCCATGGTGGGAGTGAGTGGCAAGCGGAGCAAGGAGGATGAAAAGTACCTTCAAGCCATCATGGATTCTAATGCCCAGTCCCATAAAATCTTCATATTTGATGCAAGGCCTAGTGTGAATGCTGTAGCCAATAAGGTCAGGTACTTTTCCTTCTGACTAAAACTGGGAATGTAATATTTAGAGCACATTTCCCACCACCATTTCATATTATTCTTAAGGATCACAAAAGAGTTTTCTACTGCAAAGGAAGTCTGCATGCAATGATCTGATTCTCTAGACAGGCTTTTATGCCTGCAGTGGTGTCTGTAAGATGTCAGTGTGACTACTAACAATCCATTATATTAATTTACAATGGGAAATGAGATTGGAAGGGGAAAAAAATTGGAGTAGTACTGAGGTCAGACTCTAGCACCCTGGACCTTGTGTATCACCATTTTTCAATTCACATGGTTGAAAGACTGCTTCCTCTAACAGCACCAGAACTTTGTCCCTGTTAACTGTGATGGGAGCAGGAGATACTCAGCACTTCTGAAAATCAGGCATCAAGATTTTTAATCTCAAAATATGACTGGGGATTGCTGATGTCAAGGAATGGTGCTGTGTTCTTTCTGCTGTTACAGAATCACAGAATGGTTCAGGTTGGAAGGGACCTTTAAAGGTCATCTAGTCCAACCCTCCTGTGCCATGAGCAGGGACATCTTCTGCTAGATCAGGTTTCTCAGAGTCCTGTTCAACCTGACCTTGAATGTTTCCAAGAATGAGGCATCTACCATTGTTCCGGAAAACCCGTTCCAGTGTTTTACCACCCGTATTGTGAAAAATTTCTTCTTTATATCTAGTCTGAATCTACCCTCTATTATTTTCAAACCATTACCCCTTGTCCTATCACAACAGGTACAACCAAAACATCTGTCCCCATCTTTCTTATAAGCCTCCTCCCAGAAGGCTGCTATAAGGTCTCTCCAGTGCCTTCCCTTCTCAGCCATTCCTCACAGGAGAAGTGCTCCAGACCTCTGATCATCTTTGGGGCTTTGATCCAACAGTTCCATGTATTTCCTCTGCTGGGACCCCAGAGCTGGATGCAGCCCTGCAGGTGGGGTCTCACCAGAGCAGAGCAGAGCAGAGGGGCAGAATCCCCTCCCTTCCCTGCTGCCCATGCTGCTTTGATGCAGCCCAGGACACGTTTGGCTCTCTGGGCTGTGAGTGCCCATGGCTGGGTCATGTCCAGCCTCTCATCCACAGCACCCCCGAGTCCTTCTGGGCAGGGCTGCTCTGATCTGTTCATCCCCCAGCCTGTGCTGATAGCAGGAGTGTCCTGACCCAGGTGCAGCACCTGGCACCTGGTCTCGTTAAACCTCATGGAGTTCCCATGGGCCCAGTTCCTCAGCTTGTCCAAGCCCCTCTGGATGGCATCCCATCCTTCAGGAGTGTCAGCTGTACCACTCAGAGTGGTGTCACCTGCACACCTGATGAGGGTGCACTTGATCCTTCTGTCTGTGCCTCTGATGATGATGTTAAATAGCACGAGTCCCAGTATGGACTCCTCAGGGACACCGCTTGCCACTGACTGGACACTGAGCTATTGGCCACTACCCTCTGGCTGTGACTGTCCAGCTTCTCGTCCATCAAGCTCTCTGCCCATCATCTCCAGTCTAGAGAGAAGGATGTTGTGGGGGACTGGGTCGAAGGCTTTACAGAAGTCCAGGTAGATCACACCTGTAGCCCTTCCCTTGTCCACTGCTGTAGTTGCTCCATCACAGAAGGCCACGAGGCTGGTCAGGTGAAGCCCTTGCCCTTGGTGAAGCCGTGCTGGCTGTCCTGAATCACCTCCCTGTCCTCCATGTGCCCTAGCACATCTTGCAGAAGGATCTGTTCCATGATCCTCCCAGGCACAGAGGTGAGGCCGACAGGTCAGTAGTTCCCAGGGTCCATCATTCTACCCTTCTAAAAATTGTGTTTCATGCCATCACTTTAAGCTTTGTTTTAATGGTGGAGCTGCTTTGTTGCACTAGAGATATTTTTTTTTCTTTTTTTTTTTTAAATCTGCCTTTCCCACTACATAGGAAAGGCAATTAGTGTGTGGGTTATCCTCCTCTGTAATAGCATGGTAAATTTTTAAATGATAGATTAGCGAGTGTAATGAGTTAACAGCTTGAATGGGGATAAATGATAATTACAGAGGAAAAGAAGGCTTGTAATGTGATATTCTTTGGTAAAAATTATAGCATTCATTAGCTATTGCAGAAGAGAGACACAAAGTGTGTGCCTGTACATGTTTGCTCCCAATTGTAAGATAAAGCCAGTGTTTCTTGCCTGCTTTAGCTGGCCCAGTCACTGTGGTATTTTGTCAGCTGCTATTTGCTCAGGACAAATGACTGGGATAAAGTAAAAAATATGTTTTTGCTTAATGATTTGTATGTGAATTTTGTTCTTCAGGCTAAAGGAGGGGGCTATGAGAGCGAGGATGCCTATCAGAATGCAGAATTAGTGTTCCTGGACATTCACAATATTCATGTTATGAGAGAGTCGCTGAGAAAACTGAAAGAAATTGTGTATCCCAATATCGAGGAGACTCACTGGCTGTCTAATTTAGAGTCAACTCACTGGCTAGAGCATATCAAGGTATGTATGTCTGCATCCCCTGCATGTGGCTGAGCAACCACAAGTCCTTTCCAGTCTGCTCACTGGGAAAGATATCCAGAGCTAGCTCCGTGATTTTCAATTCCTTGCAAATTTAAAGACTTACAATTTGTTTTCCATTTATAAGCAACTAAACCCATAGTTTCTTGGAGTGAGGAATTTAAAGGAGATGAGAAAAGGGATGAGAGAAGGGGCTGAAATACTGAAAGACGGTGTTTTGAAAGTGAAGGATGTTCCTGGGTGATGTGTATCTCTGAAAGCTCTGCTTAGAGCTCAGGAGTCGCAGAGTTTCCAAGCTCTTGACTTGGCTCCTTGACATCCTGGCATTATTGCCTGGTCCAGACAGGCAAATGCTGGGAGTTTGTGCCCTGTCAGCCTGTCAGGATTCCAAGCAGAATCAGAATAAGGAGGCAAAATGTTTTGGCTTCTCCAGATGTTTGTTTTCAAATTAAGTTCTTTCTGTTCTAAAAATGTGCAGCTTGTATTGTTACTCTGCTGGTGCAGACAGGGGCAGGTCTGCTCCTGGGGCAGCTGCGAGGTGATGGCCCTTCCTATCAGACACAAAATACTCCTGCATTTAAATCCTGACTTGTTCAAGGACTGAGCTTTATGCAAGGGCTCTTCTAGAGTTGTGCCTACACTACAGTTTAGATGTGTCGTCATCTTGCTGGAGCAGAAAATGTGTTCACCAGTTTGCTGTCCTAGTTCTGAAGCAGTTGGAACTGATTTACCATTCTCCTTGAGGCAAACAGAGCCCTTGGTTTGTCCTGTGCTGTCACTAGCCATTTTTCATTTATAGTTTCTGCTCCAAAGAGATTTTGTAATTTGTTTTTTTCCTTGTCCTAGCTCATTCTTGCTGGAGCCCTTCGGATTGCTGACAAAGTGGAATCAGGGAAGACATCTGTGGTTGTGCACTGCAGTGATGGCTGGGACCGCACAGCCCAGCTCACCTCGCTCTCCTTGCTCATGTTGGATGGCTACTACCGAACTATCAGGGGCTTTGAAGTGCTAGTGGAGAAGGAGTGGCTGAGCTTCGGCCACAGATTTCAGCTGGTGAGTCAGTAGCCCATGGAAGGCACTGAACAGAAAGTTATTGTCCCTCTTGGAGGATTTCAGAGGAGTTTAGCCTTTCCTGTGAGAAGTTTCCCGGCTGAACTCGCAGAAGAGAGATGAATGCTGATGTTACTGTTTTCTACCTATAATTCCATCCATCTCTTAACCTCCTTGGGACTGTATTGGTTAGATACAAGGAACAGGTGGTATTAAATCTCTCAGGTGTCTGACTGATAATGTCATGTTCCCATGCTTAGGCTTAAACTAGCAGTGTGCTTTGGGTTCAGTGCTGGCATTTCTGCTGGGAGCTGGCAGAGACCACCGGGGTATTTTTTGTCTTTCTTTCCAGTTCAGTCCATTTTCTCAGACTGCTTGGGCACCATCATCTAAGAAATGCTTTGGTATTGAAGAGGTTGGGGAATTTGTTCATAGCCTTGACTTCACATTTTCTTCAGGCACACTTTATTTTTGGAGAGGCATCTAATTATTTAGGTGAAAGAGCAGCAGTTTGAGCCTGGACCAAGAGCAGCTTGTGGTTGTGTCTTTGGAGTTGGCAGAGAGGCAGCTTTGTGGGCTTGTGACACAGCAATTTGTTATGGTTTGCGCTGATGGGAATTGAGAGGGCCTTTCAGTAGTATCCTTTCAGTCTTTGTTCCTACTGTGTTTTGCTCGTAGCTGTTCTCTACTTGTTGTTTACTTTTGCAAGGGCTAGAACAAGGTCTGTGTACGGCACTTGCAGTGGTGGGTTGCACTCTCAAATGCTCTGAGGAAGGTGGGGAAACTGAGGCACTGAAGCAACTGAGGTTCTGCTGCAGCAAAACGTGTTATCTGGTATTTGAACAACGAGCGTTTCAGCTTCTTCACTGTCTAGACAAGGAAGATACTGACAGTGATTTCCTTTGGTGAGGGGAGAACAGTGTTGGGGATCTCTGTTGCTTACACGTTCTTGTTCTGTCTTTGTACGGTACTTGGGGCTCCCGGGTGATATATAACCATTCATGCACTCTGCTAGTTCTGAGGAGTCGTGCCTCACATGTGTTGGCCACACAGCACGGTCAGGGCTGGAGGCCTGCTTCAGGGAATACTGTCATTACTGCCTCTCTGGAGGTGGCAGGAGATGGACTGGGCTGGTGTTTGTACAGCTCTTGGAAGCCACGAGGTGTTGCGTGACGGTTATCGCCGCGTGCCGTGCCTGTAGGTAGTGTTTGGACCTAGCACGCTCTACTACTGAAGTAGCCAGGACAACAGCTGCAACTGAAGCAAAAGGCATTCTCATTTTTTTTTCCTTCTGAACTTTAGCTATTAACTGAAATCGGTGCCAGCATAGCATCTGGAGCCTCTACTCAAACAACTCTTGTTTTAACTTAGCATGAAAATATCCCCATAAAGAATTTTCACTTCAAAGACAAAGAGAGTAGCTGTCCTTTACTCCTTTACCCACTGATACGGACAAAGCAGTATCAAGACTCATTAGAAGTTTTTTAAGGCTGTTGGTAAAGGTTTGGATGACTGAGGGCAGACCCCGGCAGCTTCCCCATGAAGCCCTGTGTGACTCGTGTTCTTTGTCCTGCTGTTTCAGAGGGTTGGCCATGGGGACAAGAATCACGCGGATGCGGATCGCTCTCCCGTCTTCCTGCAGTTCATCGACTGCGTCTGGCAAATGACAAGACAGGTAAACTGCTGGGTGGCACCCGTGCCCACAGAGCCAGTGCACTGAGACATGGCACAGTGTCTGGACACAGGAATGATTTCCAAGCTGACCTGTGCAGGCTCTGCTTCCTGGGCTTGCACTCTTGCTTTGAATCTGGCAGCAGGCTTTTTGGGAGCCTGTTTAGCAAAGAGCCTGAAGGCTCTTGCTGATGTCAGTCCCTAGCACGGTGGGTGCAGCAGATCCCTGTTGCCTCTGCTCAAGCTGGTCCTGTAACCTGATCCAAACTGCAGCGAGACAGGCTCCATTTTAACTTCTTCTGAAGGCAGATGTACTGCTCCCAATTCATAACGTGATGTACGGAGCTGAGTGCCTCACTTCAGACCAGACAGGGAACGGGTACAGTCCAGGAGAGATCCCCTGTGTCTGAGAGGTTTTTCCCCAGGCACGTGGAACCTGGAAGGCTTTTGGTATCTTCTGTGATACGAAAGTCAGCTATGGTCAGGCAGTTCACTGGAAAAAAGCTAGGCTCATCATGGGTTAAACCAGGAGAAATGGAAGAGAAGGATATAACCACACATGAAACTGTACCACATCCATACAGAGAGAAGAGGAGGTTTTAAACCATCATCAAAAGTCACTTTCATTGTGGTCTCCTTGGATTGCTCCTACAGCTGGGCATCCTGACCTGCATCTGGTGAGGTCAGGATGTCACAACTGGGGCAGCCTGGGAAGAGAAGGCTGGTTGTGAGGGAGGAAGGCCTCCTGTTCTCCTCTCCATCACCCCTGCATGGCTTTGCAGTTCACTGCATGTATTGTTATTGACCCTTTGTGGAGCTTCAGTTGTCCCTGTCTCAGGCCAGAGTGTTTCTGCACAGAACTCAGCAACAAACAGGGCCTGTGCCCATACACCTTTTCCTCCTGCTGACCTGTGTCACAAGGTGCCTCCCTGCTGTTCCCTCTGGGAAGTCCTGTGTTAGGCACCCAGGTTATTTCCATTTGGCCCTGGGAAATTTCCACTTTTTGAATGTATTTATTTCACGTGAGCCTTCTGTTCACAGTCCGGCCGCATGGCTTGTCATGAGGGGCAGGCACAGCAGAGCAAGCTTCAGTTTGAAGCAGCACTGACTGTATATAAACACAGTGCTCTAACCCTGCTGACCTCTGGCTTTTGCTCAAAATTCCTCTCTGCACGTGCAAAGCAGCTTTCCAAGAGGGAAACTCTTGCTCCTGGAAGGAGCAAATATGACCCTGAATATCCAGCCAGGCAGGGAACAGGGACAGATCCTGTTCTAGAAATCAAGAGGCCAGCTCCTTACCAAGACCACAGCATGGGAGAAAGTTTATTTTCCTGTTTCAAAATCCTAACCTAATTTTCTGTTCCTGCCTAAAGTTTCCTACAGCGTTTGAGTTCAATGAGTACTTCCTGATCACCATCCTGGATCACCTGTACAGCTGTTTGTTTGGGACCTTCCTCTGCAGCAGTGAGCAGCAGAGAGTGAAGGAGGTAAGACAGCTTCTCTCCAAGGTAAAACCTGTTCCTGATTGCTTTAGCTGGTCAGATATTGCTACAGAAGCTGGTTCCTTACTCAAAGGTAGATGTAGATGTGGGCCTGGGAAATGCCAAGCTCCCCTTCTCAACAGCTGGGACTTGGGGGATTTTCCTCTTTGCACAAACTGCTGTCTGTTGGAGACTTCATGTTTCAGAGCAACACCATTTTCCTTCTGGACACTCTGTCTACTTCCAGTTAGTCATTAGTGGTTGAAGAGCTCCTGGTGTCTCCCAGGTAGAAGAAACGCCGTTTTGCTTTGAACTTCAGTTTACTGTAACCTTCTCTGTGGGAACTGGTACCTTTTTGTTTTCCCTTCTCTTTGAAGTGGTCCCTTTAGGGTGCTTTCAACTACCTAGTGTGTGCTGTCATTCTGCACACACAGGTTACAGCAGGTAACTGGTCTTTATGTGTGTTCTTGCTGCGCTTGCTTCTTCCCGGGAGAGGACAACTCTCCTACTCTTAGTGAGGACGCGCCTCTCCGTCCTGCCACCAGCCAGCTCTGCCCTGCAGTGTGGCCAAGGTTTGTTTGCCCAGGGAGGAGCATGGAGATGTGTACATTCAGACCCAGTCTGGAATTAGAAGGAAAACAGTGGCACTTGTTCTGCCTCACCTACCTGAAAATGAAGCATTCTGTCACCAAAGGCTGCAGCCTAACAGCGCAGAGGTACATGAGGGTGGTGCTGTGCGGACCTGATGTGATTACACCTGATAGAACATCAGTTAAAAATAATCATAAAAACTAGCTGTAAAATAAAAGTGATAGCATTTTACTATAGTGAAATCAGTGTCCCTTTTTCTCTGGAGTCCCGAGTGATTGAATAATTGTCATTTCCAGGGAAGAAAATCTGCATGCTGTTTGCATGTGGGTTTGGGGGGGTTTTTAAAAGGTCTCAGCCTGGTGAAGTACTTAGTCTAGAAAGTACTTCAGCACTGGTTTCAGTGGGAGTATTCACAGGCCTAATTATTCCACTAGATCAGGGCCTAAGTCAAATGTTTTCTTCTTTTCCTTTGCAATTAAATACTCCAGCAAGTCCTCCAGGAGCTCTTCAGAGAAGTGAAGTTTAACTAAAGCACTGAGACCCCACATGCCAGTGCCCCCTCGCTGTACCAGTGGTGATGCCTGGTCTGTGCTGGCAGCAGGGTGGGTCAGAGAGGTTGTTCTGTGCCAGGGTGTTTGTGCCTGCCTGCATATGCTTTGAGTACAAGAACCACATCAAAAGAACAGTTTGGTTTTTTTTTTTTAAGCTACAAAAAAGCAACCAGTTCCATATTAATGACAGGCATATGTCTATGCTGCTGTAGTTTGTAGATAGCTGGGATTCGTATGGCAAATAAAGCCTCCTCCACCCCCTTCCCTTACAGAGCCTTCCAAAAAAGACTGTATCACTTTGGTCTTACATCAACAGCCAACTGGAAGACTTTACTAACCCTTTGTACGTGAGCTACTCCAACCACGTCCTGTATCCCGTGGCCAGCATGCGCCACCTCGAGCTGTGGGTGGGCTACTACATCCGCTGGAACCCCAGGATGAAGCCTCAGGTACGGCTCTTCCTACTCCTGCTTCCCTCTCTGCTGGTACCAGTACTGTTATTTGGAGATCAAGGCTTTTAGGTGACGTACCAACTTAGGCCGCCACTGCTTAAATCTGAAAACAAGGGCCTAAGTTTTGGGGCTGTGTTTAAATTACTGGTGATGGGAACCTGCTGCTTGCTTTGGCTGCCTGAGGTGCAAGGGTCTGACCCCAGCCAGCAGGGAAGCTGGCCAGCAGGGAAGCTGGCTTGCCCCAGGCAGGCACCTCAGACAAGCAGTCTGAGCATGGCCCTGAATGCTGACATCCCTTTTTAGTAGGAAGGGACAAAAATTCCCAATTGCCTCAGTGCCCATCCGCAGGTAACAGCTTTGCAGATCTGCGGCATTACAGACAGGAACCCAGCAAACACTTTGCAGTGCTGACTGTTAAACAGTCAGAACTATGTAAAAATATTTAGAAGAATCTGGCTGGTTTTTTCCCCCCAAGCCCCTGCATTATGTCCAGGCTGAGATGCCATGGCCAGTGTCCCCCAGAAATGTCAGAGATTAGAGTTTGGCAATAGTCATCTTTCAAAATACATTCAGACTGTGCATGATCCAAATGAGCAGCCCAGAGCCAGAGCAACCACTCAGGTACCTGTGGGCTGAAGACTGATGGCATTCATGTACTTCCCCTCATAGTTGTGGGTAAGGTCAGCAACAGTTTTGTGCTTCAGGCTCCCACTTCCACGCTCACCTCCCAGTGCTCAGCTACACATTTCCTTGCAGGAACCTGTCCATAATCGCTACAAAGAGCTTCTGGCCAAGCGGGCTGAGCTGCAGAAGAAAGTGGAGGAACTGCAGAGAGAAATCACCAACCGTTCCACCTCATCCTCGGAGCGAGCCGGCTCTCCCGCACAGTGCGTCGCTCCCGTACAGACAGTTGTATAATACGGACTTCTTTTAGCCGAGTACCTTCCCAGGACCATGGGGGGGCAGCTTTTCTGAAACCCCCTGGCTTTCCAGCATGGTGCTTGGGAGATGCCAACCTATTTATTTATTTCTCTCCAGGGTAATTTATTAGTACTGTAGCACTAGGGAAAGCTTGAAGCAAAACCCAACACAGACAAGGCCCCCTATGCAATTAACCTTCTCAGTGGCTAGCTTACAATACAAGCCAATTGCACTTGCCACCCGTACAAAGCCTGGAGCTTGCTCTTTGTTCACTGATGTGCTGGAAATCACTTGGCTTGAAAGAGTCTGTGCACGAGCATGAAGTACCGTGGAGGAAAAACGTCTGCTCAGAAGTTTGAAAGGCCAAACCTGACTTTGTGTTGGAGCCTCAGCTGCAGCTGTGACATGGCACACCCTCCTGCACAGCAGAGTGAATGGGGGCATTTGCCAGCACACCTGGAAACAAGCAACAGCGATGTCTGAAACGTATCATTCCCTTCACCTCAGCCTAGATCACAGGAAGCCATGTAAATGATGCCTTATTTAAAGAAAGGGCAGCTTCTCCCAATAAAACACGGCGGTAGAGCAGCAACATACAGGCCTTGAGTTTGTAGGACAACGTTTACTTCCATCTCTGCAACTTTAGAATCTCGCTTATGGTTTACAGTGGGTGTGCCAGGATGCAACTTAAGCACCTTTATTTCTGAGCAGGGAGCAGAGTGTGGCTCCCCTGGGGTTTCCACCGCTCCTCTGGCCTCCAGTGCCTCATAGTCATCAGGGGAAAGGGAGTGGAATACCAAGGGGCACGTGCAAACTGCTGGGATCAGGCATTACATTTTGCTTGGGTAAGCATAATTAGCAATTTTAATGCTTCTGTGCAGGGTTATAGTGGTGTACTTATGGTATTTCAGTTTTCTGCTAACTAATGGAAGCAACTGTGCATCAACCAAAGACGCCTTTCTGCCTGCATTGCAACCGCTGCTTTAGGTTTTTCTGGCAGACTGAACAGCTTAGCCATTTTCTAAACCCTTTTTCCTCATAGTCTGCTTCAAGAACTGGTGTCACTCAACTAAACTCAAGTTGAAATTCAATTTTAATACAAAAACTTACTGTAGGAGATAAACCACACACTTGGTCAAACCATGACTGCCCCCTTGCTCTTCCAAACATGTAAGCACAGGGTTGCAGAAGAGGGGGCTTACAGCAAAGGCAGTGAAGTATGTGCAAGGTCTTCAGGCTGCTTCTGCACCCCTCTGCTAAGGAGAAGGGGCACTGCTTGGTGTGGGTTCCTGTGTTGCTCTTTTATGACAGGAGCCCAGACTGTGGTCACCTGTTTAATGTACCTGTCAGCTGCTTCACTCAGCTGCTATTTCGCTAGAGAACAATTTTTGGGGAGAGCGTAAGAGTAGACCCATTTCCACCTAAGAAACTGCCTTGCAAAAGCCACGTTCCTGCCAAGGCAGTTAACAGTCATTTCCTCCTGCAGTCTCCACTTCTGCCTGCTCTACTGCTGCAATCACCACAGCGTGCTTACAGAGAATCCACAGCCACCTTCCGACAGGATGAATAACAGGCTGCACAGCATCACCACGTTTGCTATAGGATGGCCTGACACATTATGGTTCAACAGTGCAAAGAATCCACACAGGATACTTTCTAAGGACTTGGATTTGCTTTGAGGTTAAAGGGCAGGTCTGCTCTTACGTACAATCACTATATAGATGGTTTAAAGCATTATTCTGTATTAGCAAATTGACTGTGTGTGTATATTTTGTTTCTTGATGAAGGCTGTTTGGTTTCCTTAACACTAATAAAAACAGATAAATGGATAAAGTTCCTGTGCTCTTATTTTCAACTATGTGGTTTTCCAAAGGACTTCCACGACATGCAAACATTAAATAAATAGCACTGCAAGTTCAATGTGTGAAATCCAAATCTCTCTTATTCTTCTGTAAAGGGTCTTGCAAGAAGCTAATGTTGAAACTCTGAAGTCTAGAATGACAGAAAACCAAGATTCATCTTTGGACATTTTCATTTATCCTGTACAGACCAGTATTAATATAGATACAAGTGCTTAGCTGCTCAGTATTATAAAAACAGAATCACAGAATGGTTTAAGTTGGAAGGGACCTTTAAAGATCATCCAGTTCCACCCCCCCCTTGATGGGCAGAGACACCTTCCACTAGACCAGGTTGCTCAAAGCCCTATCCAACCTGGCCTTGAATGCTTCCAGGGGAGGGGCATCCATCATTTTCTCTGGGCAACCTGTGCCAGTGCCTCACTGCCCTCATGGTAAAGAATTTCTTCCTGATATCTAATCTAAACCTGCCCTCTTTCAGTTTAAAGCCATTCCTCCTCGTCCTATCACTACATGCCCGCTCCAGCTCTCTTATAACCCTTTCAGGTGCTAGAAGGTCTCCCCAGAGCCTCCTCCTCTCCAGGCTAAACAACCCCAACTCTCACAGAAACTACTGTCTAATGCACTGTAAAGTGCAGAATTCCTTTTTTTTTTAAATCATAAAAGTATTTCACTCAAAGTATTCTGAAATACTTTCAGGACTAAAAACAACCTCCACAATTTCAGCACCTTACAGTGCACTGGCACAGTAACTTCTGTGTAAAGGAAGATTGACATTTTTGCATGTAACTTATGCAAAGCCTAAATTCACTGGGATGATTTGTGATCAACTCAGTGGATGCTCCCTGATGCTCTCAACCCTGGTGGGCTTAATTCTAACTTGGGCACCTGATTCATTCACTGCAGGCAGCATGGATGGAGCCTAAGATACTCCTAAGCCCTCCACCAGTGAGGAGCTGCATGAGGACAGCCTGAGGTCATGCTGAAGTTAACCCATCTTTGAGCAAACTGATCTCAGGAGGTGCTTCCCGAGCAAAGTGACTGAGTGTAAATTTCAGCTACTGATTTTTCAGGACCTCTGGTATGAACTGCTCTTTGAGTGGTTACTCCCACTATTCCTGGTGAACAGCACCTAACAGCAGCTGACACCTTATGTGCCTTAGATGCAAGGAGACAAGCTGGGTGGATCACCCACAGGCCACAGACTCAACTCCCTGCTGCCTGTGTTGACCCCGCAGAGCTCCCTCCCTGTTCAGCTACAGGCAAGGGTGCACAACTCTGACGCTAACCTTACCTGCAGCTCTCATTCACCACCCTGACCAGGGAGAAGTCACCTTGCCATGAAAAGCCCACTGGCTGTGGCACAGTGCTGCAGCAAACACCCAGCTGATTTACAGGAAGTGCAGCTCTCCCACAATTCATTCAACAGGCAAGTTGGCTTTATTATTTTTCAACTGTATATACAGGTAATCTGGGTCTTCTATACATTCCATTAATAGGAAATTCTTTAAATTATTAACATAATAAATAACATTTAATCAGCTGTGCAAGTCAGAGCACAAACTTAATTGCACTACTACCAAAGTAGACAGCTCGTCAAAGCACATACTTCAAGTTAAAAGCAAGATGCCAGGACCAAAAGGCATGATTGAGGCACTTGCAGTTTAAAACACTCGTGGCTTCTCTCACTCCTTTACCCCCCTATGCTACAGCTTTTTCCTAAAGCAGGATTTCTGTACAAAAATTTCACTTAATTTCAACATAATTCATGTTATTTTGCTCCTTTTCTGAGTACTCAAACATCCACTGCCACTGATGCTGACCAACACAACGCTGCAGAACAAGAACCAGGGAAGGCTTTTGAAGAGAGCTCCACAGAACACCTTTGAAGGGATTTACCTGTTCTCCCTCAGATGCTCAGCTGCACACAGGACAGACCTGACAAAAGCTCTCAACACCCAGGGTTGCAGCATTGTTTTCACACAAGATGCATCCTGAGAAGCCTCCCAGATCAACAACAGCATGAAATAGCACTGGCACATCACAGACACACCAACCCATGTAGATGTGCAGTGCTTGGTGTGCTGGAAAAACACGGAGGGACTGCTGGAACCATAACATAAGGGAACTGGGGGAGCCCTACTGTTAAGATTCAGTGGCCATGTACCTTAAAAACTGAATGTGATTTAAGCTAGACCATAATATATACAATCAAATGCAGGGATGGAGAACCAAGAGCCTGTAAGCCTGTATTTTAGAAGTTCTCTTAGCGTTCAGTAGTCTGTTCCACACAGCAAGAAAGGCAGCTGCTTTAGATCCAGAATGTGAGAAAGTTTGGCCAGGATGGTTCAAGAACATGTCCTGCAGAAGAGTCAGCAGTCCCAGCTGATATCATCTTTCTGTAGTGAAGTCTGTATGGTCTGCATGTCTCTCAGCAACTGAAGGTTCTTCCGACTCTTCTCTCCAGGCTTCACTTTGATGGGACCTACATTCTTTCCTTTTGTGCTTACTGTAGTTGTTACTTTAACCTCACTGACTGGGAACCTGCTGTCTTTTATTTGTTTAGCAGAAGTCTTTCTGGACTTGCATTCTCTCCTAAGTTTCTCTAGCTGAAAGAGAAGCCCAAAGAAAAACATTAAGAAGTGATCTTGTTTCAGTTTTATGTTCAGCAATTCTTCCAAACAGCTGAAATACCGCACCACTTACCTCACCCAGGTAAGCAAATGGTTGTTTCCAAGTCACACTGAATAAGAAATATTTTATTTTCCTTACAAAGCATTGTTATAGTTGCATCTTTAGAGCTGTGTTTAGCTTACAGTCTGATCTACTACCTCTCTAAAAACTGAGAAGTTCATTATGGGGGAACATTGCCATTAGGAATGTAACAGGAAAAGGTGTAGATGAAAAAACTTGATTTGTCACTGTTACCAGACAGTGATTAAAAAAGAAAACAATGTTTTCTTCCATACATACTAGTAATTTTAATAGCTAGTCACTGCCAGAGATGTAGCTTTGAAAAGAATACCAGAGCTCTGCTGGAGTGAAGAGGTGGTATCCACACACACAGCACTGTAAATCACAGCGTGGAAGACTCAGTACTCCCCAGCAAAGACTGAATGGGGAACTGGACAGTCTGAGGTTCAGACACATTCATACGCCCAAACCACAACATGGGTGGCTTCTACAGCTCCCCTCTCTTCAGGTGGTGGTGCTCCCTCCTCCCAGCTGACAGCATGCAGCATCATTACTGCAGGGAACTACAGCACATCTGCTTCTCTGCAGCAGTTCCTCTGAAGAGCATAAGATATCTAAAGTGAGTAATGCTTCTAACAGCAAGCATTTCACAGGTCCATTCTGGATGTCAGGTCTCAGCATGTGCTTTGTGTATAAGTGACATCAGGTGAGGGTGAATCGTGGTTCATATGAACTGAACCAGATTAAACATATGGGGTTAAGCTCTTTGAAAGAAATTCACTAAAATTAATGAAGACAAAAGAAAACAGGGAATCAGTATGTTTTATAGCTTTGTATGAAAAGGCTACACTATCCAAAACATTCTGAAAGTTATAAAATAAGCAAAACAGGTATTTTGAGTATTAGAAAATGCAAATCAAAACATAAATAGGTCATTTCCTCCAAGTAAAGGAGAACTGTTCAACAATGTTCAAGGAGCAAGAGGAGTAAAATGCAAAGTGAGAATAGATGCGAAAGCTCTGTCCAGGACAGGGTGAAGAATGGGCACAGGGGTCACAGAAAGGATATTTCTGCAAAAATACTGGGATAGATGGAGCAATGCAGATTAACTTTGGGACATCAAAGGTAGAATTTAGAATTAGACAATGCTACTCTAGTTATTTCTACTTTATGCAATTGCTGCCAGGTTAGGATATAACATTTAAAAACCCCTGCTTAAGTCAGCAACTCCAGATGAGCATGAACACAGGCAAAAGAAACTCACCTGCAAACGATGCCTCCGAACTTTGCTGATTTGGTCTGCTTTTGCTTCCATCTTTCCCACCAGTGCATCAAGTTCCTTCTCCAGTTCTTCCCTCACTGCAATGGTTGGGGCTTCCTGGATGAGCTTTGACAGCTGCTGGTGATCACTAGCACACAATTCAGACAGAACAAAGCTTGCATCAGGCTCCACTGGCTTCTACAGCTCCTACCCCAGTTCAGAAATAACACTTCTAGGAAACCATAGCATCAGCAGCCAGACATGTTCAACACACCATAACAAACCAGTAAGAACAGTTTTGCTGGTTTGCAGCATTATTCCAGCAGCACATCCTGGACATCAGAACAGTGAGTCTCAATCTAAGTAGCTTCCAACTTCAAAATGCATATTCAAAATGACCAAATAACCCCTTGAGAGCTTGATCTCAGCACTCATTTAGTTAATATTTTGTGTATCTGTACCTACTGCAGCTGGGCAGTACAGTAACAATTCACGTTCTGTTAACCAGAACAAGCAAAACACCCAGCAAAGCTGTCCTTTAATGGACTATTTGTCCAGATCCTGCTTTTGGCTAGGACAGAGCTTTCATTTTTAGTAGCTGTTACAGTGCTGTGTTTTGGATTCAGTACAAAAATAACGTTGATAACACTGATGTTTTCATTGTTGCTGAGCAGTGCTTACCCTAAGCCAAGGGCTTTTCAGTGGCTCCTGCTATGCCAGTGAGGAGGGGCACAAGAAGCTGGGGCAGGGAGGTATCTGGGATGGCTGATTCTAACAGGCCAAAGGGATATTCCATACCATAGAACATCATACCCAGTATATAAACTCAGAAGAGTCAGCCATGAAGGGACAATAACTGCTGGGGACAGGCATCGGTCAGCAGGTGGTGAACAACTGTACTGTGCATCACATATATTTTTTACCTTGGGTTTTATTCCTCTCCCTTTTTCCTTACTATTATCATGACATTTTACTTTATTTCAGTTACTAAACTGTCCTTATTTCAGCCCATGGGTTTTTTTTTTTCCCCATTTCCTTCCCCATCCCCTCAGAGCAGAGGGGCAGGAAAGCAGCTGCATGGTGCTTAGCTGCCAGCTGGGGTTAAACCAAGACAGTACTTTTCGGCACCCAGCATGGCCCATGAGGGGTTAATGACAGGTCTGAGCAGAGTGTGTGAAGACAAATCTTTTCTAAGCATCGCTGTGTTGGTTTAATGGCGGCTGGTCGCAGTGCTGGTTCATGGTGCCACGGAATCCCTGGCCATGAAATTCCTGGGGGAATGGGTGTGCTCAGCGCCCCGCGGGAGCCACCTGCTGGGGAGTCGGTGCAATTGCACCTCTCTCCTTCCCTGCTCGGCGAGCCAGCCTGCAGAGGAGGCATGGTCCCAAACCTTCCCTTTCTTCTCCAGGCTAATCCCAGCAGCCTTTGAGAACTCTCAGTAGCCCCAGGGTGTTACAACCAGCATGCTCCCAGTGCTAGGATCCGGCATGGTGCTGAATGGGGTTCAGATCAGGGGAGGATTTGTGTCTGGGGGCAGTGAGAGAGCAGCTCTGTGGGACTGGCTTGCTGGTTAAACCCCACGAAGAGTAAACTACCTTCTGAACCAAAGACAGGATATAGAGGGTACGCAGGGAATCCCGAGTTTCACCTGTGGGACCACAGGGAGAACATGAAGTCGGATGGAAAACCTGTACCTCAACCCTAGAGGCACAGGTATGTGAACTGCAGGAAAAAAACAAGCACAAATAGGGATTCTTCCAGGAAAGTTGCTGCTGAAGTCTTCAGGGGGCAGCTCTCCAGACAGAGTGGCAGGGCTGATCTTATTCCTGATCCTATGGAAAGGAATTCTAATTCTTTTTCACAGCAAATGGAGGATCCTAGGACTGGTATTAGAGGAGCCCTGTCTCCAGCCAGGTGCAGGAGAGGGACAACCAGGTTTACTGGACTGTGTGGATCAGATGGCCTGGGCACATCAGCCCCATGGGAGTACAAGGCTTTAGCAGACCCTGGGGCACAGTGTACCCTAATGCCATCAAGCCATACAGGGGTAGAACCCATTTGTATTTCTGGAGTGACAGGGGGATCCCAACAGCTGATGGTCTTGGAGGCTAAAATCAGCCTGACAAGAGCGACTGGCAAAATGACCCCATTGTGGACGGCCCAGAGGCTCTGTGCACCCTTGGCAGAGACTGTCTCAGGTGAGGGCATTTAAAGGACCCAAAAGGGTACTGGTGGGCTTTCAGTACAGCTGCCTTGGAGACAAAGGGAATGAAGCATCTGTCTACCCTGCCTTGTCTCTCAGAGGGCCCTTCTGATGTGGGGCTGCTGAAGGTCAAAGAACAAGAGGTGACAGAATGATTTGGGCTGGAAGGGACCTTAAAAACAATTTTGCTCCTAACTCCCTACCATAGGCAGGGACATTTTCCACTAGACCAGGCTGCTCAGAACCCCATCCAACCTGACCTTGAATGTTTCCAGGAATGGGCATCCACAGCTTCTCTGGACAACCTGTTCCAGTGCCTCACTATCCTCACAGTAAAGAATTCCTTCCTAATATCTAATCTAAGTCTGTCCTCTTTCAGTTTAAAGCCATTGCCCCTCATGCAAACACTACACACCCCTGTAAAAAGTCCCTCTCCAGCTCTCTTGTAGCCTCCTTTGAGCCCTGGAAGGCCACAATGAGGTCTCTCTTGAGCCTTCTCTTCTCCAGGCTAAACAATCCCAGCTCTCTCAGCCTCTCTTCAAAGGAGGCACTCCAGCCCTCTGATTGCCTTTGTGGCCTTCTCTGGACTCACTCAAGCAGGCCCACATCCTTCTTATGTTGGGGGCTACAGAGCTGGATGCAGCCCTGCAGGTGGGGTCTCACCAGAGCAGAGGGGCAGATCACCTCCCTTCCCTGCTGCCCACGCTGCTTTGATGCAGCCCAGGACACGTTTGGCTCTCTGGGCTGTGAGTGTCCATGGCTGGGTCATGTCCAGCCTCTCATCCACCAGCACCCCCAAGTGACTTCAGCCATTCAGCTGAATCACCCACCCATCACTTTTTCCTGCCCTGGAAGACTGTTATGACAACTGAGCCCAAAGTCATGGACTAAATTAACTCAATGGACTAGTAAAGGGATTGTCCATAGACTACAGGAATAATAACCATGTGTTACATACATCAAAAGACTGGAAAGGTGATGGTGGTTAATTGGGACTGGGTATTGGAAAGTGTGAGGCTTGGGCAGGACGTAAATGGTACAGTGTAAGGGGTGGATACTGCCCATCCCAACAGGGGGGAGGGATGGGTGTGGGGGTGTGTGAGTGGCCACAGGGTACTGGGCTGCTGGCTGGGTCCACACCACAACAATCCACTGCACTGGGGCTGTGACCACACTTGTCCCTTACCTCTTCTGAATACACTGCTGCACATAAGCACAGGTCTGGTGTCCAGACTGTTTAGCAGAGCCTCTAACTGCAGGGAGAACTCATAGCCTCTGCAGCCAGCAAGACAAAGATTACATGCTAGAGACTTCCCAAACTAAGACCTTTCTCAGGCAAAACCTTCCAAGTTCAAAGCAAAAAGGCAAGAAGATGAAACATTTGCATTCATAAACTGCAATGGGGAATGTACCACACTCACAAACTCATCTGTCCAAATTCATCTTGTAAAGTCAGCAACACTTCTGAGAGCTCTTCCTGAGACGAGGACGAGTCCATTGGCAGGGATGGCCTTCTGCTTTTGCTGCCAGGATGACCAATACCGGTGGGTTTTGCTAGTGGAGTATCGTTTACCACATGTCTGTTACACAAAGCTTTCGTGTGATGTTTCATCAGGTGTAGCACGTGTTGCACATTGGCAGCAACTGAATGACTGGGACTGGTAGACTGAAAGGAAAAGAGACTTCTTTTAAATGGCATTATCAACAACTTGATAATACTAGAGAGCATTTAAAAACAGTGACACTTTTGTTTTGCTGACAAGAATGTAATTTTTGTTTCAATTAATATGCGCTACCAAGAACATCTTGTCAAGCAGCATAGTGCAGGCTCATTTTTGGAAATACCAGCTCAGCTAGTTGTCAATATCCAACAAGTATTTTGAAGGCAATCCGTAAGTGTCAAAGAAAATTAAATTATCTGACCACTGGGTGTCAGGAGTGCGCCAAGGCAAAGTCCCTTGAGGAGCTGCAGCTACTGAGCTCTAAGCTTTGGAATTAATCAGCTCACCTTCCCAGCCACAAAGGGTACGTCACCCAGACACAGTCTGTAATGGGGCTGCACAATGGAATGTCTTCCAAGAGAGCATTTCTGGAAAGAAAGAAGAGAGAAGTATTCAGCAAAAACTATACTACAGCAAACCCACTTTCCCTTTACTTTGTAGTAAAAGAGGCAACCTGCTCCCTAATCACATGCACACAACCTTATTTAACTCCTCAGTAATTGCCCTTCTCTTCTCCACATCTTACCTTCTCTGGCTGCTTAGTTTTTTTCCTGGGTTGTCTTGCTTTTGGAGAAAGCAATGGTGATGCTGCTTGAATCAGTAGTCTGTTGGTTTCCAGGCCTGTCTGAAGCTACAATTGAGAGAATAAGGGGAGTTACTGAAATTAGATTAATAAATAATCAGAGACAGTGCAGGCAGAGAATTGCAAACCAAGAATTTTTAAAACATAGGCTCTCTAAAAGCAAGGGCTGCAAATTTTTAGGATTTTCTTGCAGTCCAAGGTCAACTTAAACATTAAATATTTCCTCTGGTAGCACTGCTCATCAGCAATCCTAATAAGTTAGAGAATTAGCCTTAGTGCATTAGTCCCATGCAGGCAAGTGCCAAAAACATCAGCTGTGCCTTACACTTGACAAGGTATTGGGGGAGCTCAAGCCACCCAACCCTGATCAATTGATCTCATGACATATAGTAAATTTGACAGTAAAAAAACCTACAAACAAACAAACAAACAGCCACAATAACAAAACTAACCACCAAACCATCTATTGAAAGAGTTAGGGTTAGAACTTCCTGTCAACAGCAAGAATCCTAACATGCTTTGCTGTTCAAGAGGAAGATGTGGCATGGCTTTAGAAACCATGTCCTGAAGAATCATTCACAGCACAATTTTTCATTAGTAATTTGAGATACCCCTTTCCCCATCACACCAAACTCATGGCAAAGGTTAATGTCAGAGCCTAATACATTACCTCCATAATTCTTCAGCATACAATGAATGTTTAAGGAACACCGCACTTCCAGGTTAGAAGACCAGCCAGCACCCTTAAGGGCCCATAATCAAGAGTAGATTCTCTCTTTTTTGCCTCCTTCTACAATATTTTAATTACAATTATGAACAAGGGAGCCCATTTGTTGACCTTGATATATTTAGAGGTTCCCATGCATACTCGATTATGAATTAGTCTGATTTTCTACTCGTCTTTTACAACTAACATCTTTTAGTAAAGAAATCAAAGCGTCAGTGCACAGGTGGTGTTAGAAAAAGGTTTCCAAAAAGCTCAGACAACTTCAGAACATTTGATATCTCAGGCAGGAGGAAAAACAAAGAAGAAAAAAAAAAGACTAAAACCAGGATTTTATTATTCTGTGAGGCATATGGGGGGCACTTTCAGTAAGCTTAGATGAAAAGTTGATAAAAAGGAAGAGCTAATTACAGTGCATACCAGTACAAAAGAAATTTCCTGTGGGTTACCTCAGCTGCTTTTTCCTGAACAAGCTTCCTTGCATGCTCTTCCTCCTGAAGCTTCTGTTCCAGCTCTTTCATTTTCTTCTAGTCGAAGTTGAATAGAAATAATAGCATTACTAATGATACAATTTTTCTTCTTCCTGCAGCCTACAATACTAAGAGCTTGAGCAAAACTATGAGTTCGTCTTACAACTTAAAGATAAATGAAGACTTGAGCATTAGAATGATTGCTGATGCTTCGTCTGTATAGGCACAAATACAGCACTCAAAAGCTTATGCTTAACATTTAAATTGTTTTTTCTATTCTTACTTTCACAATTGGTATCTGAAGTCACAGCCAACAGAACAATACACAAGGCTCTCTCTTCAACTGTAAAAACACCATAGACAGTAGGTTGCTTTGTATACATTATCCTCCAAGATTCTGTACTACAAAAGAGCTAACAAAGATGTATCACTATAAGGCAAGAGAAGACTTGCTTTATTTAGACCACTAATGGCATTTTTGCTAAAATCCGTAACTTACACTCTTACAAGAAAAGAATTTTTGAACATCTAGCCACCTTCCTAATAAAGAAGAGGGAGGAAAGGTTGTATGATGCCTCTGAGATACCTTTGAACAAAACTGAAGTAATTTCATCTTTTTATCACAAATGCATGTAAGAACTCTTTTGAAACTCCTTTTCAAAGGAAAAGGTTAAGGGGAAAAGCACACATTCCTTTGTAAACCTCCAACAAGATGAAAACATTGTTTGAACAAGATACACTGAAATTCCCAATGTGAAAGTTATTTGATAACTTTCTGGATTTACACAGCAGTGAAAAAACAATCCAGAGCTCCAGTACCCAAAACAACTTCCCTTCTCGTCCCCCAAAGACTGATAATTCAAGAGCCACTAATCAAACTTAAGGCAGAAAAGCATGCTATACAGAGTGACAGCTGTATTTGTACACTTGTTTATAAACCCACTACACTGAGGTACTAAATATTTCAGTTCTGCTTTATTTAAGCATTAACTGCAAAAATAATATAAAGAGCTGTTATACAAAAGTGTTAAAAGGCAAAAGCCTGGATAAACATTGAGGACAAAGGCACTATATAAAGGAACCAACTTTTTCTGTTGAATAAAAGAACCGTTCTGATATAGGTTTTTTTCACTCAGATCAAAGGTATTGCAGGTAACTTAAAATCATCTTCTGCCCTTTACAGTTATTGGCATAACTCTTGATATCCCTGTGGTCAGTCTTGAAGACCTTCTATTAATCTGTTAAGTCTGACAAAATTTTCAGTATGAAAATATTGAGGAAAATACTCTGTTTAAACTGAAGATTGACATGAAGCTGGGCCAAGGCTTTTATTCTGAAATGAATGAGTATTTCCTCAGCTAGCTGTTCGGCTGCAGCATGCAGCTCAAACTGCACAGCAAGAGTATATCTTACTGTATCCTCTGTGATAGTCCCTGTTAGAAATTATATACTCAACTTAGATTCTCTAAATGATTTTATTGTTTATAGAAGAAGGTATTGTGCAGATTACTGGACTGTCACTAAGAGAGAGGCCACAGAGTGAAGCAAACAGACCCTGCCCATCATATAAGACAGCACTGCACAGCAAGCAGACTGCAGGTCAGCACTGGGCTGCCTGAACATCTCGCTCAATCACCAGGAGCCACTGCAAAAAACTTTAATGACAAAACAGAAATAAAATATTTCTAATTTTGGCCTGTTTTGTAACAGAAAATGATTTTCATGCAATGACCTACTCATAGAATCCCAGAATCACAGGATGGTTTAGGTTAAAAGGGACCTTTAAACGTCACCAAAGTCCATGGGCAGGGACACTTTCCACTAGACCATGTTGCTCAGAGCCTTGTCCAAACTCATCTTGAATGTTTCCAGGAACAGGGTATCTGCCACCTCTGTGGACAATTTGTTCCAGTGTTTTGCCTCCCTCACTGTAAAAAATTTCTCCCTTGTATTTAGTCTATCCTCTTCTAGTTTAAAACCACTGCCTCTTGTTCTATCACTACAGGCCCTGCTAAAACATCTGTCCCCATCTTTCTTAAAAGCCGCCTTTAAAAACTGAAAGGCCACAAGAAGATCTCCCTGGAGCCTTCTCTTCTCCAGGCTGAACAACCCCAACTCTCTCCGTTTATCTCCACAGGAGAGGTGCTCCGACCCTGCAATGATTTTCGTGGCCTCCTCTGGACTTGCTCCAACAGTTCCATGTCCTTCCTGTGCTGAGGACCTCAGGGTTGGAGACAGCACTGCAGGTGGGGTCTCACTAGGGCAGAATCACCTCCCTCCTTCTGCTGGCCATGCTGCTTTGGATGCAGCCCAACCCACAGAATGGGGGGTTAAGTCTCACTGCTAGCACTGAGATCAATTACTGGGAACCACAGTTGTTCAAAAATGTCATCCACACACACACTCAAATTCTGGCCACCTGGCTACATGCAAGACCACAGCCCAAACTGCACTTTCAGGGAACAGCCCTGTTTCTTTACTCCATCTTCAGGCACAGACATGTTCAGATCTTCTCAGTCAGCTGTCCAGAGCCTGCCTGGCAGGACTACAGTTGCAATAAAGATGCCTCAAAAGCATTTCCAGGGTAAGTACTCCAATTACAAGTACTTCACATAAATAGGAATCCCAGCATTTCCTTTTCATAGGCAATACTGACATTAGCAAATTGCTTGAAGACAGTACTTATAGAGCCAGGTCGTGGCTCTGGGGAGATCAAATGCTCTCAGTAAGACCCCCACACAACTTGTGCTCTGGCAGTATCTGAACTCAGAGGCAGATACATCACCACTCACTCATGAGCCATCACCTCGCCACTTTCCATCCATTTCAGCACATCATGTATGAAACTGTCTCTTATTTCTTGCTTCAAATTCAGCTTCAAAATGTTCCTACGATCTTGCCACAACTACAGCAGAGATCAAAGAGGGAACAGATCCAATGCTTCTGAGTAGAGAGTGCAGTCACTCTTTGAAGATTATAAGGTAACACCTATCACATGGATGCTCACATAGGAACATAGCCTATAACCACAGAGGAAGGCAGACCTGTCAACCAGAAAATGGCTCATGACAGCATAATGATCACAAGGAGAATGACTTCTCATCACAGCTAAATCCAGATTTATTTCAGCTCCTAGAACTGCTTCAAAATTCTGTGAACTTAACACCCAGTTGCTCTAAAACATATTTAATTGTGACAGCTACTAATCCCTAAAGATAAAGAATCAAAGACCCCTGGTTTATTCCAGAAAAGAACACAAGAGGAACCATAGGCCTGAAATTATTTTCACTAGCCAGACACAAAAAGGCAAACAACCCAGTCTCAACAAACTTCAGCTACTACCAGTCAAAAACTTGGTAAAAGCCTTTCAGAGGGAATGCCAGTTGCTGAACGGGTTATTTCAACTCTGATCCTGGAGGAAACTACTGCTACTTTCAGAGTACAAGACCCAGGAGACTCTTATTTCTCTTTCCAAGTGTTTGGCCTAAGTAAACAATACAACCACTTGCACTCTACAGCTGCAGCTCACCACAATGGGGTGTCAAGATCTTAAAAAGCTTGTCTTAAAAAGCAGCTGCTTCGGCTCAGGGGCTTCCAAGAATAGTTGCAGCATCTACATGTCCTGCAGCAAGCCAAGCAGCTGAAGATTTACTACCGAACATCTCCTTATGTACTTCTGGAGAAACACCATCCACTTCACCACCTGAGATAAGGCCTGGTGTGCAGGGTGGCAAGCCTATGATTTTGATAGAATCCAGAGCTGCCATCCTCAATACCACAATCCAGTCACGTACTATCTGGTCCTTCTGAGGGAGCAAGGAAGAAATTTGCAGAAGGAAGCCTCTCCCTGGTTAAGCTCTCTGTAGTTTCCAGGCTTGGGAGACTTGTGGTCTCTCTTACAGCAACAGAGAGAGGTACATGGATGGGACTTCAGAGGCCAACACCACAGAGGGTACACAGAGATGGAAGGGGTTTGCATGGCAAGGCATTGGTAGTGATGGAGCTGCAGGGGTGGCTTCTCTGAAGAGCTGCCAGAGACTTCCCCATGTCACAAAAACAAAGCCAACAGAGCCAGTGCCAGCTGGCCCCAAGACAAACCCACCGCTGGCCAAGGCTGAGCCCAGCAGCAGTGGTGGTAGCACCTCTGAGATTACAGATTTAAGGAGGGGAAAAAAAACCTGCTGGGGAACGGCAGCCAAAAGGGAAGAGTGAGAATATTTGAAAGCAGCAGCCTTGCAGACCCTAAGGTCAACAAGGGAAGGGGAGGAGATACTAGAGCAGAGATTCCCCTGCAGCCCATGGTGAGATTTGAGTTTTATTTCTCACCATAAAATTACAAAAATTATAAAAATTCAAGGGTCAACCCACCACAACAGAATATGACCAAACACAGTCATGTTGAGTTTTTAGAATCTCCTGATTCAAAGAGAGTCCTGAAAAGGCAGACTGACTCAAACCCACCGAGAGTCACCCAGTGCTAGAGGCCTTGCAACACCAGGCTCCAGAAGTCTGCACACAAAATAACTAATAATTGTGTTTCTTAATAAGGAGAGCTAAAAGAAAAAAAATACATCAAATTCATACAAGGCAAGGTAAATCTGGATATAACAGAAAATAACTGCTAGCATTCAGTAGCAAGCAAAGCAAGTCAAGATCTTAGGAATGGCTGCAATCTTACAGTGCCTAGGCACCAACTAAGCACGAAAGAGGAACACCAACAGACTATTAAGGCTTAATAAAACTCCAACTCTGGCAGTGTACAGTGACCTAAAGCCTACCTGGACATGTAGACTTTCAGCAATAACGTCAAGTTTTTACAACACCTTTTAAAATGAAGTTTAGTTGCTGTCTTACTCTAAAGCACAAGGCTTTGCTCAGCTCTGCTACTGCCATATAGCTATGAAGTACAGATTACAATAAACAAGATAAATCTGATATAGTACCCAACACAAATGACAGACCTCTGCTAAGGACTGCATCGTAGTAAGTCTGCTGTACTCTTTTTCCAGCACATCCAGCTTTTCCAATTTAGACTGAACATGCGATTGGTCAAGAAGCCGATCTCTCTCCAAGAAGCCCTTGAAGAGAGAAGTGAAAAGGAAAACGATTATAAGCACAAGAAAACAAGACCATCTATAGTAAGCCTTGTGTCTGGAGCACAAAGGAGGCCCATAAACAGTCCAAAGGAACTACTACTTCCTCTGTGCGACTGTAGATGGTGCCACAATCAGGGAGCAAATTGCACCACCAGCAGTAGGGAACCACACACTTAACCACATCTGATGGGAGAGGGCTCTGCAGTCTCTCCTTCCTCCCAACCCAACAAAGTAACAAAAAAAAAATAATTATGCAGAAATTAGAAATAGCTTTCTCAATTTTTTTTTCTTCAGTAAATATTTAACAGACTGCAATAGAATAGCCACAGAGACCAATGAACAGACAGCTCTAGGTGACCCATCTTTCTATAAAACAAAATCCAAGTTCATTTTAGATATAGGCCAAATCCCACTCACTGATGGTGGGAAATAGAAATTTTACTGCTATTTCTACAGAATCAGTATTTCAGCCCCAATTTAGCAAGAGTAGTGCTAGTAAAGAAAATCCCCAAAGACCTGAAGAGTGTAAACTCAAAAGGGAGGTTTTTTTCCCAGTGGCACACAGGTATAACACTGGAGAATAAGGATGAGCTACTGCAGTAAGCCAATCATGCAGCAGCAAACAATTCATATTAATACCAGAGCCTGCTATTGCCTTAGAAACGGGTGCACAAAGAAGATACCAGGGTCGTGAGAAGACTGGGAAATTCAAACAGGGAAGCTATCCATACCTAAGTATATGAAGGCCAGCTGAAATAGACATCCACACTTCAAGGTATTAAAATTAGAGTAACTATGAAAAATCATGACATAATGAATGATTTTTACAATTTAACCCTGAGATAGTTTTGGGAACACACCTGTTTCTCCAAGAGATGTGACTTCTCGTTTTCTGCATGCTGGATCATTTTTCTCATGTAGTCCAGCTGTTTCTCTAGAAGGTTGCATCGAGACTCGGCAGCTGCCAGCTGAGAGCACAGTTCTAAACATAACAGAAGGCAGAAAATGGAAATCATGCATTGCTTGTTTCTGGGATTTTTGTTGTTGTTTTCAGGCCAGTTTCAAAACAAACAAGAAAAGGACCATCTAAGAAACTTACATATTATGCCTAATGAACTGCTGTATGCATAAAAATCCCTAAACCAAAGAATGCCTTTAAATTATTTCTTCATAACTCCACATGTCATTGCAAATTAAAGATACTGAACAAAGTAAATTAAAATTAGTTTATGCATTGATAGGAATCAAGCTTCACCCACATCAGTGTTCTATAGCACCTATATAAAATTTGCAAACAACCTTGATTTTTCTTTGACACTTCAGTCTTGTCATGTTCTTTGCGCTGTATTTGTTCAGTCAGTACTTTTTTATAGTCTGCTGTTTCCCTGCTGAGGTGTTTTACATTCTCCTCCGCCTGAAACCGTTCCAACTCCAGTCGATGAATTTTTTCCTGGAGATTCTTCAGAGCAGAAAATATTGCTGCAATTGAACATGTACCTTTTGTTAGATACCACTAAATCACCACTTCAAGACAACACTGAACTTGCAATGTTATTATAAAAGTACGTTACGTAAGAAGGTTGGAGTGCTCCCTACCAGCACCCAAGAGTCCTACCAGGAATTAAGACCAGTTTCCCTTTAAACCATAACTGATTCTAAAACTAGTCTTGCCCTTAGTGCACACCCTTCACCTGATACATGTGGGAAAGATACAACTATTTCCCAGAATAAGGCATATAAATATTGTGTCGATTAAGAACAAACAGTGCATCCTGTGACCCTTTATCAAAAGGAAATGAAAAGTCACAATTAGATAGTTACAGTGGCAATTATCTATATTATTATTATTCCTACCACAACAAATACACAAACACAATGCTCTTATGAATGGCCACACAGCATAATAAAGGTTAACTACAAGAAGGGCTATAAAAGTGCTTATTTATAAGTGGACTTCTCTAATTCTTCTGGTTTTGCATTTGTGTTCCCCTCCTCCACCTAAAAACATACATCTCCTTTGTGCTGAACCATTTTCCCTTTCTACTGCATTCCCAGCTTTAGCAGTTACTGAACAAAGCCTTTCTACACTCTCCACCACAAAAAGAAAAGCAGTCGTAATAGAACCCACAGCACCTTGCAATTTGACCATCTGCTGGTAATCTGATGTATTACGTCTCTCAGCTGTGCTGTTTAATTGTGTAAAGGGAACCACAACCATAAGCCCCTTCCCCTATACAGTGCTGCTAAAGTTAAACATAAGAACATCTGTACACACAGCTCATATAGCAGACTAATCTGGAAGGTCACATTAGCCCACTCCTTTGTGCTTAAATCCACTGCAGAGAAAAATGTGCCTTTAATACAGAATGCTTGAGCACTAGAAGAGTTGGGACTGCATATTGGTTTGTGCATCAGATTACCAAAAATTAAAAAAAAAAGATAAGAAAAGGAAAAATAATTATCAGAATGAAGATCCCAGAGTAAAAATTCATCAAATCTTGAAATGAGTAACAGCACATGAGAGTATCATGTCAATGCAAACCTGTCAAGAACATAAGTAGAAGCAACAGCAGTCACAGTTAAGAGAAAGTTATTGATAATTTGGCCCTAATTGCCATGTCAGAATCACCAATTGCACCCTCTTCTCTATTTACATTACTGTTCCTAGGATTCAGTACAAATGGGCATAGCTGAAACAATAAACAGATTTGTTACTATTATTCTTAAAAGCTACATTGAAATCTCTGTATATTCACAATAATGACTAACAGAATACAGCAACGAAGCAACTCAAGCAATGAAAAGACAAAGGTGAAACCCAACAGGATGCCAAGTATCATTCAGTCATTCCTTTTAGAGTATTAAAGCCAACTGTGCATGCTGAGACACATATACGACACAGACATTAAAACCACAATAAACAGAATTTACTATACTCAATTTCAGGATTTTTCAATAATATTTATTTAATATGGCGTATGGAAGGAGCAATAAGGACCCTCAAGAACAATCAAATAAATTTTTCCATTTGAAATTAATTCCCATATCCTTACATTTGCTTAAATATAAACTCCAGAACATTTCTGCATTTTTTAAAAGCCATGCAAAAGAGAAACACACTGGATCATCCATGTGTTGGATTCAATTTTCAGTACATATTCACATTTACTTACACTTTATTTAAACATTTTTTGAAAATAAAAACATTTGCTGATTTTTAAAAAGGGATGTAATTCATCCAATTTTCTTCCACCACCCATCCTTATTTCAGAGTTGGCAGTCACCGTTTGAAAAAAAATTGCCAAGTGAAAACTTGGAAGTCAAAACTTTATTGCTAATGCAACATGCAGCACACTCTAAAAAAATACACCTGCATCAGCAATTCATAAGGAAGCTCTTTCCTGCACATCCAATTTTTCATCTGTAAAGATTGTTTTAGTTTTGTGTCAACAGCACTCTCAAAAGTGATGGCCTTGAGAGTATATACTGCATTTTAAATAGCACTGCAAGAACTGAGATTTCATCTTCTAGGTCATTAACACAGAAGTCCCCAGTAACTCAGACATGATATTGTGTTATCGGAACAGGGACTTGAGGATATCATCCTGATTTTTTTACTCAGTTTGGGTAATATTGGGATTCATCTTAAATATTCCTCACTTTTCTCCATATAAGGAAAAAATACCAAGCAGTTCATACCCTTAAGTCTCCATGCCACTCCAGTCTTAAAGGGAGCATTTCTGCAATGACTCTGACCAAACAGCTCATCAAAGGATCAGCCCTGCTCTACTCCCCCAACTGCTCATGTTACACCCTGTATGCACCCCAAGGCAGCTCTGGAGTAAGTCTCACTACATGACAAGCTGATTCACTAAAACAACAGAAAACTAACCAAGAATAGGTTTTTTGTTCATGTCTAGTCAGGCAAGACAAATCTGTTTACATGGAGATGAACATCAGGACCAGAGTGGGAAAGGAGGGAGAAGGAACAGCCTAGAAACAAGAAGAATAAATGGGAGTAAAACTGCCTTCCTTTTGGGTTTTGTGAGCTCTCTGTTCAGCACTTTGCTGAACCCTTCTCTGTATCCTTTAAGCCTTCACTGATACAAGAAATACTCACAACACACCCTTCTTCCATGATAAGCATTCCAATTTTAACATGACCAAACCTCTTCCTTTGCTCCAAACCATTTCTGAGGACCAAAGTCTCCTTTCTTCTAACTCAGCTATGAACTCACGAGAGGAAAGGCTGAAGGGGAGGAAGACTGAAGAAGGGACAAAGAAAACATGCCAGTACAATTTCACAAAGTACTCAGACAATTTTACAATTCTCTGCTTCTGAAGAGGAGCATCTTTCTCCATCTGTAAGATGACCTTTATCATCAGGTGTTCTTTGGAAAGAGAAGTGCAAAGGACCTACAAAACAGGTGACCTGGACGTCACTGGGAATTGATAAAAGGATAAAAAGACTGCAACTTTCATTGATGTGGAAGATAGACAGTATTTTACCACGATTTGCAAACAGGTAAGAAACCAACTTTGCTGAACTATTACCTCTGCTGTTGCTTTCAGGATATGGAATTATTGGTTTCCATGGGGAGCGCTCCAAATCCGAATTAATAAATGGCTTGTGCTTTGGATATTCTATAAATGAAGTTGAAGAGAGTCCATCTGTGGCTGATGTAGAGTTACGAGTTACGTGCAGATCATCCTGAAAACAAAATAAAGCTGTTATTCAGCACATTTGTTTCTTTGTCACAACAACAAAAATAAAGAACAGTAGGATTCTATCAGATGATATGTAGAAGTACTGCTACAGGAGACTTGTATCCCAAAAGCTGTACTTCCTTCTTTTTAGCCTTAGGATGTGCCATTTTTACATTCAACTCCCCCTCCACTAGAAACAGTATCAAACAGAAGAATGTCTTTCCCATACTAGTTTCTGATTTACACTTTTGTTTTCCATTTACTTACACTGTCTACTGCTTATTGGGAGAAGGCAATCCACTATCACTTGGAAAACAACCACCTTCTTAATTACTGGTTACATTTACTGCACATGAGACACTGCACTAAGGTGGCCAAACCTGATAAGGCACACCCAGGACCATGGTTCTACATCCCCTCATCTAACACAAGAGCTCACTGACTGCAGATGGGGCACAGGACACACTCTGCAGCTGGAAAGGTGGGGTGAAAGTCCAAATCCCTCTAACTCCACTCGCTTCAATTCATCATCCTTATCTTTCCACTAGTAGATGGAACTTCATAAGACACATCCAGATGACTTTATGGTACACCTGATTAGTGGTATCAGCACAGGAAAACCAGCAGATCACAGCCAGGAAAGTACTCCTCCCTCTAAGCAGGAATGTACTCTGAAATCAGCTTCAGACTGTTCTGAAAAACGTGGCTATAGAGACCATGGATTTCCCAGCACTCTGCACCAATTCCGCAAACATCTGCTGTGCTTTGGATGTTGCAATGATCTGAAAGGACCACCTAGCTAGGAAGATGCTCTTCTAAATAAAGGAGACGTGGCAGAATACAGTGCTGATGGTTTTGACTCAAAAAACTGTCTACGTGGTCTAAGCTTTACAATTTGTATACACAAATTAAATGAAATGCTTATTTTAATTTCTCTCAACTGCACCCATCACTAAACACTTCAGTGACAGAATTTGAAGGCAACCTAAGAGAGGTGGGCTGCCGCCAGATGCAAAGTTTCCCCCTTCATCAGTAAGTCAAATGAGCAATTGCTGATCTTGGCAGGGTATTTTTACACTTTTGTAAATACCAATCATTGGGAGCATATCACGACCTAAATTAAAATATAGAAAGTATTAAGTACCTCATGATAAAATGCACAACAGCCCAAAAATGCAATACAAGCAGCCAAATACAGGGAAAAAATTTAAGAAAATTTGTAAGTTATTTAAAGCCCATACACAGCTTATTTCCTCTTATAAATAAAGTAATTCACTGTGGGCAAGAAAATTAGGATACTAACTACTCTGAGTGTGTCAATTGGTGTTTCTAAGCATAGTTTTATGACTCCTTTGCAGTTTGCGTTTATAACATTTTCCTACATAACATAATGGCTTTTCTCGAAATAACTGAATTTGCACACACATTTGGTACCACAGAAAATGAATTAAAACAGTAATCCCTAATTACGAATATCTTAATAAACTATTTTGAGCAGGTGTTTTATGCACATACACGTTGTTTTACACTCAGCAGCCTCACAAGCCTAACCAGAACACGTGAATCCATCTTATCGAAAGCCTGTTAGGTGCCAACATCAAAAATGCCATCAGCGTTACAGGATATTGCATTGATGAGCACAGAGCACTGAGACCAAATGGTGGAGCAAAAATGAACCAAGCAAAACACAGCACTTCTGCAGCAGGCAGGAACAGCAGCACCATAAGCCTCAGCAACCCAAACAGCAACTATCAATTCAAATATCAATATCGTGTCTGCTACTGATTCAAACCAAAGGTATCCCACAAAACAGTCAAAAGAAAAAGGGGAATCAGTTTGAAACCCAAGTAGGGCTGACAGCATCACAATCCTTCTAGGTGTCACTATCATCTTTTATGTCTTTACAGGTAAAGTCTCATCTGAGAATTAAAAATAACTACATGAAAACACCAAAGTAAAGGAATTCTTTTGTTTGTTTTTACTGACATTAGTAACATTTTTCTAGCCAACAGCAGACTAAGTGAAAGAAGAAATTGGTGTACTCAAAACCCTGGAGCACCAAAGTCACACAAAGCAAAGTAAACTGAGGCTTTTGACTAGTTACACATCATCTGAATTCCACCTGGATGCAGGGAACAGGCACTAATTTGAATAGCCAGTAACAGTAATTTGTAACAGTAATACTAATTTGAATAGTGTAATAGTCAGTACAGGTATCTGCTTCAAATAGCTACTGAAAAAAACTGTGCTGGAATATCATATGTTATATAGGCAATTGTTCTTTGTTTCAGTATAAATAATAATTTGCTACCAAGTATATTTTTCTTACATACTTTTAAGTAAAAGGGTGGCTTAGATTCAATTTCATGAACAGGGACTTTAAATAATGAGACTGAATACTTTGGGAAAGTTTAAGAAACAGCATCAAGAAATTTCCCATCACAAAGCTCAAACATCACAGCAATTCTCTGCTCTTCTCCGCTCTCTCTCAAGTCATTAAAAATCATTTAAATTTGTTCCTGCTCTTGGAAAGTCTCACAGGGAGTATCATGCTCCAGTGCTCAGGAAAATTGTGAAACATAAACAAATTCAGGGAACTCTATATTTTGTTCTGAATCTCAGTTAGGCCTCATTTGTTAACTACAGCTACTCTTTCACTGTACTCCCTACAGTCTTTCCTTTCTTAAGCCACACTTAAGCTTCTTCATTTACTACTCTGAGGCTTAACAGTCCCACAAGGAGCCAAGTGCACCCTATTACACAACAGCAAGCTGAGCACGTTTTATCTCCACAGGTCTGACAACACTGCCTTCCAAAATTCACGGCTTCCACCACTGCATATCAGCTGCCTACTCAAGCAGAAAGAAAGGAATATTAAAGATCAGCAATATCTTAACACATCACCAGCACCCAGGGACCTCCCGAAACTCTCAAAGGGTGAACACAGCCAGGGAAAAAAAGACACAAATTCATACAGAAAGTTTTCCACTAATAATCAGCAACTTGGGGCTGAGGGACACTTTTCAAACCAATTTCTGCAGATGTTAAAAATGACCCATCATAACGTTGTTACTTCCCTGACACAGTAAATAGGTACAGCACACCATGAAAAACTATCCAGAGGGCTTTCTAACTCAGTGGTGTACCAGTCACTTCAGTAACAAAAAGGGAAAAAAAAACTTTTTTCTTGTTATCTTACCCAAATTACTAGATCCATGGACAGTAAAAGTAGCAATGACTTATAAACAAGCTGTAGCACTAAAGTCACGGAAGGACACAACATCTTTCAGGCAGTGACTGCATGAAGAAAACATGAAGGCACAAATTCAGCACCTTTAGTACTTGCACTCTGGCACTGGGAAAAGGGATTAAATTAGAATGGGTGCTATTGCAAGGTCTCATCTGGGTGCCACAACCAAAAAAAGGAAAAGAGAAAAAGATTGATACCTGGCAACTCTTTGAGTGACACACAGTAGTCTTTGCACTTGAATAAAGAAAAAACCAACCAAAAAAACCCCAAACAAACCAAATCCAGGAAAATCATGTAGGGAATGAGGAAAAAACCCCAAAATAACAAGATACTGAATTCTACTGATTATAAGACATCCAAGTACCCAGTTATTCAAACTTTCATAGTCATTTTGGAGGGACAATCTCAATTAGCAGCCTACCCTCCCTCATTACTGCAGTACTAGGAAAGTGGGGAAGGAAGGACAGCCCCTATCACCCACAAGCCAAGTTAAGTGCTGGCTGTGCCTCCCTGATATAGACTGAGTCAGGAGCACTCTACATTTCAGTAACATCTCTAGTTAAAAGCAGACATAAAAAAAGTTCTTAGTTAAGCAATTACATAAAACGGGCAGGAAAAAATGTTGGCACAATACAGTAATTTTTGTCAACTACCTGCAGTAGAGTGCCATATGTATTAAAAGCAACTACTTTCAAAGTTCAGAAAAATAGAAAGTTAGGGTTTGTTTCTTGTTTTGAA
Organism: Oriolus oriolus; assembly: GCA_013400235.1. Lineage (NCBI taxonomy): Eukaryota > Metazoa > Chordata > Aves > Passeriformes > Corvidae > Oriolus > Oriolus oriolus. The sequence goes on along the minus strand of VXBT01005709.1, from coordinate 245,218 downwards.
CACGTACAGAAAGCCTACAGTGGGCAACTTTTTCCCCAAAAGTTTTTTTTTTGCTAACTAAATTGATTAACAGCCTACATTTACCTACTGAAGACTAAAACAAGTCTTCTGACACCCTTCTCTAGGCATGCTAGAAAAAAATTCCATTCAGGAAGGAGATAGGAGTCCTCAAATTCCTCTTGGTGGTCCAGGTGTACGTACAGGAGCACAATGCAGGGCAGGAGACGCACAACAGAGAACCTGATGGGTGCTCACCACCCAGCCAGTGAGGCCCCAAAACACGAATCCTGTAAGAGTGATCTCACACACCATCGTGCTGCAGCATTTTCAGCTTCTCTGCTCCTCCACAGCACATGTAAGACACAGCTTCTCACAGAAAAACCCCAACAAAACACAAAATAACCCAAAAAACAAGAAGAGTAACTAAAAAAACCACGTAACTTTAGAAAGCTATAAACTTCAAGCCAGAACTTCGAACAAGGACCCCAACTGGGAACTCGTTTGAGGTGGAGGCAGACAGCCTTCGTCCAGAGCTCAGCACAGGCCGCTTCCCCATGTCACCTGTCACCAGCTGAGCCACGTGTCCCGCTGCTCCTCTGCACTCAGCGCCTCGGGAGCACTGCGGACACGGAAATTCTGGTCCCCAGCGTGCAGGTGCTTACCTGTCCCAATCTGCCAGCTGCTCCCACACACGCCTAAGGGCACAGGTATCTGCTAAAGCTAAACCTCAGCTTAAGGCAACGTTTCCATCTCACAAAGAGAAACAACCAGACGTGCAATCCACCACCAGCTCTGCGCTGGGAACTCTGCGCTTGCCGACTTGGCCGGACCGACCCAGCACTGCACAGACAGGGCTTGACTTAGCCCAGCCTGCCCACGGAACAGGTGTTTTCAAAGGCACGACACCAAGTTATTCGTGAGAACAAACCAAACTCAGCATTGTGTTCCCATTCACTTACAAACAGGATCTCCAGACACTGGTATGGGGACAGCAAGAGGGCTGGTTTCAATTGCAGGGTATCTGTCTCTTTCTCTGTCGCTTTAGAAAACGTGTGTGCATACATCACGGGTTTACACATACATACATATATACATACACACACACATATATACATATACACACGCATACACACACATTTACATATACACACACACACATATATATATAAACACCTATATACATGTGTATATATACATATATATATATATATGTATATATACACACACACACATCATTTAACAGACAAGCCAGCTTCCACTGCCTGTACGGCTCCCGGCACGCTGGAGGCAGGCAAGCCGCCAGCCCCGCAACTGTCCGGCCGCTGCCCCCCGGAGATCACAGGCTCCCCCGCCCGTCCTGGCCCTCACCGCTGGGCCGCCCTCCGAGCCTCACCGTGTGCGGATGGCCGGGCTCAGCCGCCGCCGCCATGTCGGCCGTACGGGAGCCCGCGCTGGCCCTTGTCACTTTAAGGCACGGCACCCGCGCGGCGGCTCGCTTGACTGACTTCCCAGCCTGCCAATGAGAAGGGAGGATCTGGGGCAAGTTCCGCCCCCTCCTCCGCTCAGCATTGAGTGACACGGCAGGTGCCCAATAAAAAATGGGCGAGGGCGCTGCTCAGCCAATCGACGGGAGCAGGCCGCGAGCGGCGGGCGGGCGCCTGCAGCCAGGCGCGCGGGCGGGGGGGCGGCGCGTGGGCACGCGCGGAGGGAGGAGGGCGGAAGAGG